>JAVGWX010000020.1:56605397-57047897 GCA_036924085.1 Ariolimax columbianus | reverse complement strand
TCCCATTGTAATCCCTATTCCCTCAGCCAGACCTTCCCATTGTAATCCCTATTCCCTCAGCCAGACCTTCCCATTGTAATCCCTATTCCCTCAGCCAGACCTTCCCACTGCGATCCATATTCCCTCAGCCAGACCTTCCCATTGTAATCCCTATTCCCTCAGCCAGACCTTCCCATTGTAATCCATATTCCCTCAGCCAGACCTTCCCACTGTGATCCCTATTCCCTCAACCAGACCTTCCCACTGCGATCCATATTCCCTCAACCAGACCTTCCCACTGCGATCCGTATTCTCTCAGCCCCCCTTTCAGCTCATTCACTCTGCTGCATCCTCTGCCGGTTCAGGGGGTGTCCTAAACTTAGGAAATGGTTTTATTATCTGGATAATGTTGGTATATTATTATTTTACTTAGGTTGAGTGTTTTACTGACATCAAGGTATTAATTAATATAGCTCCTATTGTACTCAACACGTTAACTATGCTAGCAGCCCGCACCCAAAAGCGTAGTGCTAGTGGGTTCCATCCCCCTGTAACATTCAAGGCAACGAGGAGGCAGACGGACTGGCAACAAAAGTGTAATGTTAGCACAACCAGATTCTAGTGTGACCTACGAAGAGTCCCAAAGATCTATTAGGGCCAGATACATGGCCAAATGGGAAACAGAACATACTGGCTACACAAAAAAATGATGCTTATTACCAGTTGAACAGAAGAGAGCAGGTGGTGGTCTTCAGACTCCGCACAGACCACAACAGACTGAGGTATCATCTATTCAATAAACTGAAGATAGGTGGCACTGACAAATGCACCTATGGTACTAGGAAAATGACCGCTGAACATCTGCTGCAAAACTGCCCGACATACGAGGACCAGAGAAAGCACACGTGGCCATCACCAGTGCCAACACTAGACAAGCTCTATGGAAGTGTCGACAGCCTCAGGATGACCGCAGCTTTCTTCAAACAAATTCAAGTTGACGTCTAACAGCGTACGAAGAAGAAGAAGAAGTACTCAACACGACTTGTAACGTACAATGTTTAGTAACTTGTTTCACATCATTAAATAGGGTTATCTGTGCACACACAAAGGATATATTCTATAGAACTAAACTACGTTTAAGTATAAGTTGAGTTCAGTTCATCTCGTGACCTCTTGAGATCGCTGGGGCACCTCTGCTGACACCTCCACAATCCTGACCCATCACTCTCTGTGTACGGTTGTCTTTTAAGTAAAGATAGGAGTGGCTGGGGTCGACAGGTAAGGCCCTCGCCTCTCAAAGCCATGAATGGAAACGTTGTGGGTTTGACCCCCGCAAGTTTCAAGCGACATCTGGTCTCAAAGAAGGTGGGACCAGAGTGTCTGCATCCATCACTCTCTGTGTACGGTTGTCTTTTAAGTATAGATAGGAGTGGCTGGGGTCGACAGGTAAGGCCCTCGCCTCTCAAAGCCATGAATGGAAACGTTGTGGGTTTGACCCCCGCAAGTTTCAAGCGACATCTGGTCTCAAAGAAGGTGGGACCAGAGTGTCTGCATCCTAAAATACCTCCAGTCGTCTCGACTTATGTCTTGCCACTGGCCAAAGGCAGCTCGGGACCAGAGAGTGAGGTTGATGACCAGCGCAACTTCTTCCTCACTATAATCCAAATACAGCGCAAGTTACATCATCAAGACATAACCGTCTGTTGATGTCGCCCTCATCGCTTGAGATGGGCAACTGATTAACAAATAGATGTGTAGGTGACTATAACAGTGAAGCTGTCGTGTTTGATAAAAGCCACGTGGAGTGGACGTTCATAAGGATGGGTGAGCAATGAAAAATGACCAGAGGTGGACACAGGAAAGGTTCAGATAGTGTCAGAACAAACTAGACGGTTTTTATGGATGGCTCTTGTAAGATTTCTTGTTGTTGTTGCTGTTGTTGTTGTTCTTCTTCTTCTCTGTTCGTATTGGTCTTACGAAACACATTCCTTATCGTCATGGACTGTAATTACATCCCTTTTTTCATAGCACTATTACTATTGTCTGACAAGACGCAAAGAGGCAATCATGAATGAATCTGAAAGAGTGGCCACGTAATACAAATTACAAGAATGTTCAATATACGTCGAGCTGAGAAACCACACCTGACATTCACCCACTACCATTCCTAGACACGCTCTATGGAGCTAGTAGGCTTGCAGAATCGGTCTCTCTTCCTCATCAGCTGACATTCGATTCTGTCTGTAGGATCCCGAATCGATGTCTCCACCTCATAATTTGACTATCGATTCTGTCTGTATGATCCTGAATCGATCTCTCTACCTCATAACGTGACATTCGATTCTGTCTGTAGGATCTTGAATCGGTCTCTCTACCTCATCATTTGACATTCGATTCTGTCTGTAGGATTTAATTTTTGGTATTTATAATTTTAAAATTATATTATTTTTGTTATTATTATTATTATTAGTTCCTTCGTGAGCTGTAGCGTTCAGCGACCCAAATCTGACTGTTAGCGTCAGGGTCAGCGACCCGTAGGTGCCAAGACTCTTCTCAACCTGCACTTAAACATGCTAGAAAGAATACAAAAAAGAGCGACAAAGATGATAGTGTGATTCCAGAATTACAGTTATGAGGAATGACTCAGAAAAACCGGCCTACAGTGTCTCGAAGAGAGAAGAATTCGTGGTGACTTAATACAGGTTTATAAGATGATCATAGGAATGGATAAATTAGACTTTAATAAGTTTTTTAAAATACAGCCACCCACAATAACACGAGGGCATAGCTACAAACTGACTAAAGAGAGGTCCAAATTAGATATTAGGAACAATTTTTTTTAGTCAGAGAGTAGTGTCTGCTTGGAATGCATTGCCAGGGGAGGTAGTGGTGGCAGGGACAGTTAATGCATTTAAGAATAAACTGGATGCGCATAACTTTTAGAGCAAGGTGATGTAAATGTAACTGGTTGTATACAGACTCTGCAGGGTCTTCTAAACCAGTATAAAGACGTTAATTTAAGTTAAGTTAATGATCCTGGATAACAGGCTGTAACGCGGCAGACTGGCTAAAGAGAAGGGATCGAAATGGGAAGGCTAACCTGGTACCCAAAAATGCCTGCTGAAGTCAGATGTGTCGGACCAAAAGGTGCAAATATCGCAGTCAAGCTGTATACTAGGACACATCGCATGACTTGGTAGCGGGAGTTTGAGAACGAACGAAGATTATTATTATTTTCAGGTAGGAAAGCCCCAATAGTCTATTAAGACAGGTTTCCTAGGAGTGACAACTCTGACAGTAAACAACTACTGTGCTGGAGATATAATGGGGACATCCAAATTCTTGGAAAACAAGCCCAGAACAAATGCACACTGAAGTGTAGAACACAGTGCAAGGTAACACACCTCATCAAGACAGCCCCAAACATGATTTGCTGTGGATGTAAGATGATGAACAAAGATAAGTCCTGCTCTAGCAGTCAGAATCCTTACATGACAACATATGTTTCAGATAGAGGTGCCAAGTATAGAAAGGAATAACCAATACATTGATAATCAATTAAACTCTTTGATTCATGAGATTAATTCTCAAATTTAGCCGCATGTTTACACATAGTGGTTTACAGACAGGGTGTGGGGTAAAGAGAAAAAGATCCACGTTTTTTAATGGTCTTTCCAACCCGGAAGATCTCCACAATTTTGCCAGATTTGCCAACTGACCATGCCTTCCCTTAAATTCATGATCATTGATCATCAATCTTTCAATCATAAAAGTTCATGATCAAGTGCATTGAGTTTGGTGTTGCTATCACAGAAGTCATCAGACGTGATGGTCACTGATTGATTTGTCATTCGCTGACCAGTGATGGTCGCCGATTGATTTGTCATTCGCTGACCAGTGATGGTCGCTGATTTATTTGTCATTCGCTGACCAGTGATGGTCGCTGATTGATTTGTCATTCGCTGACCAAGACAGAAGAATAGAAGCCATACAGTACAATCATATCACCTTGTAAGCTTATCTTAAAAGGCAACTAAAGAGGATTGTCCTTGGGACTGGCAACCTCATCATGTAAAAAAAACGTTTGACATTATAATAAACCATCGCATTAACCTGGGATACGCACTTCATGTAAAGGGATCAGGTGCAGTTACCACATTGGCACGATAAGTTGAGTGATTGCAAATACTTGATAAAAGTCTTACTTTAAAAGAGGTCAGGTGCAGTGGTGGTCTATGCTTCACATTGGAGCGATACGGTGAATGATTGCAAATACTTGGTAACAGGCTTACTTCAAAAGAGTTCAGGTGCAGTGGTGATTATGACAGTTCCATTAATGGATAAGGTGAATGATTGATTATTGATTGACATGAGACGAAATATGCTTAACCTGTTCAAAGGTAGACTTACCTGATGAACACTGACATGTTCCATATAGACATTCGGCGTTTAGGGTGCACATACCGTCTCTTTCACAGGCTTGGGACACTGGGACACGTGGTGAACATTGTTCGTTTATCAACACGTATGTTGGCACGCATTCACATGTTCCGTTCACACATTCCGCGTTCTTCACACACTCGCCCTGACCTGTACACGAGCTGAAAGATAAAATGGGGGTGACGTTAGGAGATTTAGAGTTAGTAAGAGCAGTTATCTCAAACAGAGCTAGCACCCATCGGTGGCTTTACAAAGTCGGTCATACTATTAGGGGCATAGAGTCTTCATCATTAGACGTAGGGTCTTCGCCATGGGCGTAGCGTTTTCACAATGAGGCTACATACTTCACTATTGGGCGTATACTCTTCACTATTGGGCGTAGAGTAAATGCAATAATGCAAAGAGTTTTTGCCATGGGGCATAGAGTCTTCACTATTGGGCAAATAGAGTTCATCACAATGCGTAGAGTTCTTGCAATATGGCTTAGAATTTTTCTTATATCTGAACTTGCTCACTCAACTTACCTGTATTATCTATTATAATCTCTAGACCCCTTTCCTTTTTCAAGCAGTTAGCCAGCCTAGCTTAAATTCTAATCCTGGTCTAACAACAAAGACATGCAGATTTCGAACAAAATATATAGTCGTGGAAGGAACTCACAAATACCCATACGGATCAGCAATGAGAACTATACAAAATGGAGCAAGAGGTATTTAGACAAAATAAAAAAATGGACAGGAAATCCAAATCTCAGTGGGTACAGGAACATTCTCAACAACTGCAAAGGTAATTCTGCGTCACTAGAACTGCAATAACCGTCGCGGGTTGAAGCAAAACCTGAACTGAAGACATAACTTCATAGGAAGAAATGAAGAAATAAAGATAATGATACAAATTAATATCAAATACAAATAGCATAAAGAACAAACTTAATCTAATATAATAGAAGCATAATACACCTGGCCAAGCAGAGATCAAGTGGCAATATTCAAACTGAGATCAAGACAATAGATTGACAAATAATATGTCAGGTTGGGAGAGGGGGGACCATACCGGGTGACACCACCAGGGGTTGTAGAGAGGGGGGACCATACCAGGTGACGCCACCAGGGGTTGTAGAGAGTGGGGACCATACCGGGTGACACCACCAGGGGTTGTAGAGAGTGGGGACCATACCGGGTGACACCACCAGGGGTTGTAGAGAGAGGGGACCCTACTGGGTGATACCACCAGGGGTTGTAGAGAGTGGGGACCATACCGGGTAACACCACCGGGGGGTTGTAGAGAGTGGGGACCATACCGGGTGACACCACCAGGGGTTGTAGAGGGTGGGGACCATACGGGGTGACACCACCAGGGGTTGTAGAGAGTGAGGACCATACCGGGTGACACCACCAGGGGTTGTAGAGAGAGGGGACCATACCGGGTGACACCACCAGGGGTTGTAGAAAGTGGGGACCATACCGGGTGACACCACCAGGAGTTGTAGAGAGTGGGGACCATACCGGGTGACGCCACCAGGGGTTGGGAGATTGGGGACCATACCGGGTGACACCACCAGGGGTTGTAGAGAGGGGGGACCATACCAGGTGACGCCACCAGGGGTTGTAGAGAGTGGGGACCATACCGGGTGACACCACCAGGGGTTGTAGAGAGTGGGGACCATACCGGGTGACACCACCAGGCTGTTGTAGAGAGAGGGGACCCTACTGGGTGATACCACCAGGGGTTGTAGAGAGTGGGGACCATACCGGGTGACACCACCAGGAGTTGTAGAGAGTGGGGACCATACCGGGTGACACCACCAGGAGTTGTAGAGAGAGGTGACCATACCGGGTGACACCACCAGGAGTTGTAGAAAGTGGGGACCATACCGGGTGACACCACCAGGAGTTGTAGAGAGAGGTGACCATACCGGGTGACACCACCATGGGTTGTAGAGAGAGGTGACCATACCGGGTGACACCACTAGGGGTTGTAGAGAGAGGGGACCATACCGGGTGACACCACCAGGGGTTGTAGAGAGAGGGGACCATACCGGGTGACACCACTAGGGGCTGTAGAGAGAGGTGACCATACCGGGTGACACCACTAGGGGTTGTAGAGAGAGGTGACCATACCGGGTGACACCACTAGGGGTTGTAGAGAGTGGGGACCATACCGGGTGACACCACCAGGGGTTGTAGAGAGTGGGGACCATACCGGGTGACACTACTAGGGGTTGTAGAGAGGGGGGACCATACCGGGTGACACCACCAGAAAGGGATGATGACACGGACATGACTATCTACACAGTTATTGTGCAGGGCCTCGGCAGAAACTAATAACCAAAATAACTTCCTGATTATATCTGTGCTTGCGACTTTATGTGTGATGTACATTTCAAAGCTTTAACGTATTCAAATAGACTATTTACAGTCAACCATGGGACAGTCAATGCTTTCCGATCTTTGGGAATTACCAATTGAAAGTGAGTCTGTGAAAGGAATTGATTTCCATGCAGTTACTTACTACAAGTTCGCAGCTTTGTGGGCCAGGAAAGGAGTGTTCTGATTTCTTTAAACATTTTTATATAAACCTTAGTATAAAAAAACAAGATTTAAAATTGTGTATGGTATCGAAGGCGGTGCATGGGAAGTGGGGTTGTGTCCAGAAGTTATACAAGGAGTTACAGGACTGGGTGACACCGACCCGAGTGACGCCACTGCATTCAAAGAAGGGGGGAATAATAACACGAATACTTGCACTAACACGCACACAAACACACGCACACACTTACACACGCAATTTGACGCCGGTGTACACATACACACGAACGCACGCTCACACATACAATATTGTGTACAATGGTTGGCGACATGACATACTTGTTTGGTGTTATCCTGACACGGCAGTCCTGGGCAGTGGGGTAGTAGTCATCTCCACACTGACAGCTACCACGTGACTTGTTGCAGTAGGAGTTGTTCACACACCTAGGTCACGAGAAAGGTCAGACCTTCAAGCGTGAGGATGGGACAGCGAGGACTTGACCAGTTTATTGGATACAAATTGTGCACACAGCCACACCGTATGGAAACAGAAACAGAAACAACAAACAACAAAAACAACAAAAACAACAACAACGGAAATGACAACAGAAACAGAAACAACAAAAACAACAACAAAAACAACAACACTAACAACAACAGAAATAACAACAGAAACAGAAACAAAAACAACAAAAACAACAAAAACAACAACACGAACAACAACAGAAATAACAACAGAAACAGAAACAACAACAACAACAACAACAGAAATAACAACAGAAACAACAACAACAACAACAACAGAAATAACAACAGAAACAACAACAACAAAAACAACAACAAAAACAACAACAAAAACAACAACACGAACAACAACAGAAATAACAACAGAAACAGACACAAAAACAACAACAACAGAAATAACAACAGAAACAGAAACAACAACAACAGAAATAACAACAGAAACAACAACAACAACAACAGAAATAACAACAGAAACAACAA
Source organism: Ariolimax columbianus (assembly GCA_036924085.1). Lineage (NCBI taxonomy): Eukaryota > Metazoa > Mollusca > Gastropoda > Stylommatophora > Arionidae > Ariolimax > Ariolimax columbianus. The sequence goes on along the minus strand of JAVGWX010000020.1, from coordinate 57,039,945 downwards.
CAACAACAACAGAAATAACAACAGAAACAGAAACAACAACAACAAAAACAACAACAAAAACAACAACACGAACAACAACAGAAACAGAAACAACAATAACAAGAACAACAACAAAAACAACAACAGAAACATAAACATAAACAACTACAAAAACAACAACAACAAAAACAACTACAGAAACCAAAACAACAACAGACAAAAACAAAAACAACAAAAACAACAACAGATGCAACAACGACATAAACAACAACAAAAACAACAGCAACAGAAACAACAACAAAAACAACAGAAACAACAACAAAAACAACTACAGAAACCATAACAACAACAGACAAAAACAAAAACAACAAAAACAACAAAAGAAAAACCAAAAAAAAAAACAATAGCAACAACAGAAACAACAAAAACAGCAACAAAAACAACAACCGAAAAAAAACAATAATAACAAAAACAACAACTGAAAAAACAAATAACAATAACAGAAACAAGAACAACAACAACAGAAATTGTGCACTAAAGCACACCCCATTCGGTACTCTCACAACAGGGGCGGCAACTACCCTAGCCTCTCCCTGGTTATAAAAGTGTAGCTAGATCCCCTTCCTCTCCACCAGTACTTACACTTCTGTATTTCCTCACTTCTGATTAAAGGCAACATTACGTAAATGATAGCGGTCTGTTGATCACTGTTCTCGCTGTACAAATCGATTCTTACACACAAGATATATTGCTCACAGCGGTAAGTACCTGTCGTCCACCAGACATACTTGACCAGGTGTCTTGTAAGGAGAACAACTTCCATCTCCCGAAGAGTTAGCGAAGTACCCGGCTTTACATAAGCACAGACCTCCTTGCGGAGTCTCACAGTCTGCGTTGACCACACACTGACCTTGTTCCATGCATACCTGACCCACAGAAATACGCCCTTTGCAGAACCCCTGGTCTGAATTAAAAAATGTATATATATATATACTTACACACACATACATACTTGCTGTTTGTCAAGGCAAACCCTAAAATTTACAGATGTTGTTAAAGAAATTGACATGCACACCTTTATAACTATCTGTCAGATGTTTATCAAGAACATGATTTGGTTCAACACTTAATTTGACGTGGATAAAAACTTTTTGGGACACAGAGGAAATGATACATAAATGTGACGCAGAGGAAATGATACATAAATGTGACGCAGAGGAAATGATACATAAATGTGACACAGAGGAAATGATACTCTATCTCGCTTAAGCAGAGTTCAAGCTAGTGCTCTACCCATCTGTCTAGCTGCTTCCCCTTATCAGTGATGATTTCCCCAGATAAAGCTTTTAGCGGCGGACTTTTTTTCACTGTTGGGCCGATGGCTTTCTTTATCCCTTCATACATGCCTCTGATGTTACCTTTATTAACGGCTTCTTGGATATGCTCACATAGCTGTATCCAATAGTCATTTGCACACTGTCTAGCTGTCCTTTGCACATCATTTCTTGCTTGTTCCAATACATTCAGAGAGTTTCGTCTTGTTTTGTCTTTGTTTCTCAGTAGTGCTGGTTTTTTCCTGCCAATCAAAGGCTGCAGTATCCGACTATTTACCCTAAACTAGTCTTGATTGCTGTGTTCTCTAATGCCATACGTTGTTACCGCTGCTTTGAAAGTAGTTTCTTTGATTACATCCCACTTTTCACTAGCTGTACAGCCTCCTGATGTATCAGTGAGAACATCTTCAAGCTGCTGTTGGAACCTGAAACACTTTTCTGGATCCTTGGTGTTTACTAAATTTATCTTCACAGTGGGTTTATGTTTCGCCGTGAAGATTCACAAAAGACCACACCACATATATCTATGGAATGTTTGTTTGTCAGATGACACAAAAGAAAACGATAGTAAAAGACAAGGAAAGAAAAGATGCTGCAACTTTTAACCTAAACTTGAAAACAAATAGATCCAGAGTAGAAATTACAAGAGATAACAAAGTTTTATACTGATCTAATTTCTCGTCTGTTTTTAAAGAAAATATACACATACATGGCACATAACATCCAGGTACACAGGTGTCAGACAACATCTACAACTGACCGTTGAAGTAGGCGGGGTAACAATCGCACGTGCCACCGGTGGGCGTGGTACACCTAGCATTGGCCACACAAAGTGCCTGTGCAGGGCACGAGTGTCCAGCCTCAATCTCTCGCTTACATTTGTCTCGCACCTGAGCTCCGGGGAAAAAACAACAGTTAGACATACACATGAATACTCACATATCCATACACATGAATACTCACATATCCATACACATGAATACTCACATATCCATACACATGAATACTCACATATCCATACACATGAATACTCACATATCCATACACATGAATACTCACATATCCATACACATGAATACTCACATATCCATACACATGAATACTCACATATCCATACACATGAATACTCACATATCCATACACATGAATACTCACATATCCATACACATGAATACTCACATATCCATACACATGAATACTCACACATCCATACACATGAATACTCACACATCCATACACATTAATACTCACATATCCATACACATGAATACTCACATATCCATACACATGAATACTCACATATCCATACACATGAATACTCACATATCCATACACATGAATACTCACATATCCATACACATGAATACTCACATATCCATACACATGAATACTCACACATCCATACACATGAATACTCACATATCCATACACATGAATACTCACATATCCATACACATGAATACTCACATATCCATACACATGAATACTCACATATCCATACACATGAATACTCACATATCCATACACATGAATACTCACATATCCATACACATGAATACTCACATATCCATACACATGAATAATCACATATCCATACACATGAATACTTACATATCCATACACATGAATACTCACATATCCATACACATGAATACTGACACATCCATACACATGAATACTCACATATCCATACACATGAATACTCACATATCCATACACATGAATACTCACATATCCATACACATGAATACTCACATATCCATACACATGAATACTCACATATCCATACACATGAATACTCACATATCCATACACATGAATACTCACATATCCATACACATGAATACTCACATATCCATACACATGAATACTCACACATCCATACACATGAATACTCACACATCCATACACATGAATACTCACATATCCATACACATGAATACTCACATATCCATACATTTGTCTGGCAATACGCTTGAACTAGCTTGTGGATGCCCTTCCAACATTTGTTATGGTATGACCTTTAATCAATTTTGAATCGTATCCATTACCTGGGAGGGGCGGGGGGGAGGGGGGGGGGGGCACGTTAGCTCGGTTCATAGCGAATAATTCGGTAGTTTATGTAGTAACTGCCTGGGTTCGAGTCGCGGCCGGATACTTCAAAAAAAATCCGGGTCGTGATTTTAATCGGGGATAGCCTATCCAGTCAACCCAGTGGTAAATTGGTATCTGACGTATGAGTTAGAGAAAGTAAAAACAGCAAGGAAGGGCACTGGCTACCCCACCTCTTACACACTGTGGCGTAGTACATTGGAGTCTTCAAAAACTTCATTTCCATCCAGTGGTTAATTCTGCTGAATTTCTACGAGACTTGACTTCCATTACAACGTTGCCACCTGCCTTGGGACCCATCTGCCTTGGGACCCATCTGCTTCAAACTATCCTATAACCGAGGTCATCATGGACAATCTTATGTGCAGAGCCGTGACTCATGTTGAAATCAACAGTGACTCGCCTATTGCCATGGACTAACTGGTCGATCTGCTGTTTGATTGTGTCAGTTGCCACGCATACTGATCTCCCACTCCGCGGTTCATCAATGACGTTTGGGATTCCGTTTTGAAATCTTTCTACTCATTCATTGACTTTCCTCTCAAACAACTGTCTCCATACCGAACATTCATTCTTCTGTAGCTTCCAGCAGGCTTCACACCCTCTGATCACAATAGACAATGATTAACGCCTCGCTGCTCTTCAGTGGTGCAAGTCGACAGTGGAGCGACCATGTTCTACGCTATATTTCGCATACTTCTCGATCGCCACAACCCCTACTTGGGGAATTGCTAAAGAGCAAGTTTGTATCCTTAAATAAAATTGGCCGTTGCACATACTCTTTCATGAATTTTATACTAATATTCCTGTTACTTATGGACTGTCTATGTGTATATATATACATACACACACGCGCACACGCACACACACACCCCAACTTCCCCTCCCCCCTCCCCCCCCCCCCTCTTATGTCTGTACTAGACAGTGAAAGATCTTTCGTTAGTGGACGGATCACATAAGGTATAAATACGAACCCTGCCATTACATTACAACAGAGACAATACGATGACAGAGACAAGACATTGCCATAGACAGAGACAAGACATTGCTAGAGACAGAGACAAGACATTACCAGAGACAGAGACAAGGCATTGCCAGAGACAAAGACAAATCATATATGTACTGACCGGAAAGTAGCCAGGCATACACTTGCACGTGCCGTTGTTGACTTTGTCGCACTCGGCTCGGTCCACACAGGAACCTTTGAAAGGACATGGTTTCTCTGGGGCAATGTCAGTTTCACACATACCTGTAAGGGTTAGTCAATTAACGATCAAGGCCAGTATCATATATACCTGGAACTGTAGTGCCAACGATCAAGGCCAGTCTCATTTATACCTGAAACTGTAGTACCAACGATCAACGACCTATTCAATAATCCAGACCTTGACAATTCTAAAATAGATTTAGTCCAACACCCCCACCTCTTCCCTCCACTCCCTACCAATATATTATCTGTAGGCACGGGGTGGACCTAAAAGAATAATTCATAGAGTATATTATTCAGACCTCGTCCAAGTTGTCGCCTAAAGATGAGAGAGTCTTTCGTCCAACAGGTAGCAGCAAGTGTGCCCCTGCTATATATCATGAATGACTACGACATGAGTGTTACGTACACACATACGCCATTACTAATAGTTCATTATCTTGTAGTGTACGCGACTACATTAACAAGCAGGTTATTCTATGGACTGCCACGCGTAAGAGGCGTCGGGTAAGACTCAAACACACCTGACGCAAAGAGCTTGAGTTTTACATAAAGAGATCAGGAAAGATGTGGTCAGAACTGATACAATAGACACAGGGCATGGGTTATTGGTACGGACTTATTTATGACCTATGCTCCGCTAGGAGATGAGAGAGTTTATGATTGATCTATTGATTAATGTTGTATTATTACCACTATTTATTTAATGCATTCTCTGTAGATGAATGAAGCCTGTTGTCCATTCATTGACATGGCCTATAGTACCTGCCCCGATGCAGATAGCAAATAATTTCAGTTATTAATGAATTGTCACAATATTTAAGATACTAATCTCGACCTTTCTGCTTCGACCCCTGCAGTTATCTTCTTCTTCTTCTTCTTCTTCTTCTTCTTCTTCTTCTTCTTCTTCTTCTTCTTCTTCATCGATCAACTGATGCTGTGCTTCTAGTCCGGTGAGGTTCACGAAGGAGACTGTGTTTCAGGTCTTCGCCGGTCCCCCACAGCTTTTCGAGCATGGTCGCCTCCCTAGGCCAGACTGCCTCTCTTTGGTCTGTACATGTAGGGCATTCTTGCAGAATATGTTCTGGTGTTTGCTTGGATGTTCCCCAATCGCACGTGACAGTGTCTGAGACCAATTCTGTGGAGGTGGGCCTTGAGTTTACAATGTCCCGTTCTGAGACTGAAGAGCTTTGTCTGTCCATCTCTGCCAAGTTTGTCTATGCTGTCATTTTCTGTCTTGCATTCTTTGTGCTGTTCTCTCCATTCTGTCCTCATGGATCGTTTGATGAGTGTCTTTGCTTCTTTATAGGTCTGTGGATGGGGAATCTGCTTGCCATCACTTCCGGCTTTTGCAAGCTCATCTGCTTTCTCGTTTCCAGGGATCCCACGATAGGCTGAAATCCATTGTAGGACTAAATCTGTTTCTTAAGACAGCAATCCTATGTTACATTTTATTTTATGTGAGAGTCCATCTTGTCTGTTGCGTGAGATGGCTTGTAGTTCATACTTGGAGTTTGTTAGAATGAAGGTTTTCCTTGTAGTTATGTTTTGGCTGATAAGAATCTGAGTTGCTGCATGAACCGTTCTTTCTTCAGCTCTGAAATTGGTACAAGGTTCTCCTGCTCGTATAGAGTGATTTTCTATGTCGCCATTGGAGTGTTCAATGTCGATTCCACTGCCTCCCCTTTTATCGATCACCGTGGCAGATCCATCTGTGTACACGTTTGTCAAACAGTTGCTAGGGTACTGTCTCTTGAGCTCCTGTAGAACGTTGATTGTTTGCTCTGTTGCCGACTGCTCACTTTTCTTCGTTTATGTATATATATATATATATATATATATATATATATATATATATATATATATATATATATAACAAGAAATAGAACATCACAACAGTATTATTAACATGTCAACGCCGCATTTTTTAACGACATCGTAATAAAATAGTCAGACTAACTTTCATGATCCAGTTAGCACATTATTGTACTAGAAGATACTTAAAACATTCTTATACTGATATTATATTTCTTTTTTGTCTGTTGTTGATAAGTAAAATGAAATCCGTTGTTGTATTAAGCTGAGATTTGTTCGCGCGTCCAGTCTGGAGTAGAAGTGCGAAAGAAAAAAGAGATAACCTAAAATGGGAGGTAATCATAAAGAAGGAAGACAGCTCTACAAACATCTACATTTAAACACATAGATCTGCTTCAATATTTGTAACAGCGATCTTTAATCTGCTCTTGGGATTTTCGTGATAACATTTATCTCAGATAATGCGTTGTGCAGTCTATATGTATACGTGGCTTGGTGGGATGTTGGATTATGTCAGTCGGCCAGGCAATGTCGGCTTGAGACAATATATGTAAGGTCTCAAATTTCAATCTGTAGGTAAGGTTAAAGAAAGCACACACTCAACATGTTTTAAATAGCAATTCTAAATCGCATCGTATTTGTCTGTGGCTGACTTTGGTTCCAGTCACGTGATGAAACTTGTAACAATGTGTACAGTTTGGAACCAATCGCATTTCATTCTTATGTCCAGGGGACGGCGTGGGCTAGTGGTAAAGTAACGGCTCACTCAAGACCCAAAGGTTCGATCTCCATCACAGCACCGGCCGTTACACCGGGGAAGCAAACTCTTATAAAATGCAGGAGGAATCAACCCCTTACATAAAATGCAGGAGGAAGCAAACCCTTATAAAATGCAGGAGGAAGCAAACCCTTATAAAATGCAGGAGGAAGCAACCCCTTACATAAAATGCAGGAGGAAGCAAACCCTTAAAAAATGCAGGAGGAAGCAGCCCCTTACATAAAATGCAGGAGGAAGCAAACGCTTATAAAAATGCAGGAGGAAGCAAACCCTTACATACAATGCAGGAGGAAGCAAACCCTTATAAAATGCAGGAGGAAGCAAACCCTTACATACAATGCATGCTAAATTGGATGCACTGGGCCGACAGGCGCAAAATAAAAACTACAGTGCAACACCCACCGCCTTGGGGATTAGAGAAATAAGGTGAACGCATAAAATAAAATAAAAATTATTATGTCCATCTACCTCTACCCCTGTGATAAGTAGTAACCTCACCCCTTCAAGCGAACTTAATTAGAGTTCGGCAATTCAGATAAATTACTTTTTATAATGGTCAACCTTCCAGCTAAACCTTTTCCACTTGACTTTACTCCCATTACAACGTTGCCATCTGCCTTGGGGCCCATCTGCCTTGGGACCCATCTGCCTTGGGACCCATCTGCCATGGGACCCAGCTGCCTTTGGACCCATCTGCCTTGAGACCCATCTGCCTTGAGACCCATCTGCGTTGGGACCCATCTGCTTCAAACTTTCCTATAACCGAGGTCATCATGGACAATCTTATGTACAGAGCCGTGACTCATGTTGAACCTGTCCTTGACCCCTTGGTGTCCAACCAATATTTCAGAAATTCAAACAATGACAACTTCTGTAAAGGTTTCTAAAGTCTTGTCTGGATGGTGACCTAATAACCCAATCCTAATCTGTGGTGGAGATAGTTCGGCAATTGCAAGTTTTTTATCTTTAAGGTTCTGAAGTTTTTTGTTTTGGGACAGTGTTATAAGGACTCCTTTCTCGTGTCTCCTAAGGACCTATAACTCTGTAACAAGTGTGTAGTACCCCCCCCCCCCCCACCACCACCCCCTCTCCATGCACATAAAATGCAGTCCCTCGACGCTGAAGACAATGATGTAGAAAACTCACTGACCATTGAGCTCATAGTATCCAGCGTTGCAGGTGCATTGGAAATTTGGAGATCGAAGGCACTGCGAGTTGGACACACATTCATCATTTGAGCGACATTTATCCCCAATGCGTGCTGCCACTTTACACGCCTGCCTGAAGCAAATAAATGTTAGAAAATACAGCTCAATCTGTCATCTCGCAAGACTCTTCTCTGTACTAGAGAAATAGAGCTTCTTCTAGTTCTTTGTCTTCTTATTTCTTTGTCTTGTTCTTCTTTTTCTTTTTTTTCTTCTTCTTTTTCGTTTTCTTTTTCTTTTTCTTCTTCTTCTTCTTCTTCATCTTCTTCTTCTTCTTCTTCTTCTTCTTCTTCTTCTTCTTCTTCTTCTTCCTCCTCATTTCTTCTACACCATCTTCCTCTTGTTGCTTTCCCCTATCAACTTGTTCGTGTTGTACACCATCATTGCCATCTTCTTGTCTTCTTCATCACCATGATCATCTTCTTCATCACCATGATCATCTTCTTCATCACCATGATCATCTTCTTCATCACCATGATCATCTTCTTCATCACCATGATCATCTTCTTCATCACCATGATCATCTTCTTCATCACCATGATCATCTTCTTCATCACCATGATCATCGTCTTCATCACCATGATCATCTTCTTCATCACCATGATCATCTTCTTCATCACCATGATCATCTTCTTCTTCACCCTCACCTTTTCCCATGTGGGAATCAAGCGATGTACAGTTAAATGTATGTTTCATGTAATCTTCTTTCGTTTGCCACGTTTGCTGCAAGTGGGCCAGTTTTCTAGATAAAGCGCGTTTCGGTGGAGAGTTCTTCAACAGCTTTGTGGGAACAGCTTTGTGTGAACAGCTTCGTGTGAACAGCTTTGTGGGAACAGCTTTGTGTGAACAGCTTTTGTGTGAACAGCTTTGTGTGAGCAGCTTTGTGTGAATAGCTTTGGGGGACATCCCTGTAGGCCATCGCCCAGAACGCAATGGACTTAGCATATAACGGTCTTACACGACATGTTCGGCTATCTGCGCTGCTTGTCCGCACACACATCAATGGTAGAGTCAATGTACGCCTTTATACCTGGCCATTCAATCTTTTGTGTCACGTTCTCATGCAAAAAAGAATCATCTGCAGTACCCTCTCTCGCTGTCTCGGCTTCCCTTACAGAAAATCAGAACTCTTTTACATATATTCTGTAACATGTACCACAGTTCCCTTCCTCGCTGTCTCGGCTTCCCTTACAGCAAGTCAGAACTCATAGACATATATTCTGTAGCAGGTACAGCAATTCAACTTTAAAATGCGATACAACGTTCATTGGTATTTAAGAAAATGGGTGAAGATGTCAATCCGCACGCATCAGTGTTTTGTGCAACATACTGGCCAAGATCCAGCTCACTTGACCTAGGACACTTAGAAACAAAATTACAGCAGCCTGGTCAACGAGATGCCGATCAACACTTTTTAATCCTGTAGTGATAAGCGTATTTAAAAGCCTTGCATTGCATTGTAGCGAAAAGGACACATGTCTAGCTCCTCCAGTGGGTCAAAAACCGTGTATTCACTATCATAAATTGTGTCTTGTCAGAAACCGTATTCACTACCACAAATTGTGTCTTGTCAGAAACCGTATTCACTACCACAAATTGTGTCTTGTCAGAAACCGTATCACTACCACAAATTGTGTCTTGTCAGAAACCGTATTCACTACAAAAAATTGTGTCTTGTCAGAAACCGTATTCACTACCAAAAATTGTGTCTTGTCAGAAACCGTATTCGCTATCATAAATTGTGTCTTGTCAGAAACCGTATTCACTACCAAAAATTGTGTCTTGTCAGAAACCGTATTCGCTATCATAAATTGTGTCTTGTCAGAAACCGTTTTCACTACCACAAATTGTGTCTTGTCAGAAACCGTATTCACTATCATAAATTGTGTCTTGTCAGAAACCGTATTCACTACCACAAATTGTGTCTTGTCAGAAACCGTATTCACTACCACAAATTGTGTCTTGTCACAAACTGCATTCACTACCACAAATTGTGTCTTGTCACAAAATGTATTCCCTATCACACATTGTGTCTTGTCACTGTAATTGTTAGATTTAACTTAACTAAACTTAACTTAACGTCTTTATACTGGTTTAGAAGACCCTGCAGAGTCTGTATACAACCAGTTACATTTACATCACCTTGCTCTAAAATCTATGCGCATCCAGTTTATTATTAAATGCATTAACTGTCCCTGCCTCCACTACCTCCCCTGGCAATGCATTCCAAGCAGACACCACTCTCTGACTAAAACAATATTTCCTAATATTTAACCTGGACCTCTCTTTAGTCAGATTGTAGCTATGCCCTCGTGTTATTGTAGGTGGCTGTATTTTAAAAAACTTGTTATAGTCTAATTTATCCATTCCTCTGATCATCTTATAAACCTGTATTAAGTCACCACGAATTCTTCTCTCTTCGAGATACTGTAGACTGGTTTTTCTGAGTCGTTCCTCATAACTGTAATTCTGGAATCCCACTATCAACTTTGTCGCTCTTTTTTGTATTCTTTCTAGCATGTTTATGTCCCCTCTATGATAAGGATTCCACACCTGTACACAGTACTCCAATCTAGGTCTAACTAAAGCTTTATACAGTTTGACGATCACTTCCTTGCTCCTATGTTTAATATTTCTTTTTATCATACCTAACATTGCATTTGCCTTTTTCACTGCTACCTTAACTTGCTCACTCACCTTTCCTGTATGATCTATTATAACCCATAGGTCTCTTTCCTTATCTATCTTTATAATATTGTTTTCTCCCATTCTGTAATTATGTTCTATATTGGATCTACCCATGTGGATGACTGTACATTTATCTACATTAAACTCCATTTGCCAGCTTACAGACCATTTTCGAATTTTATCTAAATCGGACATCAATACTCACTTCCGCTTTAGATGAGACACTACTGCATAATTTTGTGTCATCAGCAAATTTTGCAATAATGGATCCCATATCAATGTCCAAATCATTTATATACATCAAGAACAAAATTGGTCCCAAAACCGAGCCCTGTGGCACACCACTTTTCACTTCACACCACTCAGAGTTCTCCTTATTTATGCCCACCCTCTGCCTTCTTCCCGTTAACCAATTTTCAATCCATTTGGCAACTTCCCCACCTATTCCATGTGATTTTAACTTTCGAAATAATCTTTGATGAGGTACTCTATCAAAGGCCTTTGCAAAGTCTAGAAAAATAACATCCACTGGCTCCCCTTTATCTATGAATTTAGTAACCTCCTCCATGAATTCTAATAGATTTGTTAAGCATGATCTCCCTCTAGTAAACCCATGCTGACTATTTCTAATTAGATTAAATTTGTCTAAATGCATTACAATGTTTTCTTTGATTATTGACTCTAACAATTTACAGACTATGCTCGTTAAACTCACCGGTCTATAATTTGCTTGATCTGATTTTTTGCCTTTTTTGAATAAGGGGATCACTCCTGCATCTTTCCAATCCCGTGGCACAATCCCTTTTGTAAGTCTTCTTCTTCTTCTTCGTACGCAGTCAGACAGTAACCATTATTTTTTCGAAAAAAGCGGCGATCATCCTGGGGCTGTCGACACTGCCATAGAGCTTGTCTTGTGGTTCCACTGGTGATGGCCACATCTGCTCTCTCTGATCCTCGTATGTCGGGCAGTTCTGCAGCAGATGTTCAGCGGTCATTTTCCCGGTACCACACGGGCATTCGTCGGTTCCACCTATCTTCAATTTGTTGAATAGGGGGTACCTCAGTCTATTGTGGCCAGTGCGAAGTCTGAAGACAACGACCTGCTCTCTTCTGTTCAACTGGTAATATGCATCGTTTTTGGTGTAACCAGTATGTTCGGTTTCCCATTTGGTCATGTTTCTGGCTTTAATAAGCCGTTTTGACTCTTCGTACGTCATACTAGTATCTGTTTGTGGTAGTCTTGCGCCTTATTTTGCCAGTCTATCTGCCTCCTCGTTGCCTTGGATGTTGCAGTGTGATGGGACCCACTGTACCACTACCTTTTTTGATGCGGACTGCTGGCATAGTTGACAGAGTGCTGTTCTTAAGCCATTAAGCTCAGTGTTTTTCTGGCTTTTTAGCGCTGTGACTACGGCGAGAGCATCTGTAAGCAGGACTATATGGCTTTCATTTTCTTTATGTGTCCCTTTTGTAAGTGATTGAGAACATAATATAGCCAATGGTTTTGCTAGTTGGTCTCTAATTTCATACAGCAATTTTGGATGAATACCATCTTAACCTGAACATTTATTCATTTTCAACTCCTCCAATTTTTTAAAAACCATTTCCTCTGTAATACAGATTGATCTTAATCCCGCTGTATCCATGTCTCTTTGAAAAATATCTATAGGCTCTGGGATCTTGGAACAGTCCTTTTTTGTGTAGACTGTGCCAAAGTACTGATTGAGCAGATTAGCTGCCTCCCTATTCTCACTTATTATTTTCCCTGTACTGTCTATGAGAGGGGAGAGGGCCTACTTTGTCTTTCGTTCTTTGTTTATTCCTAACATAAGAGAAGAAGCTTTTACTGTCAGTCTTGATCCACTGAGCAAGTTTTTTTTCAAAGTCTATTTTTGCTGTTTTATTCGCTTTCTGAGATATGTTCTGCTTGTCCAAATATTTTACATATGTTTCTTTTGATTTACCTGCCTCTATATATTAAATCCATGCTTTATTTTTCGCTCTTCTACATTTCACCACAAATCTAGTTATCCACTTTTTACGCTTGGGGTTTACCTCCCTACATGGAACACATTCTTCTTTTAGCGTTTCTAGAACTGTTTTAAAACTTTCCCACTCCTGTTCAACATCTGTTCCTACGACAATATCTTTCCAGATTATGTGGTCCGCTGCCTCTTTCATCCTCTTAACATCTGCCTTAGAGTAGTCATTTGTTCGCGTGTTTATGTTTACTTCTTTCCCTGCAATAAGATCCCAACGGATGATTTGAGGGTCACTTGAGCCAAACAGTTCCCCAACGGTTTAGCTGCTGTGAGTCTGGTACAATGTTATGAAAGGAGAAAACGACGCAGACACAATCTTACCTGAAGCTGTAGAAACCATTGGCACATTTACACACGTTATCTACACACTCGGCGTTAGTAACACATTGCCCAACTGCCGAACACGTCTGCCCTGGTGGTTTCACTAAAGCAAGACATAGCTTCAATTGTCAAATAGTTCACTCTAGTTTGGTCAATATTTGACGATAAATATGATTGGGGATGTGTCTAGATGTGTTTGATTGATGCGTCTGCGTGCAGTTTGCCTTAGTACGTGTGTGTGTTTGTGTGCACGTTAGTATGTGTTGGTGCGTATGTGTTGTGTATGTGTTGGTGTGTATGTGTTCGTATATGTATATGTGTGTGCATGTGTATGTGTCTATATGTGTGTTAATGTGTGTGTATGTGCGTGTATGCGAATGTGTGTCAATGTATGTGTGTGCATATGTGCGTATATGTATATGTGTGTATGTGTGTATATAGGCGTGTATGTATGTGTGGATATGTGTGTGTGTACATATATGAGTATGTGTATATGTGTGTAGGTATGTGAGCGTGTGTGTTTGTATGAATATATGGGTATGTGTGTCGGAGACAGAGATATAAATAAACGAACTTATTGCTAGATAAGTGTATGTGTAGAACAATAATTACGACATTAGGTAAACGGACAGAAACAATAAATATCAAATGGCTGATAGAAACTGTCGTGCACATTAGCGCCTTCAAAAGTTTCCAGCCTAATTCATTGTTGAAAGGGCAGACTACAGAACTCTGCAGCTCCCAAGACGGCTGTAAAATTATTTCCCGACTCATCAGGTACCCATTTACAGTTCGATCGACTGGGAGAAGCGAACATACCATAAAAAAAATAAGCATGCCCAGCCTAACAAACCGAACTCAATTTGATTGGGATCTGGTATTGTGGTGCAGCCCCTGCAGTGAATGAGCTGACAGCAGCCATCGACTCATAGCTGACTGCTGGCGTCAGGGCCAGCGAACCAGAACTGACCAAGACCTTATTCCGTCTGCAAGTGGCGGCCTTGGAAACAGGTTGCACTCGTACAGGCTGGCTAAGAGATTAGGGAGGACACAAGGAAAGCAACCCAGAACCCCCAGAATGCGTGCTCAAACTGAATGTGTCGGTCTGCAAGGCGCAGTGATCGCAGTCTGACTGTAAACCACGACACAACGTTCCTTTCAGGATGAAAGTCAAAGAAGAACAACGTCCTGGTACATTGGTACAACCCCCAAAACATCTAGGTCACACGATCATAAATCAATCACATCAAGGTATGTAGTCAGCAGTGGCGTGCCGCCACTGGACTAGTAGGACTAGGATAGCTCCCAGACATTATAGTTGATATATTTTGAGTTAAATTTCCACGAGACCTGAAAGCCTAAAATAAAAATAAAAATAAGCAGCACTAGTATTCCTCACCATCTGAGTCTCAATTTGCAATACTCAACGATATTTCACAATTTGCGCCCCCACCCCCAACACATGCCCTCATTGACTTCAGCAGCGCTCGAGTACGTAAATATAATTTTCGTTTTCTTCTTATGAGCGGTAGTGATGGGGTAATTACGCTTATGTAATTGTTTCCGTCTGTAAGAGAAATCTTGTAAAGTGTTAACGCATTCGATTGTCAATATAGTTTAACAGTGTTTCAAAGTGTGAAATACGGAAGATGACTCAGATTTACAAACTATTTCCACACATCAAAGCTTGCCAGAGACAAGTAGCAGAGTGTGTAGATTAGAGCGCGTCGTAATGCTGTGTTCTCGACCGATTATTCACAGTTTCGTTTCGAGCCTTCAGTGTTGAAGGAAAGCAGCAAGCAATAACGAAAGGTAGGCCAACTCCAGACATTCCCGTTGAAAGAAAAATGAAAGACTATACACACCATATCAAAACATAGTATCATACTTCTTCAAAATAAATAACTGTCTGACAATCAAGAACCATACTGTAATGTTGGCCTTGTGTGTTTTCCGAAATAGATGTGGAATAATAATAGATTTTGCGATATCAGCCATTTTTATAAAGCCATGATGAAAGACTGACATCTATGCTCAATAACTAAATTTAAAACTTTCTGGAAACCCTATATATATATGATATATGTATGATATATGTGTGATATATGTGTGACATATGTATGGTATATTTGTTTGTTTATTACATTTCTAAATATTGTGCATTGGTTGAAGTGAGCAACATTTTGCAAACTGACAGGTAAAACTGTGATAGGTAAGCGACATTTTGTACATTATATTTAGAGTGTTTCTTTTTAGCCCAATAATGAAAGGTGTCTTCGAACCTAGCCCCCTTTGAGAAAAGTCACCGTACGCCACTGGTAGTCAGTCAGACTGATTGACACAGTCACAGAGACAGGTAAAAGGGAAATTAAGAGAAATAAGACAGCTAGAATTGAAATATTTATTTTTATTGATATGTGTTATATATATACACACACATTGATATGTGAAGAAGGTTACGATAATACGAAAGTAGAGAGCAAACAATTATCTAGATACAAAAAGAGGATATAGACATTGAAGATATAGACATAACACAAAGAGACAACACAAAATGACACATACCTGAAATACACACCGTTGAATTGGCAAAGAACCCTTGGTGACATTCACACAGACCGGATCCTCCCATATCACACTCAGCGTTGTCCACACATTGACCCGTAGCCATACAGGGCAGCTTCGGCCAGATAGCTGCGGTAAGTAATGAAAGTTTCTTTTTCTTTTACATTTTTTAAATTTTATGAATTTTCCTCACTAGTTTCTACTGTCGGAGGCGCGCCTATTCCACCCCCAGAACGTATTCAATTTGGGCGATATTAGGACGCATAAACCAGTGCTTGGATTCGTGTGTGTATCTGTTTGTACCTAACCTGGTGTTTCCGCGATGTTCCTCCCGTTGTTCCTTGCTTTTTGATGATCCACTCGTTGTCCTTCGTATGTATTTCTTTCTCAATCATTCTCCTTTATTCTCCAAGATGAAACGCGGGCCAGCAAAACAACAGCTGGTTTCTTTTAAACTAAGACTGATTTCTAATTAGTTGCAGCCGTTGACTTATTCGCTTCAGCGTGAAGCATGTGTTTCTCTTCACTAGAAGACTGTCTCTGAGCCTTTGCAGTAGCTGATTATAATGACAATGTTTATTTTTCATAATGAGGCTTCCAGCCACAAGTACAACATTCATTTGTTGCATTTCACGACATGCTTGGAAGATGACAGCAGTGCTGTTCGTGTCGAGTACCACTCGGGAGATCAGCGAGTTGACCTTTTGCCAATCGACCAATCAGAGCACGTAGTCAATCGGTCATGAAACCGGCATCGGAAACACTTCAAAACAACAAAGGTTGTTTATTTTGTTATCCAGGAGTAAGATCAAAACTAAGCTGCACATTGTGTGATGGCGAAAAGGTCAAACTGCCTTTATCTACTAGGTCCTTATATATAATTGGTGAAACTCAGAAATGGGAATATAAGAAGTGATGGTAGTCTTTTAAATTAACTTTATCAATAAATAAAAATGATTTTATCTCCTTTCCTTCGGAATATTTGGGAACTCTCGGTGCAATTTATTTAGTGAGGATATTGGCAAAGATACCACACACATCAAGGAGATATTATATATCCAATGATAATATATTGTAAGAAACCAATATTAAATATCACTATTACCAAAACTTACAGAGATAGGCACGCATTTATTGAACATAAACTCATAACAAGTTTAGAAACACCTGGCGATATATCGAGAAAAGCAGTAGAGCAGAATGACTAAGTCCAATTGGAGGGGGGGGGGGGGGGGGAAAGAAGACGGCTCATAACAAGAACAGATGGAGAACAAGTTACAAGGTGAAGGAGACAGATGCATGCTGATGATAAGAGCAGATAAAAACTGGGACGAAATATCTTGGATGGTAAGACAAGATGGTTGAGTCTACAAAAATCATATGTAGTTTTATAACACTGAGCTTAATGACTTAAGAGCAGCACTCTGCAAACTGTGCCAGCAGTCCGCACCAAAAAGGGTAGTGGTACAGTGGGTCCCATCACACTGCAACATCCAAGGCAACGAGGAGGCAGACAGACTGACAAAAGAAGGCGCTAGACTACCACAAACATATACTAGTATGACGTACGAAGAGTCAAAACGGCTTATCAAAGCCAGATACATGACCAAATGGGAAACTGAACATACCGGCTACACCAAAAACGATGCCTATTACCAGTTGAACAGAAGAGAGCAGGTCGTTGTCTTCAGACTTCGCACTGGCCACAATAGACTGAGGTACCACTTATTCAACAAACTGAAGATAGGTGGTACCGACGAATTCCCGTGCGGTACCGGTAAAATGACCGCTGAACATCTGCTGCAGAACTGCCCGACATTCGAGGATCAGAGAGAGCAGATGTGGCCATCACCAGTGGAACTGCAAGACAAGCTCTATGGCAGTGGCGACAGCCTCAGGATGACCGCCGCTTTTTTCGAGAAAAAAAATGGTTACTGTCTGACTGCGTACGAAGAAGAAGAAGAAGAAGAAGAAGAAGATATGTAGTTTTATGATGTTTATATGTCAGGTGGTTGTGGCGAGAATTTGTTGTTGGCAAACAGATACATGCCACAAAATAATGACACTTAGCATACAAACCATACACTCACTTCCATCCAGACTCAAATAAGATTGGACACCAAAAAAACCCACACAAACCCGTACCAAGACTATAGCAAGCACATAAAAACCGGTACAAACACTATACCAAATACACAAAAACCCGTACCAAGACTAAAGCAAACACATAAAAACACATACCAAGACTATAGCAAGCACATACAAACACGTACCAAGACTAAAGCAAACACATACAAACACGTACCAAGACTAAAGCAAACACATACAAACACGTACCAAGACTAAAGCAAACACATACAAACACGTACCAAGACTAAAGCAAACACATACAAACACGTACCAAGACTAAAGCAAACACATACAAACACGTACACAGACTAAAGCAAGCACATTCAAACACGTACAAAGACTAAAGCAAACACATACAAACACGTACACAGACTAAAGCAAACACATACAAACACGTACCAAGACTAAAACAAACGCACACAAACACGTACCAAGACTATACCAAACATACCATAACCCCATATCAACCAAACATAAATAATAAACAAACTCCACACATACCGGGGACAAACATCCCACAATCCCATCCCACAACCTCCCACACATCCTCCCTCCCACTCCCCCACAAACATACAATCACATACCTACAATACAAGTGCCTGCCGCCTCGTAATATCCCGACCGGCAGTCACATGTGCCCCCCATGGTGGAAGAGCACTCGGAGTTGACCACACACTGGCCGGTACCGAAACAAGGATGTCCTGCTTTCAGTCCTGTAGAAGACACGGCCCATCAACTTCACCAGCTTCCAAATGTCAAAATATCAGCAGTATTGGAAATCACAAGATGACAATAGCATTGGGAAGAACAGCTGAGACGGCATGGCGGATCGGGAACGAACAATGAACATCAGGGCCAGGTGAGACATACCGTACGTCCAGATCTAACTCCTGCAAACCGGACGTGGTGCAGCAGCCTGCCAACGAGGTGGGGATCGACACTGTGATCCTCATTGTCGTAAGATTATCAATGAGCTTTGCATTGCACTACAGGCACATGGATCCAGGGACACCTTCTGAAGTACGCATCGGAATATAAGAGGTGCCACTGTAACCTTCCACATAAGAAACGTCGCATAGTGAAAGGAACTGCTTCCAGCAGTAACAACAATCACAACGGAAACAATAACAACCAGAACAACCACAATAGCAACAACTATCACAACCGCATCAACAACAACCACAGCAACAACAACAACCAAACAACAACAACAACCACAACAGCAATAACAACTACAGTAACAATAACTACCACAACATCAACAACAACAACAAACAACAATAGCAACAACAAGAGAAACAACCACAACAACAACCATAAAACCCACAACCACAACAACCATAACAACCACAACAACAACCATAACAACCGCAACAACAAAAACAACAACAGCAACAACTCAATGGGCGGGTGTCCCATCTCAATGGGTGGGTGTCTGACCTGAATGGGCGGGTGTCTGACCTGAATGGGTGGGCGTCTGACCTGAATGGGCCGGTGTCTGACCTGAATGGGTGGGTGTCTGACCTGAATGGGTGGGTGTCTGACCTGAATGGGTGGGTGTCTGACCTGAATGGGTGGGTGTCTGACCTGAATGGGCGGGTGTCTGACCTGAATGGGCGGGTGTCTGACCTGAATGGGTGGGCGTCTGACCTGAATGGGCGGGTGTCTGACCTGAATGGGTGGGTGTCTGACCTGAATGGGTGGGTGTCTGACCTGAATGGGTGGGTGTCTGACCTGAATGGGTGGGTGTCTGACCTGAATGGGCGGGTGTCTGACCTGAATGGGCGGGTGTCTGACCTGAATGGGTGGGTGTCTGACCTGAATGGGTGGATGTCTGACCTGAATGGACGGATGTATGACCTGAATGGGCGGGTGTCTGACCTGAATGGGTGGGTGTCTGACCTGAATGGACGGATGTCTGACCTGAATGGGTGGGTGTCTGACCTGAATGGGCGGGTGTCTGACCTGAATGGGTGGGTGTCTGACCTGAATGGGTGGGTGTCTGACCTGAATGGACGGATGTCTGACCTGAATGGGTGGGTGTCAGACCTGAATGGGCGGGTGTCTGACCTGAATGGGTGCGTGTCTCAGCTGAATGGACGGGTGTCTCAGCTGAATGGGCGGGTGTCTGACCTGAATGGGCGGGTGTCTGACCTGAATGGGCGGGTGTCTGACCTGAATGGGCGGGTGTCTGACCTGAATGGGAGGGTGTCTGACCTGAATGGGCGGGTGTCTGACCTGAATGGGCGGGTGTCTGACCTGAATGGGTGCGTGTCTCAGCTGAATGGACGGGTGTCTCAGCTGAATTGGCGGGTGTAACAAAAGATGAATTGGCGTGTACTTCAGCTAAATGGGCGTGTATATCATTCTCTTGGTTGAAGTATCTTGACTAGACGTCCATTCACATTTAATTGAGTGAATGTATGTCCATCGATATTCGTGCAAACATCAGATATAATTTGTTTCGGTCAATAAACATGTTAGCTTCATTAATTAGGCATAAAATATGTCTACTTACAATATGATACATACATTATCAGAAAAAAACAGTGTCATACAGACAACTTGACATTTTATAATTATATGTAAAAAACAGTTTCATGCAGTAACATTGACAGAGAGACCTATATTTGAAAGACAGTGTCAGACAGACATATTGCGACAGACATATTGCAACAGACACTGCATCAGAAAGACACACTTATTACAAAAGGTGACAGAATAAAAGAGTGTCAGACAAAAAGGATATGCCAGCGACAGACTATAATATTAAGAGAGACTTTGCCAGAAAGACAGACTGTTAGAATGACAGACTTTGTCATAAAGACATATTGTAATACAGACTGTCACAAGGAAAGACTGTGTGCTAAAGATAGATTGTGTTACATAGACATACTGTGAAACATAGACAGACGGTTATAAATAGACAGACTCTGATAAATAGACAGACTATGATATATAAACAGGCTATCATACCTAGACAGGCTGTGATTCAAGAACAAGGCTGTGGCCAAAAAGACAAATTATGTCACAAACATAAAATGTGAGGCATAGACAGAAGGTGATACATAGACAGACGTTCCTTGGACGTCCTCGCACTCTCTGTCCCGGTACGGATCCAAAGAGTATCGAGTTGGGAATTCCGTTTGACCTCGCGACGTGCCCGCACCAGGCCATCTTTCGTCTTTTGATAGTTGTAAACAGATCTTCAAAAGGACCAATAGCGTCTTCAACTCTCTGACGGATGTCTACGTTCGTGACACGATCCTTATATGTAACATAGACAGACTGTGCTATATAGACAGACGGCGATACATAGACAGACGGTGATACATAGACAGGCTGTGGTATATATAAGACGGCGATACATAGACAGACTGTGGTATATAGACAGACCTTGATACATAGACAGACGGCGATATATAGACAGACGGTGATACATAGACAGGCTGTGGTATATAGACAGACGGCGATACATAGACAGACTGGGGTATATAGACAGACCTTGATACATAGACATGCGGTGATACATAGACAGACGGCGATAGAAAGACAGACGGTGATACATAGACAGACTGTGGTATATAGACAGACTGTGTCACAAAGGCAAGATTGTATCACAAAGACACTGTGGTACATAGACAGACTGTTGTATATAGACAGACTGTGTTACAAAGGCAAGATTGTGTCACAAAGACACTGTGGTACATAGACAGACTGTGGTATATAGACAGACTGTGTCACAAAGGCAAAATTGTATCACAAAGACACTGTGGTACATAGACAGACTGTTATATATAGACAGACTGTTTCACAAAGGCAAGATTGTGTCACAAAGACACTGTGGTACATAGACAGACTGTGACAGAGAATCAGACTTACGTTCTCGACAGATACCCTTGTCACTGTAGTAGACACCGCTACACACACACATTCCGCTCACGTTGGCTGTACAAAAGGCATTGACTACACACTGACTAGGCCCTGTACATGGCTCCCCGGCCAGGATTGCTGTCAACAATTCAATAAACTACATCAGAATCTATAAAGTACATTCACACCTGAAGATGCCAATATGTTCACCCTAAACCGGATATCATCTGTCCATTCATGTCACTAGGCTCCATCGGAGGAGAGGGTTGGGGGTGGAGAGAGACATAAATCTTGTTTCCTGTGGGCCAATATAACGAAGTCTCTAAAACTTCAGCCCCCACAGCAGTGTGTGATGTGGGGCGACCTTCACCTTTTTTAAAATAAAAATGTATTTTTGTAGCATTAGCTAAGGCTCATGTTTGGCACAGGCAACAGGAAGAGTTGTCATGGAAAAGGGGGAGGGAGAGGGGGGAGAGGGGGAAGAGGGGGGGGGGGGGTGCACGCGGGATCACGCACATTTAGTTATCCGTCGCTGGGGATGATGTGGAGACATTATCAGACGGTTTTGTCTGGATGGAAAAAATACAAATACATACCACGACATTGGGCTACAACTCGGTAGAAAGTGAGATGATACTGGGCTATAACCCGGTAGACAGTGAAACACCACTGGGCTACAATCCGGTAGAAAGTGAGACGCCACTGGGCTACAATCCGGTAGAAAGTGACTGAGACGACACTGGGCTATACCCAGGTAGATAGTGAGATGACACTGGGCTACAATCCGGTAGACAGTGAGACGCCACTGGGCTACAATCCGGTAGACAGTGAGATGACACTGGGCTACAATCCGGTAGACAGTGAGACGACACTGGGCTACAACCCTGTAGAAAGTGAGATGACACTGGGCTACAACCCGGTAGAAAGTAAGACGACACTGGGCTACAACCCGGTAGAAAGTGAGACGACACTGGGCTACAACCTGGTAAAAAGTGAGACGCCACTGGGCTAAAACCCGGTAAAAAGTGAGATGACACTGGGCTACAACCCGGTAAAAAGTGAAATGACACTGGGCTACAACCCGGTAGAAAGTGATATGACACTGGGCTACAACCCGGTAGAAAGTGAGACGACACTGGGCTACAACCCTGTAGAAAGTGAGATGACACTGGGCTACAACCCGGTAGAAAGTAAGACGACACTGGGCTACAACCCGGTAGAAAGTGAGACGACACTGGGCTACAACCTGGTAGAAAGTGAGTGAGACAACACTGGGCTACAACCCAGTAGAAAGTGAGACGACACTGGGCTACAACCCGGTAGAAAGTGAGACAACACTGGGCTACAACCCGGTAGAAAGTGAGACGACACTGGGCTACAACCCGGTAGAAAGTGAAACGACACTGAGCTACAACCCGGTAGAAAGTGAGACAACACTGGGCTACAATTAGGTAGAAAGTGAGACGACACTGGGCTTCAACCCGGTAGAAAGTGAGACGACACTGGGCTGGGCTATATCCTGGTAGAAAGTGAGACGACACCGGGCTACAACCTGGTAGAAAGTGAGATGACACTGGGCTACAACCCGGTAGAAAGTGAGACGACACTGGGCTACAACCAGGTAGAAAGTGAGTGAGACGCCACAGGGCTACAACCCGGT
This sequence comes from Ariolimax columbianus, assembly GCA_036924085.1. Lineage (NCBI taxonomy): Eukaryota > Metazoa > Mollusca > Gastropoda > Stylommatophora > Arionidae > Ariolimax > Ariolimax columbianus. The sequence continues at coordinate 57,016,236 of JAVGWX010000020.1, read as the reverse complement.
AGAAAGTGAGTGAGACGACACTGGGCTTCAACCCGGTAGAAAGTGAAACGACACTGGGCTACAACCCAGTAGAAAGTGAGACGACACTGGGCTACAACCAGGTAGAAAGTGAGATGACACTGGGCTATAACCCTGTAGAAAGTGAGACGACACTGGGCTACAACCCGGTAGAAAGTGAGACGACACTGGGCTACAACCCGGTAGAAAGTGAGATGACACTGGGCTACAACCCGGTAGAAAGTGAGACGACACTGGTCTACAACCCGGTAGAAAGTAAAACGACATTGGGCTACAACCCAGTAGAAAGTGAGACGACATTGGGCTACAACCCGGTAGAAAGTGAGATGACACTGGGCAACAACCCGGTAGAAAGTGAGATGACACTGGGCTACAACCCGGTAGAAAGTGAGACGACACTGGGCTACAACCCGGTAGAAAGTGAGATGACACTGGGCTACAACCCGGTAGAAAGTGAGACGACACTGGGCTACAACCCGGTAGAAAGTGAGATGACACTGGGCTAAAACCCAGTAGAAAGTGAGACACCACTGGGCTACAACCCGGTAGAAAGTGAGACGACACTGGGCTACAACCCGGTAGAAAGTGAGACGCCACTGGGCTACAACCCAGTAGAAAGTGAGATGACACTGGGCTACAACCTGGTAGAAAGTGAGACGTCACTGGGCTACAATCCGGTAGAAAGTGAGATGACACTGGGCTGCAACCCGGTAGAAAGTGAGACGCCACTGGGCTACAACCTGGTAGAAAGTGAGATGACAATAGGCTACAACCCGGTAGAAAGTGAGACGCCACAGGGCTACAACCCGGTAGAAAGTGAGATGACACTGGGCTACAACCCGGTAGAAAGTGAGATGCCACTGGGCTACAACCCGGTAGAAAGTGAGACGACACTGGGCTACAACCCAGTAGAAAGTGAGATGACACTGGGCTACAATCTGGTAGAAAGTGAGACGCCACTGGGCTTTAACCCGGTAGAAAGTGAGACGCCACTGGGCTTCAACCCGGTAGAAAGTGAGATGACAAAAGAAGAAAGAAGAAGAGGACGAACACACATACGCATACACACTTATACACGTACATTTACACAGATGCGCACGCACGTTTATACACCCTTACACATGCGCATTTGCACACACACGCACACACTTAAACAGACACTCGCATGCCATTACCCATTTTGTCATGCACGCCAGTATCTATATTGTCCAGTCAATATCTATCGTGTCATATTATTGCTTATCTTGTCATATCATTACCTGTCGTGTCATGCCATTATATATCCTATCATGTCATTATCCATCTCTTCAGTACATTACATATCTGATCATGGTATTTCCCATCTTGTTATGTCATATTCAGTTTGTTATGGAATTACCCATGATATCTTGGAGTTACCTACCTTATGATTGTATTATTCATCGAATCAAGGCACTACCACATCATGTCATTGTATTAACTATCATGTCATGGTATACCCCACCACTTTATGGTATAACCCACAACTTTATGGTATAACCGACCACTTTATGGTATAACCCACCACTTTATGGTATAACCCACTATATTACGGGTATAAATTAGACTATCACAAGTTTTTAAAAATACAACCACTTACAAGAACAATAAGGCATAGCTACAAATTAACTATAGAATGGTCCAGATCAGATATTAGGAAACACTTTTATTAGTGAGAGAGTGGTGACTGCTTGGAATGCATTGCCACAGGAAGTAGGGAAAACAGGGACAATTAATGCATTTAAGAATAGATTGGATGCGCATGGCTTTCAGAGCAAGGAAATGGAAATGAAACTGGTTGTTTACAGACTGCAGAGTCTTCTAAACCAGTATAACAACGTTTGGTTAAACAATCATGTTATGGTATAACCAATCATTTTATGGTATAACCAATCATGTTATGGTATAACCTAACATGTTATTGCTTGGGTAGTGAACGGTTTTTAGGCTGAAATCTACAGCGTCTTCGCCTTTGCTGTCGACACGTCGTGTGCTGACTATGATAAGAAAAAAATAACATATGCCTTACCGGGGATTCGATCCGCTACCATCCTTGTTGGCAGGCAGGGAAACCATTTGGACACACTAATGTATAAAAACATATAAAAATCACCAAAGTAGAACAAATGCCCCCCCCCCCCCCCCTCCTCCCAAAGAAAACAAACAAAAAACTCAGTAGAATATGTGAATTAAACATCGCGTGATAGACAGAAGAGATGCATTCTAGAACTTACTAGTTTTTGGAGGCAGTGGCATGACTTGATTGCCCTGACAGGAAGCTGCAACATACAAATATATCATGAGTAGATTAATGTGTGTGCTGGCATCTGTTAACTCTAGTCACTCACCTGGTCGGCTACATGAATGGATGGAGAACACTGCATTTTCTGTTTTCTAAGATATTCTACAGTATGCATTTTCTGTTTTCTGAGATATTCTACAATATACATTTCCTGTTTTCTGAGATAGTCAATATTAGACATTTCCTGTATTCTAAGATATTCTTAAATAGATACATTGCTGCCTGCTGCTCTTACTGTTTTGTTTATCTCTTAAGCTTCATGCTATGCTATTTATCTTGAATGTATAAGAAATCTCTTATTACTCTAGACGCAAATAGAGAAGTACCAACATAAAAGACATGACATAGAGACCATAAAAACTCACAAAAACCACAATTAAGCAAACATAAATAAATGTAAAGAAACATTTAGAAAAATGCACAAGAGAGGCACGCATGGACAAACAAAGACATACTGAGTGATGAGTTCACAGAGGCACGCATGGACATACAAAGACATACTGAGTGATGAGTTGAGTACAACACATTCCTTGGGGTTCAGGGGATCAATCCAGTATTCTTCATCAGTTTTCAAGCGAAATCCGGCTGCACATGCGCAGAAGCCCTTTATACAGTCAGCGTTAGGATCAGTGCAATTGTCTCTAATGGTGCATTGCTCTCCTGTGGAGATTATGGAGTAATATCTGTTGGTGAGCTCTGTACTTTCTTTGAGAGTTTGATTAGAGGACACAACAAAGTCAATGTGAACACATCTTTGAGAGTTTGATTAGAGCACACAACAAAGTCAATGTGAACACATCTTTGAGAGTTTGATTAGAGCACACAACAAAGTCAATGTGAACACATCTTTGAGATTTTGATTAGAGTACACAACAAAGTCAATGTGAACCCTTCTTTGAGAGTTTGATTAGAGCACACAACAAAGTCAATGTGAACACATCTTTGAGAGTTTGATTAGAGCATACAACACAGTCAATGTGAACACATCTTTGAGAGTTTGATTAGAGCAAACAACAAAGTCAATGTGAACACATCTATGAGAGTTTGATTAGAGCACACAACAAAGTCAATGTGAACACATCTTTGAGAGTTTAGTTAATGCACAGAGCAAGGCCTATGCAGAATAAATCAGAACGTTTCTTTTAAACATTTTGGCTAGGGCACACATTAAGGTCAAGGTGAATACGTCTGTAATGTATTTGAGAGCAATGTAAGAGCTCACATCAATGTCAAGGTCATTAAACACACACCCACACGCACACACACACCCACACCGTATATATATTTATATATATATATATATATATATATATATATATACATACATAAATATATCATCATCATGCACCATGCGTATTGCGTTGACGATCAATTTCTTCGACAGCCTTCTGCCTATTGAGTAATACAGCACTTTAAATGTGATATAGTCTCCCAGTAACTTTGGTCTGCCACGCTGTTTCGTTAGTCGTTGTCTGCACTTGCCGTTCATGTTCTAGATATTTGCTGTTACCACAAAGCTGACCAGACATTCTTTTCGAAAAATATGTCCAATAAACGGACCTGTTCGCTTTTGAATTTAGTAAACAAATATTTGTGAGTATTATTTTCTTGTAATATAATTGGATTGATTTTTTTTTTTGCGTTCGCCTTATTCCTCTAATCCCCACGGCGGTGTGTGTTGCACTACGGTTTTTATTTTATCGCCTGTCGGCCCATGGCATCCGACTTCAGCATGCATTTTATGTAAGGGTCTGTTTCCTCCTGCATTTTCTAAGGGTTTGCTTCCCCGGGGTACCGGCCGGTGTTGTGATGGGAATTGAACCCAGCACCTTCGGGTCGTGAGCCGTGTCAACTAACCACTAGCTCACGCCGTCTCCTGGATTGATTTATTTGCTGTCCAGAATAGACGGCACTACTCTTGTAGAGGACTACACTTCTGTTGCTGCAATAGACTTCTCTGTCTGCTTATTTGTTGTCAAAGACACATCATTAGGGTGTGGTCTAGAGGTTGAGAGCTTTGCTTACAATCCCAATGTACCATATTAAAATCACATCCTGCTCTGCCCTGGCATGTCGAGAGTTTTTTTAATGTATGACCGCTTCTCCAAGTTCACTCAACTGTAAATAGGTACCCGATGAAGTCAGAGCAGAGTTTCAGAGCAGACGACGCGTGGTTAAGGAATACGTGCGCTATTGTCGGGACTTTCAGTAAGGAAAAGACCTGAGCAGGCGCCGTGGTACTATAATGTCGGTTTTATGAGCCATTTTTTATCGTCCATAGCTCAGCTCCATAAACAAATAAAGGTCCCACATATCACTCCTGGTCCCATTTTATCAGTTTTACAGTTGGGGCCTGTTTCATACATAAGTTTCTGGTAGTTGGCTTTAGCAAGTGACATTTTATATTATTGGCTTACAGCACAGTGACGTCAGCGAAACGCAGATTCTTAATCATATGTTCTCCTTTAGCCACATAATCATTTTCAGTATCACTGTCATGCTCAAAACACAATCTTATACAGACAGAAAATCATTCAGTTATACTCAATCATTCACAGAAGCACTATAACTCACATAATCCAAATTATGGGTGCGGAAGGTTCCGTAACTGAGATTCAAGCAAGAACAGCGATGACCGAATTGAGACCGCTATGGGGGGACAAAAGCATCAACCTGAAATCCGAGTTGAGCTTAATGTATGTACTTGTCACATACTAACGGTCAGGAAGTCGAAGTGGTTGACCGTTTTAAATATCTTGGGTCGATTGTCAGTGATGAAGTATCAAAATGTGAAGTGTTGGCCAGAATAGCACAGACAATAGCGGCGCTTGCACGGCTTAACAAAATCTGGCAAGATAAACGGTTAGCACTAAGCACGAAAATCAGATTAATGCGTTCACTGGTCCTGTCAATATTCCTCTATGTCTATGAGACATGGACAGTTACAGCTGACCTTCAACGAAGGATACAGTCCTTGGAAATTAGATGTTTCCGAAAACTTTTAAACGTCACGTACAAAGATCGAGTTACAAACGAGGAAATACGAGACAGAATTACAACAGCAATAGGGCCTTTCGAAGATCTCTTGGCAACTGTCAAAAGAAGGAAACTCACTTGGTACGGTCACATATCGAGATCAAATGGTCTTGCAAACACAATCCTCCACGGGAAGGTGCATGGCAGACGACGAAGAGGCCGGCCCAAAAAGAGATGGGAGGACAACATAAAAGAATGGACCAGTCTCCGACCAGAAGAGTCACAGGCAGCGGCATCTGACAGAGTAGGATGGCGTGGAGTTGTGAGGATGTCTTCAAGTGTGCCCCAACGACCTCACCGGTTACGGGATGACCTGACCTGACCTGTCCTGACTTGTCACATCCGTTTACCGTTATGCGTGTACAACGTGGACTCATGCAGCGATTCTGGAGCGGAGAACGTATGCAATGGAGATGAGATGTCTGCTTCAAATCCTTGGCATTTCGTATCTAAACCACATCACGAGTAAGACAGTTCGAGACACCTTTAAGATAGAATCGACCAATATAAAGTTCTATTGACAATGGTAAAAGTACGCAAGCTCACATGTTATGGTCATGTTTCAAGATCATCTGGGTTGACCAAGACGGTACTGCAAGGTACTGTGCCAGGGAAGCGTAAGAGAGGCAGGCCGAAAAAGAGATGGGAAGACAACATCAGAGAGTGGACGGGAATTTCCATAGCTAGAACAAATATCCTGGCACAAAACAGAGTTGAGTGGCTGGAACTGGTCCAACAATCTGCAGTATTGGTGGTCCAATGATCTTTTAGGTTACGGGACTGATGATGATGATGATGATGATGAATCAAAATCATTCAGAGAAATACAATTGCTCCCATAATTGCAATCATTCGCAGAAACACAATATTATCACATACAACCATTCACGCAATCATTTGCAGAAACACAATATTATCACATACAACCATTCACGCAATTATTCGCAGAAACACAATATTATCACATACAACCATTCACGCAATCATTCGCAGAAACACAATATTATCACATACAACCATTCACGCAATCATTCGCAGAAACACAATATTATCACATACAACCATTCACGCAATCATTCGCAGAAACACAATATTATCACATACAACCATTCACGCAATCATTCGCAGAAACACAATATTATCACATACAACCATTCACGCAATCACAGATCATTCTGTTGAAGTCCCATGAGAACTCACATACAAACCAGCCAACAGTCACCTACCCACAACGTTTCCGTGGGGAAGAGAACATTTCTGGAAAGCCTCAACGTATCTGAAGGGAATCTGACACTGGCAGACATCACCTTGACACACAGCCATCACGGATAGACATGTCTCCCCCGAAGCACAGGAGTCGCCGACAACAGCTCCTGATAACAACATATCAAATGGCAGGTCGGACGTGTCATTAAGTAGAAGAATACAACGTCAACAAATATAAACATTATTTGACACTTCCCTCATCCAGATGTGTTCTAAGCCCTTCATCACTTCAGAGTGGTAGAAGACAGCGGTACTAATTTATGTAAAATGGGAGAAAATATATTAATTTCTCCTAAAAAAATTCCGGATGTCAATCTGTTGTTTTCTCGTGGCACTTGACAGCTAATTAGAAAGTAGCTTTCAGTACAACATTCAGAAGGCCAGGCACGACCAGTCACATACTGCCGTCGAACTGTCTGTCCAAGTTCAAAACTATCATCTAGTTTGCTCGACCCAGAAGCTGGATACTTTGACCAATTTTATGTGCTGAATATGTGTGTCTTAATCAGGCTTCTACACTAATACAAGATCAAGCAAAAATTCATGAAACTCGCAAAGTGTGCCTGGGAATTGAATTACCAACGAGTATGAAGGCCTTCCAGTTTTTTTTTCTTTTTTGTTGGTCTCATTTCTCTATTCCCCAAGGTGGTGTGCGTTGCACTACGGTTTTTATTTTGCGTCTGTCGGCCCAGTGCATCAAACTTCGGAATGCATTTTAAGAAAGGGTCTGCTTCCTCCTGCTTTTTCTTAGAGCTTGCTTCCCCGGGGTAACGGCCGGTACTGTGATGGGGATCGAACCCAACTCCTTCGGGCTGTGAGCTAGCCCACATCGTCGCCCCCCCCCCCCGGCCTACCAGTGACACTTCTTCTTCTTCTTCTTCTTCTTCTTCTTCTTCTTCTTCTTCGTACGCTGTCAGACGTCAACTTGAATTTGTTCGAAGAAAGCAGCTGTCATCCTGAGGCTGTCGACACTGCCATAGAGCTTGTCTAGTGTTGCCACTGGTGATGGCCACATGTGCTTTCTCTCGTCCTCGTATGTCGGGCAATTTTGCAGCAGATGTTCAGCGGTCATTTTCTCAGTACCACAGGTGCATTCGTCAGTGCCATCTATCTTCAGTTTATTGAATATGTGGTACCTCAGTCTGTTGTGGCCTGTGCGGAGTCTGAAGACCACGACCTGACCTCTTCTGTTCAACTGGTAATAGGCATCATTTTTGTGTGTAGCCAGTATGTTCTGTTTCCCATTTGGCCATGTATCTGGCCCTAATAAGTCTTTTGGACTCTTCGTAGGTTACACTAGAATCTGGTTGTGGTAGTCTGGTACCTTTTATTGCCAGTCTGTCTGCCTCCTCGTTGCCTTGGATGTTACAGTGGGATGGAACCCACTGTACCACTACTCTTTTTGGTGCGGACTGCTGGCAAGGTTGACAGAGTACTGCTCTTAAATCATTAAGTTCAGTATTTTTCTGGCTTTTCAGTGATGTAACCACGGCCAGGGCATCTGTAAACAGGACTATCTGGCTTTCATTGCTTTCGCCTGTCAGCATTGCTTTTACTGCAGCCTTCAGTGCTTCTGCCTCCGCTCTGAAATTGCTTGAGAATTTTCCAGTTGCCACTGACAGTGTTATTTTTCTACCATTTGTTAGGCTCAGGAATACCCCTTCCCCTCCATTCTGTGTTGTGTTTGTTACAGAACCGTCGGTGTATGCATGGGTCCAGTACATACTTGGGTAGTTTTACGCTATGTACCTCAGGGTTATGTCTCTTCTTTCTTTTTCAGTCTGGCTGTTATTGTTTCCAATATCTGGTATATTTTCTACCACCTCCGGAATATGCTGCTTCCATGTGGGATAGCGTACAGTAGGGATGGGCTTTGGTGTTGTTTTAGTGTTCATAGGGTCTTCGCTCATCTTTGCTTTGGCTATTTCTGCAAAGTTTCTCTGCTTTAGTTTCCCTTTTCCAAATCTATTTAGTCGCTGATACATTGGATAGTCTGTCAGTCTTCTTAGTTTCTCTGCTTGCTGTTGGGCTCTGCCATCTCTTCTGTTGGTCATGGATTGCAGATTTGTAATCTTTTCAAGTTCTACAATTTGCGTGGACTTCATGCCTCCTGTTATAACTCTCATGGCTTGGTTTTGACGTTTGCTAATTTTATCAAAGTTAGCCTTTGCTGCTGTTGTCCATGGCGCAATGCCATACTCGAGAACTGGTCTCTCTCTTCCAGTGTACAGTTTCTTTAGTATTCTGTCGTCTGCTCCCCAGCTTGTGCTAGCAAGTTTCCTCATGATTGCCATTCTTTGTCTGGCTCTGAACGCACCAGGTTTGAATTCTGCCTTGTCCAGTTTGACAAACAGTTTTGTTCTCTATGCTATACGATCATCCATCCACGTTCAGAAAGAAATGGCAACTTACCGTACTGCACACCTGCCAAGAAACTTATAACAACCTACCGTACTTCACACCTGCCAAGAAACTTATAACAACCTACCGCACTGCACACCTGCCAAGAAACTTATAACAACTTACCGTACTGCACACCTGCCAAGAAACTTATAACAACCTACCGTACTGCACACCTGCTAAGAAACTTATAACAACCTACCGTACTGCTCACCTGCCAAGAAACTTATAACAACCTACCGTACTTCACACCTGCCAAGAAACTTATAACAACCAAATAAGTGACGTTGTAAGAAGCGACGTTCTGCTAAAGACGTGCTACTTACTTGCTTTTTAAAAATATATTTTAGTATTACACAATGCACATTCTCTGACAGGCACACTATATCACACAACAGATTATTAGTTCCCTAGGCTAATGTTCGTTCGGCCGCCAGGCCACCAAGATGATAAACAAGCGACACTATAGCCAAAAAGACTCAGTCTACGGTTTAATGAAGCGTTGCTTGTCAAAATAAGAAACACATTAAGTAACATAGAAACGATAATTTTCGAATATATTTTTTAATGTGATGAAAAATGGGAAACAATAGATTAAGAAAAAAACCTATCACAGGCACATGGCACCAGTGCTGATCTCGACTATTAGAGAACAGGCGCATTGTAACCTTCCTAGTATATCTTAAAAAGGCTGTTAATGAAGGCTATGCTTAGGGCTAGCAGACTCATCAAGTATCATGCTGCTATATAAACAGCGAGTACAAATATCATACATAGTTCTTTGTTGCAGGAATCTGGTAAACCTATCATTGTCTACTGGACAGTATCTCTCTCTTTCTCTCTCTCTCACTCTCTCTCTCTCTCTCTCTCTCTCTCTTTCTTTCTCGCTCTGTCTCTCTTTTTCTCTCTCTCTCTCTCCAATCGCCAACATTGATGACCTATTTAGCGAATTATTTATTAAAATAAAGCAGTACATATATACATCTCAAGCTAATTATAATATATGATACCTTTCTCACAAGACCCATCCGTCCTGTTGTAGACGTATCCCCGATTACAGAAACACTGGTAACCGTTGCAACCATCTGGTCTACATGAGGAGTTCTGGGGGCAGTTTGCGTCCGTGCTGCACGCCTCCTTGATCTTAGCTGAAAATAGGACATGCAGTTGGCGTTGAGTTAGTAGTAATAACAGACAGGCAGCATATCATTTAGACGTAGACTTACAACGGCAACATTTTTCCAGGGGCATGTCGTAAAATGTGTCTAAGGACGTCAATGCACAGTGGTTGCAACCTCACCATGTAAAACCATTGCTATTGAAACGATGAATGCTGGCTCGGATGCTGGCTTCTTATAATGGGTCCAGCTGCAGTAGTTGTCGTGTACGTCACAGGGTGCAGGAAGTAGAAAGAAAAAAGAGAGCAGCACAGAATTCATATCGAGAACAAGAACACAGAAATCATATCGAGAACAGAAAAATCATAACAAGAACAGAGAAATATATCAAGAACAGAGAAATCATACCAAGAACAGAGAAATCATATCGAGAACAAGAATACAGAAATCATATCAAGAACAGATAAATCATATCAAGAACAGATAAATCATATTGAGAACAGAGAAATCATATCAAGAACACAGAAATGATACCAAGAACACAGAAATCATACAAAGAACAGAGAAATCATACCAAGAACAGAGAAATCATATCAAGAACAGAGAAATCATATCAAGAACAGAGAAATCATATCAAGAACAGAGAAATCATATCAAGAACAGAGAAATCATACCAAGAACAGAGAAATCATACAAAGAACAGAGAAATCATACCAAGAACAGAGAAATCATATCAAGAACAGAGAAATCATACCAAGAACAGAGAAATCATACCAAGAACAGATAAATCATACCAAGAACAGATAAATCATACCAAGAACAGAGAAATCATATCAAGAACACATAAATCATACCAAGAACAGAGAAATCATATCAAGAATAGAGAAATCATATAAAGAACACAGAATCATATCAAGAACACAGAAATCATATCAAGAACACAGAAATCATATCAAGAACACAGAAATCATACCAAGAACACAGAAATCATACAAAGAACAGAGAAATCATATCAAGAATAGAGAAATCATATCAAGAACACAGAAATCATATCAAGAACACAGAATTCATGTCAAGAATTCTAAAAATAAACACATAAATTACAACACGCCTGCAACAAGACAACAATGACCTCAATGCTTGCAGCGTTCACACAATAGAGATATCAAAATGTATAACCGATTGTTCACACATTAGTTACAACGCGTCTTTTATCAGCGAAACAATAATCACATCTTTATTTGTCTTTGATAAATGTTTGAAGTATTACGTGCGGAGTTATGAGAGAATGTATATATTTATGTGCGCAAACATATAGACAAGACATTCGCATAAGTTGGGAAATATCAAATGTAAGGACATATATATCATTTTCTTCTTATTCTTCTCCGTCTTCGTCTTCTTCTTCTACTTCTTTTTCTTTTTCTTCTTTTTCTTCATCGTTTTCTTCATCTTCTTCTCCTTCATCTTCTTCTTCTTCTCATTCTTCATCCTCTTCTTCTTTCTTCTTCTTCTTCGTCTTCTTCTTCTTCTTCTTCTGCCTTTTCTTCATTATTTCATTCTTGTCCTTTTTCTGAATATACTGCAATATTGTAATCACGGTGTTTGTTCAGGCACAGGATGGGCCTAATTCCAGGTCGTCAAATGTCGTCTGAACTCGTCTATCTCGTTTGTCTTGGAGAACCATGCTGAACCAAGTCTTATCACAGGAGATCCATTGTTCTCATTGGTGGACAATCGACAATCAGACGATACGTTCAGAACACTACTTACAAGAGTACAAATTTATAGGGCACTTTAGACTTGAATGCAGTAAAGGTTCAATTTTCAGTCTACAACTTAGACTGTACGTCCATCCGCAGGTCTACAGCCTTGAGGTGTCAATCAGTGTAACGCTTGCAATAATACTGCGTTAATTTGCAACTGAATAGTTTACAACAGTACACGTAGCGTTAAACTGCCACTGTACAGCTTACAACAGTACACACTAATTTAAACTGGTACTGTGTAGCAAACATAAGTACAAAGTAACCATAACTTACTACATTTCACACTACGTTAAACTGCTACTACATGGTATGCGACAGTACACAGTTCGTTAAACAGCCACTATGAAACTTACAGCAGCATACAGTACGTTAAACTGCCGCTGTGGATTCTAGACAGTAGGTTAAACTATCACTATTGAACCTACAACAGGGATCAAGATGCTGAGCAGCACATGAGCTGCAGTGGTTAGCGACTCATAGCTGACTGCTAGCGTCATGGCCAGCGAACCATAGCTGCCAAGACCCTTCTACACCTCCATGCGGTGATCCTGGATAACAGGCTGCAGCAGGGCAGACTGGCTAAGGAGAAGGGATCGAAGAGGGAATGCTAACCCGGTACTCAAAAAATGCTTGCTGAAGTCGGATGTGTTGGACCGAAAGGTGCAAATATCGCAGCCAAGCTGTAAACTACGACACAGCGCATTCCGTTCTCTGGACTACATTCTGCTACTAAAGCTCTTTCAGGGTTTGGTAGGGGGAGATTGAGAATGAACGAAGAAGAAGAAGAAGAACCTACACCAGTACACATTACATTAAACTGCGTTCCACTGTGTAACCTACAACATTACACAACACGTTAAACTGCAAATTCACTGTCTAGCTTACAGCCGTACACAGAGCCTTAACCTGCCGCTACCCTGTGTAGTTTACAATAGTACATAGTATGTTAAAATATCACCGTGGAACAGCACACATGACGTCAAACAGCCATTGTGCAAATTAAGTAAGTTAAAAAACATTGACATACCTGCTCCAATGGCCAGGAGACAATAGGAATTTGAATAAAGGAAAATCCAAATCTGAAAGCGTTCGTCAAAAACTATGTACATGTAGTAACTACTACTTTTTCTTTAACATTTTCTTTTTGGTTGTGAAACGAAAACAAGGAGAACAAAAAAGTAATTTCATATTTAAAACAATAACAATATGAGAAAAATAAAAGATGTCTTTTAATTACTTACCAATGCTGCATGTCGCTTGTGTTTGTGTGTACGTGTGTGGGTATGTGGGTGAGTATGTATGTATGTGTGTGTGTGTGTGTGTGCACGTGCGTGCGTATGTGTGTGTGTATTTATGTATTACTAAGATATAAGTTCTTTCATTGAAATGAAATGTTCTTTCATTACCAAGATATAAGATCTTTCATTACCAAGAAATAAGATCTTTCATTACCAAGATATTAGATCTTTCATTACCAAGATATTAGATCTTTCATTACCACGATATTAGATCTTTCATTACAAAGATATACGATCGTTCATTACCATGATATAAGATCTTTCATTACCAATATATTAGATCTTTCATTACCAAGATATAAGATCTTTCATTACCAAGATATAAGATCTTTCATTACCAAGATATTATATATTTCATTACCAAGATATATAATATTTCATTACCAAGATATTAGATCTTTCATTACCAAGATATTAGATATTTCATTGCCAAGATATTAGATATTTCATTACCAAGATATATAATATTTCATTACCAAGATATAAGATATTTCATTACCAAGATATTAGATATTTCATTACCAAGAAATAAGATCTTTCATTACCAAGATATAAGATCTTTCATTACCAAGATAAAAGATCTTTCATTACCAAGATATGATCTTTCATTAACAAGATATTAGATCTTTCATTACCAAGATATTAGATTTTTCATTACCAAGATTTTAGATATTTCATTGCCAAGATATTAAATATTTCATTACCAAGATATAAGATCTTTCATTACCACGATATCAGATCTTTCATTACCACGAAATTAGATCTTTCATTACCACGATATCAGATCTTTCATTACCACGATATCAGATCTTTCATTACCACGATATCAGATTTTTCATTACCACGGTATCATATCTTTCATTGCCAATATATCAATTCTTTCATTGACATGAACACCGGTGTGACCAGAATAATATATCCTCATAGCAAGAGTCAGTTAGCAATAACATAATCATTCATAATATAATACTGTCACTTGAGTATTTGCACAGAGCAACATACATCGTCCACTAGTCCACACATTCACCACTTGGAGGGTCTGTATGTTATGTCATAAAATCTTGCATACGCAGAAAATATAAATGTCGCATACCGCGCTAGCTCGTGCAGATGCAACAATTATTTCGCTAAAATAAATACATATATACATAAATATATATATACATACACACACACACACACACACACATGTACACATACATACATTCATACATACATACAAACATACATACACACGCATACATTCATACATACATACCTCATCATCATAGGCGTCTCAGTCTCTATAGACCATGTGCATGGTGCCCTGTAAGTTTTGTCCAGCTCCGTCTCCTGTATTTCGACACTGTCTGATATTGTGATATTGCGGTAAAGGCCGATCCGCGAGAGACAGTCCCTGCCACAGATCATACAACCATAATGAGGAGGCTGGCTTGCCTGGCTGTTCCTTGATCTCTTCAGTCTTTCTCTTTTTTCTGCAGCCAGAAGACCCCCCCCCCCCCTCCCATGAGTGTCAGCAGCCACTATGCTCCCTCCAACAGACTGTCTCCAGACAGCTCGATCCTGAGCAATTTCTTCCTAGCCCTCGGATAGGATGTCTCATGACTTCCTGTCCCGCTTGCATACGTCCTTGAATTGCAGTGTGGGACGGCCGATTCTTCTAACTCCAATGGCTAGCGGTCCACAACGGATATCCTTTGGCAGCCTCTCGTCTTCCATGCGATAAACATGTCCGACCACCGTATACGTCGCTGGCTCAACATCGAGTACATACTGTGAGTATTTGCTCTTTTGTAAGACCGAATTAGTGACACTATCTCTTGCCACCCAATCTTCAATATACGTCGTAAACACCTCAAGTGAAAGGTGTTCAGCCGCCGTTCCTGTTTAGTATAAGTGCTGCAAGTCCCGCTTCCATACATGAGAGTGCCAAGAACGCAGGTCTGATAGACCCGGACTTTGGTGTAGTGAGACAGTGCAGTGTTTTCCCAGACTCGTCGTCAAGCGGGCCATGGCGGTACTTGCCCTGCCAAGCCTACTGTCTATCTCCTTCTCGAGCGATAGAGTGTTGCTGAAGGCAGACCCCAGATAAGCGAAGCTGTTGACGACCTCCCGAGTGACGCCATCAATCTTTATGGATGGCGTAGTGGTAATGTCCTGTGGGCAGTCCTTTGTCTTTTCCAGACTTATGGTGAGCCCAAACTACTTGCACCCATCGGCGAATCTGTCTCCCAGTCTCTGCAAGGCCTCCTCACTATTTGTCACCAGAACTGCATTATCCACAAATAGCATCTCCCTAATGAGCACCGTCCTTACCTTGGTCCTCGCACGCGAGGGTGTGGGTCAGCCGATCTTCTCGATGAGATCGAATAGACCCTCTCTACTAACCAAGACAAAGGCCTTGGTGAGGTCTAGAAACATCATAAATAGCGACTGGTCCTGTTCTTTGCACTTCTTCTGGATTTGGCGAAGCGAGAAAATCATATCCGTTGTTGATCTACCTACTCTAAAGTCACACTGGAATTCTGGGTACACCCTGTCCGCGAGCAGTCTCAACCTGTTTAGTAGCATGCGGGCGTGAACTTTTCCTACAAAGCTCATGAGCGAGATCCCTCTATAATTATTGCCGTCCCCGCGGTCACCTTTGCTTTTGTAAATAGTCACAATTATGGCGTCACGCATATCTTGGGGGGGGGGGGGGGGGGGGGGGGCTGCACCTTCCTCCCAGCAGAGGCATAGAAGATCAAACATCAGCTGAGCTAGTGCTGATTTCCCGCATTTGATGGCTTCTGGTGGGATACCATCTCCCCCTGGTACTTATCCGTTTGAGAGGTAGTTGTTAGCCTCATCAAGCTCATCCAGAGTAGGTGGTCTGTCAAGTTCCTCCATAATGGATACATAATGGATACATACATACAAATATTACCTATATACATATATACGTACATACATACATACATACAAACATACATATATACATATATACGTACATACATACATACACACATTTTCTCTCACACATGCACAGACATATAATCCGACTACACATTTGAACATTGTTTACCAGCAAAGCCAGAGACATGGTAATCTAACTCATTTGTTCTCCTTCAGATTAGATTCCTGGAGTAGACTTGTGAATCTGGAACATGACAGACATATTTTATAAACAAACCAAAGAAGAAGACAGTATGGATGTCAGTCGTTTGATTACAAAGATATGCACTGAAGGCCTTGGTAATGTACGTGATTTGGTTTGTTTCAGAGGTAAAATAAAAACATACCCTGTACAGTGCTTGGCAACTGCAGAGAAGAGCAGCATTTATTCCTTAGCAATTAAAATAAACACATACATGTTTTTGTTTGTTTGTCGCACTCGCTATACAAAATGAATTGCTGCAGAAACCACCATTATACTGCGCACGGCAGTAGCTTCGTTACAGACTTCATGCAAGGAGCCATCTGCAGTGGCAACCCTATGCTTGGGGAGGTAGTGGAGGCAGGGACAGTTAATACATTTAAGAATAAATTGGATGCTCATAGCTTTTAGTGCAAGGTGATGTAAATGTAACTGGTTGTATACAGACTCTGCAGGGTCTTCTAAACCAGACATTAAGTTAAGTTAAGTTTAGTAAAGTTCTTATGGAACGAAAAGTGAGACCCGACAATAGAAATTATTGGATATTGGATGAGGATAATAACTGTCAAGTGTAGCCACAACTTCTGGATAATCTGATGAGATTTAGCTGGTCAATCGTGACAAAATGGCGGTGTATAACGGAGTAGCTTAGACAACTACGAGCATGATAATTTGATTGGAAGATGCTACATTTAGCTACAATATGACAACTTGGTGGTATATAGCTACATCTTGGACGACTAAGAGCATAGATATTTGTTGAGGTAACGCAAAGGTTAGGCTGAATATAAGAACATTTGAAGGGATAAAGCTAATGTAAAAATGTACGTATATTAACATTTGAAGTGTAATAGAATATATATATATTGCAGTTTAGACGACTATTGGCACGAACATTTGATAAGATTACGCTAAAGTATGGACGACTATTGGCACGAACATTTTAAAAGATTACGATAAAGTTTAGACGACTGTTGGCATGATATTTGATGAGATAACGCTAAAGTTGAGGTGAATATATGAGCATTGGAATGCGATGACGCTAAAGTTTAGCTGAATATATGAACACTTGATGAGATAACGCTAATGTTGATCTGTCCAATTTATGAACACTTGATGATATAACGCTAAAGTTGATCTGCCTAACTTATGAACACTTGATGAGATAACGCTAAAGTTGATCTGCCTAACTTATGAACACTTGATGAGATAACGCTAAAGTTGATCTGCCTAACTTATGAACACTTGTTGAGATAGCGCTAAAGTTGATTTGCCTAATTTCAGTATCGCTGACTGTATCGCTAACTGGTACGATGGCCAGGCCCTTCTGTATTCAATATTTACCTGACACGATTTTTAAATACCTGCATCTATGGTGTTAGATAGTTCCCCAATAGTTGTAGGATTGTAGACCAGAACACCTTCTCACTTCCAACCTATACCACAATTATTTAAACAATACGTTAAAGACAGTCCTTTACGAGAGTTGGCATCACCAATGAACATGCAAATGGACAAAACAATAGCCGATGAACTGGCTTGCTAGTTGTTGTGACTTGTAATAAGGTGACAAAACATCCAAATTTAGTCGAATTTGCCTTCAATAGCTTCAGCGATTGAAAAACATTTGCAAATTGCAATTTGTTCGAATTTATTTAAAGTTTTTAACAAAAATCTGACGATAGTATTACTTCTTCTTCGTTTATCCTCAGATCAAGGTTCCGGTTTCTCTTACATCATCAGATCAAGGTTCCGGTTTCTCTTACAAAGGACACCGTTGTTTGTAAGGCTGTTTCATCTCCATACAGCTTTTGTCTCATATCTGTCTTACGAGGCCAGTATTGTTCTCTCTTTTCCTGCGTGACGGTGCAGCTTTGCTGGATGTGTTCCACGGTCATGGTATGCTCCCCACATATGGACACCTGTCATCTGTCCCAATCCTCATTTTGTTGTAAAAATGACCCTTAAGTCTGTTATGCCCAGTTCTCAGTCTGAAGATGATGACTTGCTCTTCTCTAGTTAAGTAATAGTTGCTGTCTTCTTTTCGGAAGTTGGGGTGTTCATCAGCCCATTTTACCCTGAAGTTGGCTTTAATTATGGTCTTGGCCTCATTATATGTGATGCTCAGGTATTTTTGTGGGGATTCTCCTCCACTCTTTGCTAGTTTGTCTGCAGCTTCATTGCCTTCAATATTGCAGTGGGATGGGATCCATTGTATGACCAACCCTGCGTGTTCTGCTGAGAGCTGTGTCAGTGAGAACATACATTGCTCGAGATCTTTATCTTTGTGATGATTTAGCGCTGCTAATACTGACGCGGCATCAGTCAGGAATAATATGTCTTCTTGGTGGATTTCTTTATCTTGATTTATAAGCTCAGCTGTGGCCTTCATGGCCTCTGATTCTGCACGGAAGTTATTGGAGTATGTTCCCGTTGTTAATACTCGAGTTTTTATTCTCCATTCTTTAGTCTGTAATAGACCCCTCCACCTCCATTGGATGTGGCTTTGTTAGATGAGACATCTGTATATACGTGCATATATACGTGTTGTAATATGGGGACAAAACATCCAAATTTAGTCGAATTTGCCCTCTCAATAACTTCAGCGATTGAAGAACATTTGCAAATTGCAATTTTTTCGAATTTATTTAAAGTTCTAAACAAAAATCTGTTGATAGTGCAATGTGGGTATGGGAAAGTGGAATATGGGAAAGTGGAATATGGGAAAGTGGAATATGGGAAAGTGGAATATGGGAAAGTGGAATATGGGAAAGTGGAATATGTGAAAGTGAAAAATGGTTCAAATAACTGACTCATTGCACAAGAAAGTCTTAATTTGTGCTCAATCCCTTCCATTGCCGAAAGAGCCGACGACAGAGAAGTTCGTAGCTCCCGTGGTGGTTGCGATTGTGTCCGCTAACTTCGTCAGGTAACTTTTTATAGCTGACTCGATTGAGAGAAACGGTGATGCCATGAAAAGATCCACGATATAACCGCAACTGTTAAACAGAGCGTGGCGTCATTTGAACGTAGCAAGTTAAGATTGCAAACCGGAGTCAAGACGCAGCAGTGCATGATCTGACAGCAGCCACTGACTCATAGTTGTCTGCTTAGATCAGGGTTAGCGAATTATAGCTGACCAAGACCCTATTCCGCCTCCACGTGGCGGCTCTGGGAACGGGCTGTACCAGTCACGAGTGTAGTCTGACCAAGGGATAGGAATCGCAGTAGGAAGGTAAACCTGTTACACAAAAGCAGTCAGCTCAAATCGGATGTGTCAGACCAACAAATTGTTGGAGTCAATAATCAAAGAAAACATCGTAACGCATTTAGACAAATTTAATCTAATCAAAAATAGTCAGAATGGGAGAAAACAATATTAGAAAGATAGATAAAGAAAGGGACCTAGGGGTTATAATATATCATACAGGTAAGGTGAGTAAGCAAGTTAAGGTAGCAGTGAAAAAAGCAAATGTAATGTTAAGTATGATCAAAAGAAATATTAAACATAGAAGTAAGAAAGTGATCGTCAAACTGTATAAATCATTAGATTGGAGTACTGTGTACAGGTGTGGAGTCCTTATCATAGAGGGGATATAAACATGCTGGAAAGGATACAAAAAAGAGTGACAAAGCTGATAATGGGATTCCAGAATTACAGTTATGAGGAAAGACAGAAAAACCGGCCTATAGTGTCTATAGAAAAGAGAAGAATTCGAGGTGTCTTGATACAGGTTTATAAGATGATCAGAGGAATGGATACATTAGACTTTAACAAGTTTTTCAAAATATAGCCACCTGCAAGAACAAGAGGGCATAGCTGCAACTTTACTAAAGAGAGGTCCAGATTAGATATTAGGAAATATTTATTTAGTCAGAGCCTGGTGAATGCTTGGAATTCATTGCCACGGGATGTAGTGGAGGCAAGGACAGTTAATGCATTTAAGAATAAATTGGATGCGCATAGCTTTTAGAGCACGGTTATGTAAATGAAACTGGTTGTATACAGACTCTGCAGGGTCTTCTAAACTAGTATAAAGACCTTAAGTTAAGTTAAAAGACGGACGTAGATATGACAGCCTTGCTGTAAACTACGACCCAACGTCCTGTTCAGGACACGGGCAGAAGAAGAAGGAATGCAAACCAAACTAACAACTCCTAGGGAACACGCATCTGTGAAAGATGGAACACGCATCTGTGAAAGAGGGAACACGCATCTGTGAAAGAGGGAACACGCATCTGTGGAAGAGGGAACACACATCTATGAAAGAGGGAACACGCATCTATGAAAGAAGGAACACACGCCTATAAAAGAGGGAACACGCATCGTTAAAGAGGGAACACGTATCTATGAAAGAGGGGACACGCATCTATGAAATAGGGAACACGTATCTGTGAAAGAGGGAACACGCATCTATGAAATAGGGAACACGTATCTGTGAAAGAGGGAACACGTATCTGTGAAAGAGGGAACACGCATCTATGAAATAGGGAACACGTATCTGTGAAAGAGGGAACACGCATCTATGAAATAGGGAACACGTATCTGTGAAAGAGGGAACACGTATCTGTGAAAGGATTTATACAACAGACAGTACCAACGATCACTCAGTGCTGCTAAACTCATATCTAATTTGTGAAATGTGTCTGCTTCGGACTTTCACAACACTTAGTGCAGCTGAACTCATTACATTGTTTTAAAAAGAGCAAATAGAAAACAATACCGGATAACAAAAACTAAACAAACAAATAATGACATCAAAAAAGTACAATTTTAAACCACTCAAAGTCAATTCAAACCTTGCGGGCAGACATTTGCAATGGCTAACCATGAGGTTTGACCACGTTTGGTTGGTTATTTTTAGGTTCTGACGCAAGTACCGAAAATTATGTCCAGTGGTATAGAGGCAGACATGGAAATTAACGGAAAAAGTGTACAGCGGTCTGGTAGAGTTAAAGTTGATGCATAACATTAATAACATTTGTTTGAAGGAGATGAATTAAATTACCTTCTTTTCAATACTTATTTCAATGTTTTGTTGCGATTCAATAGATCAGAGAAGGGCACTAATAAAATAAATGTGTCCTCGTGTATGTCCTTCGGTTTTAGTAGAAGGCTAAGAAAATGTCCTTCCTATTGTAATATGGAAACTCTCTACACAATAACATTTCCTATGCGGCCTAGAAAGTTTCTAGCGCTGAGGTGAAGTAGTTGCCGAGACATGTTGATCCAATGAGCGCCGAGCATCATTAAGACATCGCGTCAGTCCAGAGATGACAATGGGCGAAACCTGAAATGGGTGTGGCACCTGTTGAACTTGTTTTGAAAACTCATTACCAGATACATCTTCGCCTTCAGTCGTTTGTCGTAATTTTGCTGTCATTATTCACAAAGCGAGCATCTTCCAAAACAAGGTCTCTCAAACCGTGTTCCTTGGTAGGTCTGTAGAGTTTACAAAAGATAACTTGGTTTCATCAATCAAGAGGCCTGCAGATGCAGTATAATGGATAAGTGTAACGGCAGCTTGCGAATCATAGCTGATTGCTTGCATCAGGACCAGGGACTCAAGGCTGACTGCTTCCTTCAGGGTCAGCGACTCAAGGCTGACTGCTTGCATCAGGACCAGGGACTCAAGGCTGACTGCTTCCTTCAGGGTCAGCGACTCAAGGCTGACTGCTTGCTTCAGGGTCAGCGACTCAAGGCTGACTGCTTCCTTCAGGGTCAGCGACTCAAGGCTGACTGCTTGCATCAGGACCAGGGACTCAAGGCTGACTGCTTCCTTCAGGGTCAGCGACTCAAGGCTGACTGCTTGCTTCAGGGTCAGCGACTCAAGGCTGACTGCTTGCTTCAGGGTCAGTGACTCAAGGCTGACTGCTTGCTTCAGGGTCAGCGACTCAAAGCTGACTGCTTGCATCAGGGTCAGCAAATCATAGTTGACTGCTTGCATCTTGGTCAGCAAATCATAGCTGACTGCTTGCATCAGGGCCAGCGACTCAAAGCTGACTGCTTGCTTCAGGGTCAGCAAATCATAGCTGACTGCTGGCATCAGGGTCAGCAAATCATAGCTGACTGCTTGCATCAGGGTCAGCAACTCATAGCTGACTGCTTGCATCAGGGTCAGCAAATCATAGTTGACTGCTTGCATCTTGGTCAGCAAATCATAGCTGACTGCTTGCATCAGGGCCAGTGACTCAAAGCTGACTGCTTGCTTCAGGGTCAGCAAATCATAGCTGACTGCTTGCATCAGGATCAGCAAATCATAGCTGACTGCTTGCATCAGGGTCAGCAACTCATAGCTGACTGCTTGCATCAGGGTCAGCAAATCATAGCTAACTATTTGCATCAGGGCCAGCGACTCAAAGCTGACTGCTTGCTTCAGGGTCAGTGACTCATAGCTCACTGCTTGCATCAGGGTCAGTGACTCATAGCTGACTGCTTGCTTCGGGGTTAGCGAACCATGACTGATTAAGACATTATTTCTCTTTCCTGCGTTGGCTCTGTTAACAAGTGGCACTAATGTCGCAGCCTCACTATGAACTACGACACAATCTCACAACCTCCTTTTCTGGACCAAGGCGAGTAAGAAAAACAGATTGGAGTCGTTACAAACATGTAGCTAACATCTGTAGCCAAAGAACGCAACAATGTTTATCGGATCGAAATTATTCTTCTATATTTTATATTCATGCAGTCTGTTTTTTTAAATATTTAGTGGCTTTAATTTTTAACGAGGAACAGAAGTCCGAGTGATGTGAATATCAGTCTTCTGATCACGAGGGCATGGGTTTAAACCCTCGGTCTTCTGACCACCCGGACATGCAGTTACAACTCGATAAGGCGTTGTTTGGGGGAACTGAGGGACCAGTCCGGACAGGCACAACATACTGACCAGGACGTCAAGTCAGGGTCAGGCACAACATACTGACCAGGACGTCAACCCAGGGTCAGGCACAACATACTGACCAGGACGTCAAGCCAGGGTCAGGCACAACATACTGACCAGGACGTCGCGTCAGGGTCAGGCACAACATACTGACCAGGACGTCGCGTCAAGGTCAGGCACAACATACTGACCAGGACGTCGCGTCAGGGTCAGGCACAACACACTGTCTAAGACCACTATCTCTCTCCCATTAAGTGTTCCCTGGAAAAAATGTTGATCTCAAGGCAGTCTGACTGACGAGATGAGGATCGACATTATCCCCGTAGTAGTGACCGTCAGGCAGATGAAACCAAATATTGCACAACAGCCTAGTGGACCGCGGTCTACCTTAATTCGCACGCTTGGTTTGTACGGAAACCTGCGACAACCTGCCACTTAACGCCCTTTTCAGAGCGCACAAAAGAATGAACTTACTTATTGTGGGCATTAAACAACAACAACAACAACAACAACAACAACAATGCATTCTTTTTTACTTCTTCCTAATGTAAAATAAAAATCTAGCCTGTACACTGGATGGCGACTGCAGGGGCAAGTAACCTTTATTCTTCCCTGTTACAACTACTACCAGCGGACACACAATGTCAATAAAAGTCACAATACAGGCTATTCAATATTGGAAATGCATTTTGTGTTGTATATAGAATAATATGATATAGAGGGTGGACAGTTATTATAGGTAGGCGATTATATTGTCAGCTGACTGATAACAGTGTCGTACCATTGTTTGGAGATATAATACGTTGCGAATAGAGGTTCTATGAAACCAGCAAGCAGAATTTCGACCAGAAGGCAGGGGTTGGCTGAGACCAAAAGACAGGTGTTCGACTAGAAGGCAGGGGTTCGACTAGAAGGCAGGGGTTCGACTAGAAGGCAGGGGTTGGCTGAGACCAGAAAGCTGGGATTCGACTAGAAGAGAAGTGTTCGACTTGAAGGCAGGTGTTGGCTGAGACTAGATAGCGGGGGTTCGACTAGAAGGAAGTGTTCGACTAGAAGGCAGGGGTTGGCTGAGACTAGATAGCGTGGGTTCGACTAAAAGGCAGGGGTTCGACTAGAAGACAGGAATTGGCTGAAACCAGAAGGCGCGGGTTCGACTAGAAGGGACGTGTTCGACTTGTAAGCAGGTGTATGCTGAGACTAGAAGGCGGGGGTTTGACTAGAAGGCAGGGGTTTGAACAGCAGACATGGGTTCAACTAAAATGCAGAAATTCGACTAGAAAACAGGGATTCGACTAGAAAGCAGGAATTTGACTAGAAAGCAGGTGTTGGCTGAGACCAGAAGCTAGGTGATCTTGACACCTGAAGATAGGTATTGGCTGAGACTAGAAGGCAAATGCTGACTGAGACAGACAATAGGTGTTGGCTGAGACAGAAAATAGGTGTTGGCTGAGGCAGAAAATGGGTGTTGGCTGAGGCAGAAAATAGATGTTGGCTGAGACAGATAATAGGTGTTGGCTGAGGCAGAAAATGGGTGTTGGCTGAGGCAGAAAATAGATGTTGGCTGAGACAGATAATAGGTGTTGGCTGAGGCAGAAAATGGGTGTTGGCTGAGGCAGAAAATAGATGTTGGCTGAGACTAGAAGGCAAATGTTGGCTGAGACAAGAAGGCAAATGTTGGCTGAGACAGAAAATAGGTGTTGGCTGAGACAGAAAATAGGTGTTGGCTGAGACAGAAAATAGGTGTTGGCTGAGACTAGAAGGCAAATGTTGGCTGAGACAAGAAAGCAAATGTTGGCTGAGACAGAAAATAGGTGTTGGCTGAGACAGAAAATAGATGTTGGCTGAAACTAGAAGGCAAATGTTGGCTGAGACAGATAATAGGTGTTGGTTGAGACTAGAGGGCAAATGTTGGCTGAGACAGAAAATAGGTGTTGGCTGAGACAGAAAATAGATGTTGGCTGAAACTAGAAGGCAAATGTTGGCTGAGACAGAAAATAGGTGTTGGCTGAGACAGAAAATAGCTGTCGGCTGAGACAGAAAATAGATGTTGGCTGAAACCAGAAGACGGATGTTTCTTCAGACCAAGGCAAGTGTAGGCTGAGATCAAAAGGCAGGTGTTGGCTGAGACCAGAAGGCAGGTGTTGGCTGAGACCAAAAGGCAGGTGTTGGCTGAGATCAGAAGGCAGGTGTTGGCTGAGACCAGAAGGCAGGTGTTGGCTGAGAACAGAAGGCAGGTGTTGGCTGAGACCAGAAGGCAGGTGTTGGCTGAGACCAAAAGGCAGGTGTTGGCTGAGATCAGAAGGCAGGTGTTGGCTGAGACCAGAAGGCAGGTGTTGGCTGAGAACAGAAGGCAGGTGTTGGCTGAGACCAGAAGGCAGGTGTAGGCTGAGACCAGAAGGCAGGTGTTGGCTGAGAACAGAAGGCAGGTGTTGGCTGAGACCAGAAGGCAGGTGTTGGCTGAGACCAGAAGGCAGATGTTGGCTGAGATCAGAAGGCAGGTGTTGGCTGAGACCAGAAGGCAGGTGTTGGCTGAGGTCAGAAGGCAGGTGTTGGTTTAGATCAGAAGGCAGATGTTGGCTGAGACCATAAGGCAGGTGTTGACTGAAACCAGTAGGTAGGTGTTCTCTGAGAACACAGGACAAAGGTTTCTTGAAAATCTTTTCAAAGGTTTCTCCGTGCTAAAAATGTTGAGAGACTGTGCAAGAGGGCGGGGTCAGTCAAGGTTTAACCGAACACTGCGCCCTACTTGCATTTATTTTGTAGCAGGACACTGAATTACCATTTGTCAATGTCAGACTTTTACAACTTTGCTGTCTTGTCTGGAGATCACGGATCTATTTTTAGTAAGTTCCTGTTGTCGTGTGTCGGTGTGCAAAGATGAGGTACATAAGCATATCTCGTCTGTTTGTGGGAAAGTGTGTGCTTGTATCCGGTTGTTTGAGTGGTTGTGTGAGTGGTTGTGTGACTGGTTGTGTGACTGGTTGTGTGCTTAGACGAACGTATGGTATCGTGTGAATATGTGTTTGTATGCAAGTCTCGGAAGTCTTTCTTTTTCTTTGTGTTCTTCCTCTTCTTATCTCCTCTTTCTCTTCTTCTTCTTTTCGTTTTCTTCTTCTTCTTCTTCTTCTTCTTCTTCTTTTACTTCTTCTTCCCGACCTTCTTCTTCTGCCTGTTCTTCTTTTTCTTCCAGCGTGAGATGGCAAGACGCGTACTTGGAGATCGAACCCACGTTGCTGAAATCAGAGAACGCATCCTATTTTAAGACATTGTGGAGACAGCGTTGTCTCGCAAATACCATTTGGCTGCCCACGTGGTGCGTAGGCCAGATAACAGACTCTCAGAACGACGTTTTGGTGGTCATATAATTATACGACCACGCGGCCGTACACCCATACGCAGGCGAGATGGTCTGTTGAGAGACCTGGGTTCGACAAGGTACGACATGACGAAATATCGGACTGCATACGGGACATTGTTGGCACCCTCTTATTCAGCACACCCGAGTCAAGTTGAGGCAATGGTATTATACTGTATTGTTGATAAGGAAACTGGTGCGGAGAATAATATCCAGGTCAGACCTATATAAAGGGAGTGTACAGGTTCATCTGTGTCATCCCAACCGAAATGCGCTTATATCAGCCACACACTCCACTATAACAACACCCACACATCCACACACTCCACTATAACAACACCCACACATCCACACACTCCAGTATAACAACACCCACACATCCACACACTCCACTATAACAACACCCACACATCCACACACTCCACTATAACAACACCCACACATCCACACACTCCACTATAACAACACCCACACATCCACACACTCCACTATAACAACACCCACACATCCACACACTCCACTATAACAACACCCACACATCCACACACTCCACTATAACAACACCCACACCATCCACACACTCCACTATAACAACACCCACACCATCCACACACTCCACTATAACAACACCCACACATCCACACACTCCACTATAACAACACCCACACATCCACACACTCCACTATAACAACACCCACACCATCCACACACTCCACTCTAACAACATTCATACACTCCACTGTAACAACATCCAAACCTTCCACACACTATATTATAACAACACCCACACACTCTATTATAACAACACCCACACACTCCATTCTAACACCATCTACACCCCCCACTCTAATAATATCCACACCATCCACACACTCCACGATAATAATATCCACACCATCAACACACTCTATTCTAACAACATCCGCACACTCTATTCTAACAACACCCACACACTCTATTCTAACAACACCCACACACTCTATTATAACAACACCCACACACTCTATTATAACAACACCCACACACTCTATTATAACAACACCTACACACTCTATTATAACAACACCCACACACTCTATTATAACAACACCCACACACTCTATTATAACAACAACTACACACTCTATTATAACAACACCCCCACACTCTATTATAACAACACCCACACACTGTATTATAACAACAACTACACACTCTATTATAACAACACCCACACACTCTATTATAACAACACCCACACACTCTATTATAACAACACCCACACACTCTATTATAACACCATCCACACATTCCCTTCTAACAGCATCCACACATTCCCTTCTAACAGCATCCACAACATCCACACACTCCACTCTAATAACATCCACACCCTCCACACATTCCATTCTAACAGCATCCACACCATCCACACTAACAAAATCCCCACAGGAAGAGACAACTAAATCAGTTTTAAAGTGATATAGATAACTATTTGTGTAAGAACGATTCACAGAACACAATACAGAGTGTGTGTCTAAGTGATTCACGTAATATAGTTAGTAAACAGAACAATAGGGTTCGTTTCAACCGGAACACTTTGGAGGAAACAGAACTCGTTGAATTAATGTATTACCAATAAATACTATCTCATGCGTATCTTCATGTGGATTTGTTACATGACTTTGGATACATTTATAACATACTTGTTCTTACTAAGTAAATTTCTGTTCGAATGTAAATCGACTATCACTTCCAGCCCTTGCTTACGTGGTATAAACTTGGTGAGATGCTAGAACTAGGTATGTATATTTTATTTATCAAGAACAAATATATTTTGTTGTAAAATATAAAGACTTTTATGTTTTTAAGTTGCGATATTCTGACATAGTTTTAACGTCTCATTTTCAGTACTTCCGATTTTTTTACAGTTAAGACAAAGGTTTTCTAGGGTCTCTGTGTATGACAAGGACAAGAATAGCACCCCTGCCCCACAGAGAGCATGTCGTAAGAGGCAACTAACTGTGTTATGGGGCATAACACTGGCCATGGTTAGGAGGTTTGTTAAGAGCAGCACAAGTGGCACCTAACAGGCTGCGGGTCTACTTTGCTCTAGAGTTTGTGAGTCCATTAAGATGAACTCGCACGTCAGTTAACCACCCTCTATAGTGGAATAATCAGCTGCTCGAGCCTAGTGAGCTAAGCAGAAAATCCCCCTTCTGGGTCCATCCAGCTCACATCAGAGAAGAATCCTGCACAGAGACGTATGCCTGTAGAAGTCAATATGCCAATAAAATAAATGTCGCTAGTGAAGCATAGCCCTCTTTGTCACTGGATACCAACCCCAGGTATAGATCAACCTGTCGCTTGTGAAGCATTGCCCTCTTTGTCACTGGATACAAACCCCAGGTATATATCAACCTGTCGCTTATCAAGCATAGCCCTCTTTGTCACTGGATACCAACCCCAGGTATAGATCAACCTGTCGCTTGTGAAGCATAACCCTCTTTGTCACTGGATACCAACCCCAGGTATAGATCAACCTGTCGCTAGTGAAGCATAGCCCTCTTTGTCACTGGATACCAACCCCAGGTATAGATCAACCTGTCGCTAGTGAAGCATAGCCCTCTTTGTCATTGGATACCAACCCCAGGAATGGATCAACATGTCGCTTGTCAAACATAACCCTCTTTGTCATTGGATACCAACCCCTGGAATAGATCAACCTGTCGCTAGTGAAGCATAGTCCTCTTTTTCATTGGATACCAACCCCAGGAATAGATCAACATGTCGCTTATCAAACATAACCCTCTTTGTCTTTGGATACCAACCCCAGGAATAGATCAACCTGTCACTTATCAAACATAGCCCTCTTTGTCATTGGATACCAACCCCAGGAATAAGTTAACCTGTCCCTTATCAAACATAGCCCTCTTTGTCATTGGATACCAACCCCAGGAATAGATCCACCTGTCGCTTATCAAACATAGTCCTCTTTGTCATTGGATACCAACCCCAGGAATAGATCAACATGTCGCTTGTCAAACATAGCCCTCTTTGTCATTGGATACCAACCCCAGGAATAGATCCACCTGTCGCTCATCAAACATAGTCCTCTTTGTCATTGGATACCAACCCCAGGAATATATCAACATGTCGCTTGTCAAACATAGCCCTCTTTGTCATTGGATACCAGCCCCAGGAATAGATCAACATGTCGCTTATCAAACATAGCCCTCTTTGTCATTGGATACCAGCCCCAGGAATAGATCAACATAGCCTTTTCAACTTCAAACAGTAATTATCCAAGTTACTCGTCTCACCTTTCGGTTGTTGTAGGAAACATCAGCGGTCCTTTCACACACTCTCTCAGAGAAAGGAAAACAATAACTAACGACATGTAGAAGGAATACGGGAGTGAATGAAAATGATAATTTAATTAGTGGCTGGGAATGGGGGAGGGGATGGGAGGGGGGCAGCTTGTCAATGTGTTAAGGGTGTCAATCAAAGCGTACAGTCAATATGTCCCATTTGACCTTGACATGTTTTCATATCGTGGTCGGGCAATGATCTTGTCTTCAAGCCCCATTTGGACCATCTTCTTGTCATGCCATCCTTCATCCTGGTACACCCTACCATGACCGGTCTCCTAATACACACTTTTTACATTAAACATCTTCAAACAACCTTCTTACCATCAAGTTTGTCCTGATGCAACCTTCATAATCAAGTTTGTCCTGATGCAACCTTCTTTCCATCAAGTTTGTCCTGATGAAATCTTCTTTCCATCAAGTTTGTCCTGATGCAACCTTCATAATCAAGTTTGTCCTGATGAAACCTTCTTACCATCAAGTTTGTCCTGATGCAACCTTCATAATCAAGTTTGTCCTGATGCAACCTTCTTTCCATCAAGTTTGTCCTGATGAAATCTTCTTTCCATCAAGTTTGTCCTGATGCAACCTTCATAATCAAGTTTGTCCTGATGAAACCTTCTTACCATCAAGTTTGTCCTGATGAAACCTTCATAATCAAGTTTGTCCTGATGAAACCTTCTTACCATCAAGTTTGTCCTGATGAAACCTTCATAATCAAGTTTGTCCTGATGAAACCTTCTTACCATCAAGTTTGTCCTGATGCAATCTTCTTTCCATCAAGTTTGTCCTGATGAAACCTTCATAATCAAGTTTGTCCTGATGAAACCTTCTTACCATCAAGTTTGTCCTGATGCAATCTTCTTTCCATCAAGTTTGTCCTAATCAAATCGTCTTACCATCAAGTTTGTCCTGATCAAATCGTCTTACCATCAAGTTTGTCCTGATGCAGCCTTCTTTCCATCACGATTGTCCTCAGGTCTGTCCCATATATCTCTAAGACCATCACGATAGTCCTCAGCTCTGTCCCATACACCTCTAGGACAATCACAATTGTCCTCAGCTCTGTCCCATACACCTCTAGGACCAACACGATTGTCCTCAGCTCTGTCCCATACACCTCTAGGACCATCAAAATTATCCCCATTCTTAACTTAACTTAACTTCATTATACTGATTTAGAAGACTCTACAGAGTCTGTATACAACCAGTTTATTCTTCTTTAAAAATGACTGTGATTATCATCCAATCTATTCTTGAATGCATTAACTGTCCCCACCTTCACCACATTCGGTGGCAAATACATTCCAAGTATTCACCACTCTCTAACGGAAAAATGTTTTCTAATATCCAATCTGGACCTGCCTTTTAATAAATTGAAGCTATACCCTCTAGTTTTTGTAGTCGCTTGAACTTTGAAAAACTTGTTAAAGTCTGTATCCTTTCCATCGATTCATTTATAAACCTTTATTAAGTCACTTCCTATACTTATCTTTTGTAGATTCTGCAGACCAGTTTTTCTAAGTCTCTCCTCATAACTATAACTCTGGAATCATTTGTTGTAGCTCTTCTTTGTATCCTCTCTATAAGGTCTATATCCACTCTGTGATACTGACTCCACACCTGAATACAGTACTCCAATTTAGGTCTCACCAACGATTTATATAATTTGACTATCACTTCCTTGCTTCGGCGTGTAATGTTTCGTTTAATCATACCCAACATTTCATTAGCCTTTTTCACAGCCACCTGGACTTGCTCTCACACCTTACATATATGATCTATTATAACACCTAGGTTCCCTTCTTTTTATATCTTTATAATATTGTTTACTCCCTTCATGTAATTATGTTTCATATTTGATCTTCCCATGTGAATAATTGTACATTTTTCTACATTAATCTCCAACTGCCAGCTCACAGACCATTTATGAATAGTAGCTAAATCTGATCTCAATAGATCCACCTCTGCCGAAGACGAGACCCTGCTGCATAATTTTGTGTCATCCGCAAATTTTGCAATCATGGCTGCGACATCATTATCCAGATCATTTATATATATATAGAACAAAATTAGTCCCAATACTGATCCCTGAGGCTGTCCACTAACATCACACCAGTCAGAGTACTCCGTATTTATGCTTACTCTCTACCCTCTGCCTGTTAATCAATTTTCTGTCCAATAGGCAACACCTCCACCTATACCACGTGATTTAAATTTCAAAAATTCACCTCTAGGAACATAACAATTGTCCTTAACTCTGTCTCATACAGAACGTTCCAAGCAACGACTCTGGCAGGTCGTGTAGCCAGAAAGGAACGGATTACAGAACGTTCCAAGCAACGACTCGGGTAGGTCATGTAGCCAGAAAGGAACGAATCACAGAACGTTCCAAGCAACGACTCTGGCAGGTCATGTAGCCAGAAAGGAACGGATTACAGAACGTTCCAAGCAACGACTCTGGCAGGTCATGTAGCCAGAAAGGAAGGAATCACAGAACGTTCCAAGCAACGACTCTGGCAGGTCATGTAGCCAGAAAGGAACGGATTACAGAACGTTCCAAGCAACGAGTCTGGTAGGTCATGTAGCCAGAAAGGAACGGATCACAGAACGTTCCTAGCAACGACTCGGGAAGGTTTATGTAGCCAGAAAGGAACAGATCATAGAACGTTCCCAGCAACGACTTGGGCAGGTCATGTAGCCAGAAAAGGAACAAATCACAGAGCGTTCCAAGCAACGACTCGGCTAGATCATGTAGCAAAAAAAGGACGGATTACAGAACGTTCCAAGCAACGACTTGGGGAGGTCATGTAGCCAGGAAAGGGACGGATCACAGAACGTTCCAAGCAACGACTTGGGCAGGTCATGTAGCCAGAAAAAACGGATTACAGAACGTTCCAAGCAACGACTTGGGGAGGTCATGTAGCCAGAAAGGAACGGATCACAGAACGTTCCCAGCAACGACTTGGGCAGGTCATGTAGCCAGAAAAGGGACGGATCACAGAACGTTCCAAGGAACGACTTGGGCAGGTCATGTAGCCAGAAAAGGGACGGATCACAGAACGTTCCAAGCAACGACTTGGGCAGGTCATGTACCCAGGAAAGGGACGGATCACATGGCTCACAAAATGTCTGACCTTGAACTATGAACTCTATCTCTTTATAAATGAAACACCATTTACTTTTGCACACATTTTCTCTTACTGCCCTTCTTGTTTCTGTTATTGTTTTAAAAAAAATTATTATTAATGCTCACATTGAGAAAAATTACTCTATTTTTGGTACCCGAAAAAAAACGTTAAGTGGAGGGTTGTAGTAGCTTTCCTCACATAATGAGCTTGCTGATGAAGGTGGAGCGGGGTCCTCCAAGCAGTTGTGCTATGCTTGACTACATCTACGGGTCGATCACTACTACATGGTTCATGTCTTTCCCCCACCTCGTTAGCCAGGCTGCCACGAAAAGAGATTATGTTTCCAGGAAGACCTTCGTGTAAGTGAGGTGAGGGTCTTGGCCAGTACATTCGACCTGACCCTGACCCTGACCTACAAGTCCGATCCGTGTGTCACGCCTGACCCTGACCAACAAGTCCGATCCGTGTGTCACACCTGGCCCTGACCAACATGTCCGATCCGTGTGTCATGCCCGCCCCTGACCAACATGTCCGATCCGTGTGTCATGCCCGGCCCTGACCAACTTGTCCGATCCGTGTGTTATGTCTGTCCCTGACCAACTTGTCTGATCTGTGTGTTATGTCTGTCCCTGACTTACATGTCTGATCTGTGTATTATGTCTGTCCCTGACCAATATGTCTGATCTGTGTGTTATGTCTGTCCGTGACCAATATGTCTGATCTGTGTGTTATGTCTGTCCCTGACCAATATGTCCGGTCTGTGTGTCATGCCTGCCCCTGACTAACATGTCCGATCTGTGTGTCATGTCTGAGCAGACTTAAGTCTCCTCTCCACTTTTCCGCACTTACAATGATTTACCTTGGCCCTTTGGGGTCGGAGAGGTGGCGGGGGCGAGGGGTTCATTTGTATGCAGAGAAGGTAAGGGTTGGACACGGAAGGGAAGCAAACTGAACGGGTGGACACTTGCAGGTGACAGGTAAATATATAGGTAGACTTAACATTCGCATTAAGGAGATATGTAGGTCACAAGGGATGGGGAGTTCTTGCCATAACACACAGCAGTACTATCACCGGCGATAATATGACAGCACGTTAAACGATGACTGCTAACAATCACATATGACTTCATGACTTTTCTGGTCTTCGAAAAAACGAGTTCTCATTCTTCTTTTCACTCGATGATGATAATAATGATGATGATGGTGTTTATAATGGTAACGTGTACGTGCGTCGTGCTGTCCTAATGGAAGCATAGGCTCACAACTACAGTTGACCCTCCTAATGGAAGTCTGTATTCGAGCAGTAGCTGGAACGTTTTCACAGCAAACAGTTTACACGACAATCCTACTCAATCTCCTCATATGACGCGTTTGGAAGGTTACAGTGGCCTTATTCTCGTCCCACAGACAGGGTTTCGGTCAGCTGCTTCGTTCATCTGTGCCATTATTATGTACTTGTCCCACAGTGGTGCTTTGCTTTCCTCGTTGGTCGTAGTGGTGAAGGGGCGGAGTGGATGTAGTTTCATGGACCTAAACACTAACAGTGAAGACTTTCCGTGGTCAGAAGCAAACTAAGCAATTTAACGTTAACACATAACAAAGTAGGGCGACAATAATGATAGTAGCATTCCAGTATTACAGTTGTGAGGAAAGACTCAGGAAAAACCCGCATACAGCGTCTGGATAAGAGAAATAATTAGGAATGTGACTTAATTTAAAGAAAAGGAACGAACCCAGTCTCTCCGGAGTTTACAGGTTTATACGATAGTCAATAAGGACGATGAGGCTAACATCTGGTCAGGTAAAACACACTGGTCAAAAATGTTAGCCAGGGTCAGGTAAAACACACTGATCAGACAATGTTAGCCAGGGTCAGGTAAAACACACTGATCAGACAATGTTAGCCAGGGTCAGGTAAAACACACTGATCAGACAATGTTAGTCAGGGTCAGGTAGAACATACTGATCAGACAATGTTAGTCAGGGTCAGAAGAAATATACTGGCCAAGACCCTCACCTGACCTCCTCGTTGGTCGTCCTGGAAAAGGGGTGTTGTCGAGGACAACAGTCTGGCTAACAATTTGAGGTTCGACGTGATCTCCGTAGTAGTAAGCGACACGCAGATGAAGCCAAGCATAGCACAAACGCCTGGAGGACCCATATCTACCTTCATCAGCACGCTCGGGATGTGAGGAAAGCTACTGCAACCAGCAGGACATGATGGCATGACATGGTGGCTGGGCACCGGGCCAAATACAGATGTGATTGCTCGATCGTATACACACAGTTTACACACCCTAATATGTGCAGCACAGCCGAGATAGGCTGGCCATGTGGTACGCATGTCGGATCAATGTCTACCAATAGAGCTCCTGCATAGTGGCAAAAGAGCAAGCGGTGGTCGGTGGATACGGTACAAGGACACACTTAAGAGATCAATCATCTAGTGGGCCATGTTGACTGGTAAATAATCTCTACCAATCGCAAAGACTGGGTCAGCACTATTGCTGAGGATGTTCAGGGGCATGAGGCATCAGGAATAGATGCGGCTATCCAGAGACGATCGCTTTGCAAGTCAGCTCACGTGAACCCTTTACAACCCCGGTGGAACGGGGCGTCCTGTTTCATTGTAGTGAATGTAACATACAATTCAGGGCTCCAATTGGCTTATTTAGCCATCTTCTAGCTCACGGAAACAGTGAATGTTGACAAAGTGGACCTCATCGGTTACGATGGACGAACAACAACATCATCGACATCTAGAAGGACACAGAACCACTTTCAACAGTAGCCGCTTAAAGATGGTAAGACCACAGTCCAGATCGTATCTCACAAAAAGCAATAAAAGCAGAGATCGACAATTCAACGGAGACACAAATTATTTGGTAACGTTTGAAAAAAAGAAGAAACACAACTAGACTGGAAGGAAGGGAGGTCATGTAGTCAAGATGTGGAAGAAGGACAAATCTGTAGAGGCGTACAGACTATTGAGGAATTGTGTTATTATCGGTGCATGACAAAATATTGAACATTATCATGTGGGAGAGATTGACAGTGGCCGTACATAAACAGTTGAGGGACGAACAGGCGGGATTGTGGCAAAATGTATCCGGAGAAGATGAGATAGCTACACTATGGATACGTTAAACAATGTGTAGCATGGAAATCGTCCCTTTATATCAGCTTAGCAGATCTAGTTCAAAAGACATGTCACGGCTTATGCAGGGAATCAGTGCAGGATTTGCTGAGGTACTATTGAGTGACACTGAAGCTCATAATTAATCAATATATCTAGTACCAAGTATGAAATTATGAAGAGTATAGTGTTATCCAATGGGGAGCTTTCGGAGTCATTTAAGTTACGATCTCGTGACAAACAGTTCTGTCTCTTGTCACCATTTCTCTTCCTGTTGGCTATTGGCTGGATTATGGAGAACACAACCTACGAAAGTGGAACTTAATTATATTTGACAACATGACTAGATGATCTAAACTTTGCTGATAACTTGGCTCATCTAACTCACAACCACAACCAGATAAACACACACACATAATACGTTTTCTTGATGAATGGTTCATCATCATGTAGCATGTTCTTTGCAAAACGTCGCTCTCATACCAGCCAGACGAAATGAATCTCAGTTTGAAGTCAATCTTCCCGTCTGCTCCATGTTCCCGTTTAGAGTATCCTTGATATCTTGTATCCCCCTTCGCTTTGGTCGACCCCTGCGTCACATTCCAGATACCATGCCCCCCATGACCGTTTCTCCAATCCGTCATGACGTTTGACATGGCTAAAACAAATTCCATTTCCGAAACATAACATTGTTTGTGAGCCAGTTTTCTTCAACATTCAGATCTTCTAGGATGGTTTGTTTTATTTGTCCCTTTCTTTATCCAAGAAATTGTTAGGATTCTTCTGTAAGATTTTGGTTCGAACGCTCCGATGTTCCTCTTTGCTACTTGTATCATAGATGAATGGTTACCAAACAAAAGTAGGTCTGAGGAAACAGAAATAAAAACAAAACTAAGATTATAAAAAATAAATGCACCCAACGACAATAACATTGAATTTGGAGATATAACAACATAATAGGGGGAATCAGTCGTCTATCATGGTAGAGTATAGATAAAGTAGGTACAGAGTGAGATTTCTATTTCTCAGTTCTTAAGTCGACCTGTTCTTCTACAGGGACAGATGCCGCTGTGCAGGTCCTAGCTCTGACTTGAGCTGGATGTAACCGGGAGGATGATTTCTTGCTTAGCGGGCTAGGCTCGGGCAGCTTATTACTCCGCTGCGTTGGGACAAGTGCCGCGGAGATGGTTAATCGATGTGAGAATCCATCTTAATAGACTCAAACACTAGAGGAAAGAAACCAGCTGCCTGTTAGGCGCCATCTATGCTGCTCAAAACAAACCACCTAATCATGACCGGTGGTATGCCATGTCACACAGTTAGTCGCCTCTTACGACATGCTGTCTGTGGAGCAGTGGTGCCATTCTTGTCTTTGTCAAACACAAAGACCCAGTGGAGCACTCTGGATCAAGTTTAGAATATAAACATCGAGTAGGGCTATGAGTGCCTTAGGGAATTTATGGACATGTAAAGATAATAAGGTTATCAAGGGAACCGAAGACTCAACAGTGATCGAGCTGAGAGCAGTCAGTGGTTCATATATAAGACTGCATCAGGGTCAACGACTCATAGTTGAATTCGAACCTATTCCGTCTCCCAAGTGGCCGGTCTGACAGCGGGCTGCTTCCGTGTAGTCTCACCAAGAGAATAGGGATCAAAGAGGAAAGGCATACCCGCTTCACAGAATGGTGTGTTGAAGTCGAATGTCTCGGGCTAAAAGGCGCAGCTATTGTAAACAAAAATTGCCAGTCTGAAAAAGAAAGAAGAGATACTACCCTGAACTACATATCGAAAAACTACCCAAGCATGGACTGGACCCATGCATACACCGACGGTTCTGTTTCAAACACAGCGCAGAACGGAGGGGCAGGAGCATTTCTGAACCTACCAAATGGCAGAAAAATAACACTGTCATTCGCTACTGAAAAATACACAAGCAATTTCAGAGCGGAGGCAGAGGGACTGAGGGCGGCAGTGGAAGAAATGGTGACAGGTAAAAGGAATGAAAGCCATATAGTCCTGCTTACAGATGCTCTGGCCGTAGTGACAGCACTAAAAAGCCAGAGAAATACTGAACTTAACGATCTAACAGCAGCACTCTGTCAACTATGCCAGCAGTCCGCACCAAAAAGGGTAGTGGTGCAGTGGGTTCCATCTCACTGCAACATCCAAAGCAACGAGGAGGCAGACAGACTGGCGAAAGAAAGTGCAAAACTACCACAATCAGATACTAGTATGACATACGAAGAGTCAAAACGGCTTATTAGAGCTAGATACATGACCAAATGGGAAACCGAACATACTGGCTACACAAAAATCAATGCCTATTGACAGTTGAACAGAAGAGAGCAGGTCGTTGTCTTTAGACTTCGCACTGGCCACAATAGACTGAGGTACCACCTATTCAACAAATTGAAGATAGGTGGCACCGACGAATGCCCGTGTGGTACCGGGAAAATGACCGCTGAGCATTTGCTGCAAAACCGCCCGACATACGAGGATCAGAGAGAGCAGATGTGGCCATCACCAGTGGCAACACTAGACAAGCTCTTTGGCAGTGTCGACAGCCTTAGGATGACCGCTGCCTTTTTCGAAAAAATAATGGTTACTGTCTGACTGCGTACGAAGAAGAAGAAGAAGAAGGATGGATGTATGACGTGATGATTAATGAAACATTCAACGAAAAGTGCTTATGTTTTCATCACTGTATGGTCACACCGAACAGGTAGGTTAAACTGGTAAAAATACAGTCAAAAATAAGGATCAGTTGGAAGGAATCAGATTTTAGCACCACTTAACGTAAAGAGAAGGCGCTCCGTTAGATAGGACACACATTATTGAAAACAGCTGATATTATTACAAGACAGTGTCTGTTGTGGAATCCCTAAGGCAAGAGAAGTAGAGGCAGACATTAATACTCGTGAAGAGAGAACTTGCAACAAATTTAAAGGTGACTAGGAAGATACTGACAGAGTTGGTAAGGTCGGGATAAGACACTAAGATTTAGCGAGTATTTGTTGAAGACCAAGGCTCTACATGGGACTTAGCTATTTTCATTAATTGATTGATTAATTGACTAATATATATGAACATAACTAAATACCTAATTTAATTACCACATCGAGTTGACATCAAATATTAAACCACGACCCAGCAACATCGGTTGTTGTCGGCTCACATGGTAGTACCAAAAACATAAACAAACCAGCAAACGCATACATACGTTTGATAATAAAAATACATTTGATTGCCAGTCTATAAGCTAATATTCACAAAAGCGAGTTTGGCCGAGGAAAGCTTCTGACGATCAAATTCCCTATTGTTAAACATATCAAGAAAAAAAACATATCAGTTGTCTAGTTGAAAAAGATTCACCTTCAATAGTCAAGAAAACTGACGACAACCGCTGCTTTATTCCCAAGGTCCCTACTTGTGTGTGATTATCTCCCGTCACTTCCTTTTGATAGTGGAGATCCAAATCTTTACCTCTTGCAGTTTCAACACATTTCCAAGCAGCTTGTTTTGAGTTCTTCATTTTTTGACGGAAATGAAACAAGATGACACACTAACATCAGATAGTAAAACCGGACAAGAGAACACACACTAACATCAGATAGTAAAACCTGAAAAAAGATCAAACACTAGCAAAAAACAGTTAAACCTGAAACAAGATCATACACTAAAATCAGACATTAAAACCTGAAACAAGATCACACACTAACATCAGACAATAACACCAGGAACTAGATAACACACTGACATCAGACGATAACACCAACAAACTAGATTACACACTAACATAAGACAATAACACCAACAAACTAGATAACACACTAACATCAGACAATAACACCAGGAACTAGATTACACACTAACATCAGACAATAACACCAGGAACTAGATCACACACTAACATCAGACAATAACATCAAGAACTAGATAACACACTGACGTCAAACAAT
This sequence comes from Ariolimax columbianus, assembly GCA_036924085.1. NCBI lineage: Eukaryota > Metazoa > Mollusca > Gastropoda > Stylommatophora > Arionidae > Ariolimax > Ariolimax columbianus. Next base: position 56,976,060 of record JAVGWX010000020.1, on the reverse strand, counting down.
AACACCAAGTAAAAAGACAAAAGCAACCTTAAACAAGAACGAAATCATCACAAATGTCAAGGGACATCGATTCGCAAGCGACACATCAAACCTCACCAACATTCTCGTGGATAATTGCTTTCAGTACAATTAATTCTTGAAGTTTATGTTAAAACAGTTTGAATACAGACTCGAGACAAGGGCAGTAACTGTGTCGACCTTGCTCGATGTTGCTCAAAGCATCGACCTATAGCTTGCATTTATCATCCTTACAAAATTAGCGCTTTGATAATTGTTGACACATTTGCTGCGCCATTATGAACATACAATGGGGATATACAATAAATGTCGGATGTGTTTATAGACCACGACAGACACAGTCTCCACTGGTAAAAGGAATGGGAATATGACTAAACACATCATATGAGGCATTTTATTCAAAGATTTTGGATTAATAACTGAGTTTGTTGACACTTCGTTTTTAAAATAAATTGATGTGACTGGATTTATCTGCTTTTTAAATAAATGGATGGGATTGTTGAACCTTGTTTTTTTAAAAAATAAATGGATGGGATTGTTGAACCTTGTTTTTTTTTAAATAAATGGATGGGATTAGTAATATCTGATTTTGCATTAAATTGATGGGACTGTTGATACCTGGTTTTGTAATGAATTGATGGGACTGTTGATACCTAGTTTTGTAATGAATTGATGGGACTGTTGATACATGGTTTGGTAATGAATTTATGGGACTGTTTCGTTCTAGATGAGCAATGGGGAATCCTGAGATTCAAAAGGTACAAACATATGACCATCCCAAATCCTAAAGACAACATCAACCTCCTGAAAAGTAGAGACCAAAGCACCATTTTCGACTTCGCACTCAACACTTACAACTTAACAGTCACTTGAACAGACTCCAACTAGAACACACTCCAGCGTGCCCGCTGTGCACACATCCCTACGAAACTACTGAATCCTATTTTTCTGAATGTCCGGCGCTTGCCGGTGTTAGGAAAGATCTCCTTCCTCCGAGGTCACAGAAATGGAACAGTTTGTACGGAACTAAGCATCAGCTTACTTTGTACGGAACTAAACATCAGCTTACTTTGTACGGAACTAAACATCAGCTTACTTTGTCCGGAACTAAACATCAGCTTACTTTGTACGGAACTAAACATCAGCTTACTTTGTACGGAACTAAACATCAGCTTACTTTGTACGGAAGTAAACATCAGCTTACTTTGTACGGAACTAAACATCAGCTTACTTTGTACGGAACTAAACATCAGCTTACTTTGTACGGAAGTAAACATCAGCTTACAAACACTTGCAGATACCACTATTTGGCATTGGGCAAAATAACATGAGCCCATAGGCCGCTGGATCAATAACCAACAAACCACTGTGCTGTGTGCAAGATTCATAATTAACAATTCTATACAGCAATGAGACACACACACATACACATCCACACACACATACACACACACACACACATCACACACACACACAAAACACACACACATACAACAACACAATACACACGTATAACACAACAACTCCCATTCATACATATAACAACACAACACACATATATAACAACACAGCACACACACATATAACAACATAACACACACATATAACAACACAACACACACACACATACAACCACACAACACACACACACGCATACAACCACATAACACAAACACACACACGTATAACACAACTCACAAACATGCATAACTAAGTAAGTAAGTTGCCCATCGCAAGCGATGGATTTGGATTATAGTGACAGAGTGAGAGCCTGTGCTGGACATCAGTCTCACTCTCTCGTTCTGAGTTACCAGGAACCAGTTGCAAGACATACAATCAAGACGACTGGAAGTAGCTCAAGATGCAGACATTCAGGTCGTACAATCCGGGAGACGAGAGGTCGCTTGAAACTTGTGGGAGTCGATCGTCCATCGTTGCCATGACGATTTGAGAGGCGAATTTCGTACCTCTCGACAGCAGCAGCCGCCACACGTAGACTAGAAGACATCTCTGCTGGTGACCAGCGCCCACATCTGTAGGTCTAGGGGAGTGACCATTAATCCATGGTTGAGGGAATATTCCGGTCGTAGCATACAATGAAAATGGACGCAATTTCCGAGGACGGTGCGCAATCTGTAGTGACGTCCTATCCAACAACGTGTATTCTATGACACACGAAGAACAGATCGTGTTTTATTCTAATTCCGAGAAAATTACACACACAGGCTTCCCATGAATAGCGTAGGACGTGCTAGATAATGATCGCCGGACGACACTGCGCTCCATACATTAACTGGAACGAACAAACCACACGAAAATCGCACACCATGAGAACAGCTGTTGCTTGGTCGTTATCGTACTGGAACCCCTGTATAACTACGTACACCTTCACCACATACAACTACACATACTATCACACCTGCATGATCAGACTTGCAAACATAGATACAACTACACATACTATCACACCTGTATTATCAGACTTGCAAACATAGATACTTCTTCTTCTTCTTCTTTTTCTTCGTACGCAGTCAGACAGTAACCATTATTTTTTCGAAAAAAGCAGACGTCATCCTGAGGCTGTCGACACTGCCATAGAGCTTGTCTAGTGTTGCCACTGGTGATGGCCACATCTGCTCTCTCTGATCCTCGTATGTCGGGCAGTTTTGCAGCAAATGCTCAGCGGTCATTTTGCCGGTACCGCACGAGCATTCGTCGGTGCCACCTATCTTCAATTTGTTGAATAGGTGGTACCTCAGTCTATTGTGGCCAGTGCGAAGTCTGAAGACCACGACCTGCTCCTTTCTGTTCAGCTGGTAATAGGCATCGTTTTTGATGTAGCCAGTATGTTCGGTTTCCCATTTGGTCATGTATCTAGCTCTAATAAGCCGTTTTGACTTTTCGTATGTCATACTAGCATCAGGTTGTGGTAGTTTTGCACCTTCTTTTGCTAGTCTGTCTGCCTCCTCGTTGCCTTGGATGTTGCAGTGAGATGGAACCCACTGCACCACTACTCTTGTTGGTGCGGCCTGCTGGCATAGTTGACAGAGTACTGCTCTTAATTAAGTTCAGTATTTTTCTGGCTTTTAAGTGCTGTGACTACAGCCAGTGCATCTGTAAGCAGGACTATATGGCTTTCATTCCTTTTACCTATCACAATTTTAAATATAGATACAACTACATACATAAATACACACACTCTCACTTTACCGTCGCTGCCTTCAAATGTTGTCGAAGGACCAATAACAAAATATAGATCTAGGATAATCTAAAATATTCAGCAATATTGGCGAAATTCGTCTATGTGAATAGCAAATAAATGAAGAAGATCATGGACAGATTGTTAGATTGAAACACCAGGTTGGGATAATTGAGGTAGAGTAGAAGATGCAGTGGCGTTACTTGATTGAGGTAGAGTAAAAGATGCAGTGGCGTTACTTGATTGAGGTAGAGTAGAAGATGCAGTGGCGTTACTTGAATCTCGAGGGGAAGAATTAGCATGTCCCACAGGAATTGGTATCCACATATTTGAAATGGTGACTGATTCTCATTTACTGAAGCTTATCTCCAGTGTTGATGCGATCTATTACTGTTCTCTACCCTTCAATGATTGCCAGAAAGACCGTGGTTCTCCTCCATTTCTGTTCTCTACCCTTCAATGATTGCCAGAAAGACCGTGATTGTCCACTATTTCTGTTCTCTACCCTTCAATGATTGCCAGAAAGACGGTGATTCTCCTCTATTTAACAATGATGGTACGAAAGGGATGGGGTCCCAGTAGCTTCCCTATCTAACGATCGCCACCACTACCTCTACCGCCACCACCTACAACAGCGATCAAATAAATATTGTATTTGTGTTTGTTTATTTTATTTGTGAGTACTGTACCATCTCCTTTATGTTTACGGTACAGTATACACGTGTTGTTTATGATCTTTTTCCACTATCCGCGGGAGACTATTTGAACCAGAAATATAGCAAAGGAAACATAACTGCTACTGATATAATTGGGTCTATAGTCCAATCAGTTTAATTGAACGTTCTTTTAGTTACAGTCATGGTTTTCAGGGGCATAACATCGATCATAATGATGGACTTAGTGTACACACACGCACGTACACACACGCACGTACGCACACGCATGCATACCCGCCCACGAGCAAACATACACACATACATATATGTGTATAGAATAGTGTATTACTTCCTCTTCTGAGTTTGTTCTCAATCTCCCGCTACCAAGTCCTGAACAGGGCTCTGCAAGTAGCAGGATGTAGTCCAGAGAACGGAATGCGTCTTGCCAGTCATGTCTTAAAAGGTGAACAAGGACGATTGAGCGTAGGGCCGGTTATACCATCCTATATGAACGTTAGTCCACTGAAACTTGAATAGGTTTGATAATTAGCCATGTATTCGTTGAAGCCCTTTGCTTATCAGAGAGCTGAAATTGTGATGATATATGTATATATATATATATATATATATATATATATATATATATATATATATATATATATATATATATATATATATATAATGTGCCAAGCTAATTTGCATTTGCAATGAAGGATTTCCACAACATGTGTCCGTAATTCATACTTCGACTGACCGTCGTCCATGCCCCAATTTGAAACATAACATAATTTAATTTAACTTAACTTAACTTAACAAATTAATTTAACTTAACTAAACCTCTTTATACTAGTTTAGAGGACCTAAATCTTTATACAACCAGTTTCTTTTACATTTTCTTGACCTAATAAAAAAAACAACATGCGCACCCAATCTATTTTTAAATGCATTAATTTAGTATGGACACACTACAAGGAGATACATCTCACACGTGCATCGCCTGGTGAATACATCCACACTACAAGCAGATACATCTCACACGTGCATCGACTGGTGAATACATCCCCACTACAAGCAGATACATCTCACACGTGCATCGACTGGTGAATACATCCCCACTACAAGCAGATACATCTCACACGTGCATCGACTGGTGAATACATCCCCACTACAAGCAGATACATCTCACACGTGCATCGACTGGTGAATACATCCACACTACAAGGAGATACATCTCACACGTGCATCGACTGGTGAATACATCCACACTACAAGGAGATACATCTCACACGTGCATCGACTGGTGAATACATCCACACTACAAGGAGATACATCTCACACGTGCATCGCCTGGTGAATACATCCACACTACAAACAGATACATCTCACACGTGCATCGACTGGTGAATACATCCACACTACAAGCAGATACATCTCACACGTGCATCGACTGGTGAATACATCCACACTACAAGCAGATACATCTCACACGTGCATCGACTGATGAATACATCCACACTACAAGCAGATACATCTCACACGTGCATCGACTGGTGAATACATCCACACTACAAGCAGATACATCTCACACGTGCATCGACTGGTGAATACATCCACACTACAAGCAGATACATCTCACACGTGCATCGACTGATGAATACATCCACACTACAAGCAGATACATCTCACACGTGCATCGACTGATGAATACATCCACACTACAAACAGATACATCTCACACGTGCATCGACTGGTGAATACATCCACACTACAAGCAGATTTACATATGTCCTTATACAACCTGAAAGGTCTCAGTCTACTTGTTGAAAAAGACATGCCTTCGTCAGTAGATTCCAGAAAAACAAACCTTTAAAAAAATAATGATTATGAAAACAAAGTTGACAAAAAAGAAATGATTATTTCATGTATATGAAAGACTGATATTATGTCTCTGCAGATAGAGCAGTTCATGACAGGGAAACGGGGGTTGCATCTACACAAAATGATGACAATTCGGTAAAGATAATGGCTGACGATGACGATGTACGAACGACTAAGTTGTTGAAGACCACCCGTTCTGCTAATCTATTTAGAATATCTTCGGCCAGTCAATAAGTTCGAAGGTCACTCGGGAGCCCTAACTTGGTCTGGAAAGATCTTGAACCGTGTGATCACGGAATGTTCGTCCGATGGGAAATCTGCATCTTACAGACTTTTCAAGCCCTTCTCGCTGTTCAGCTGTTACTTTTGTGGATTCTTTGCTTGACACTTCATATTCAGAAAGAGATGTATGTCGAGTGGTTCCATCTTCCCAACTTCCCAAGGATTGGAATTACACAAAAGCCTTTGAGTGAATATTCAGCTTGTCTTGTAAGCGCTGTCTTTGGCCCCCACAAAAAAAGCGTTAATTCTTCTGCATCTCAAATTAAAAGAGTATTTTGGACAGCCAATGGCTTGTCTTGAAGACTACACTCCCCGTAGGAAAATTAACTGAATAACTAACTAACAAGTGAACTAGCATAATTATCTATTTACCCTGCTAATGATGTTCTTCTTATTCGTACGCTGTCAGACGTCAACTTGTATGTGCTCGAAGAAAGCAGCTGTCATCCTGAGGCTGTCGACACTGCCATAGAGCTTGTCTAGTGTTGCCACTGGTGATGGCCACATGTGCCTTCTCTGGTCCTCTTATGTCGGGCAATTTTCCAGCAGATGTTCAGCGGTCATTTTCCCTGTACCACAGGTGCATTCGTCAGTTCCACCTATCTTCAGTTTATTGAATAGGTGGTACCTCAGTCTGTTGTGGCCTGTGCGGAGTCTGAAGACCACGACCTGCTCTCTTCTGTTCAACTGGTTATAGGCATCATTTTTTGTGCTAATGATCAAACTTACTTACTAACTAACTACCATCTATTTAACTAACAAATTAAGTACATAGTTAATTAAATAAATAATTAACTTACTAATTAATTAACTAACCAACCACCCAAATATCTAACTAACTTACTGACTGACTAATTAACAAACTAACTAACAGACTAAGTAACAAACTAACTAACCAACTAACTAACTAATTGACTACTAACTAACTGATCAACTAATTAACTAACTAGCTAACTGATTGACTAACTATTTAACTAACTTACTAACTAAGTATCTAACTAACTACCTAGTCATCTAACCAAAAAAAAACCCAACTAATTAATTAACTGGCAAGCTAATTAGCTAACTGGCTAACTAACTTACTTTTTGAACAATTTACTAACCAACCAGCCAACCAATTAATTAATCAATTGACTAACTAATCAACTATTTAACTATCTAATTAATTAACTTATTAGTTAACTATTTAACTAGCTATCAAATTAATTAATTAATTAATTAACTAACTAACTAGGTAACTAACTAACTAATTAATTAACTAACTTTCTAATTAACAAACTAACTAACTTACTAGCTAATTAACTTTCTATTTAGAGGTAGCCCATAGCAGACACTGCTGTTGGAGATGAAGTGTAAGAGACTCTATTGTACTGGGTCACAGCTTGCATATTGAGTTATTTTTTTTTTCAATTTCCTTTTACACTGCCTTTCATTTTATATTTGGGAATCAGGTGCACATTTATACATGGTTTGACAGTGGCGTGTAGGTGATGGTGATCAAACCCTGTGCCTACCCCGTTCTACCATGGCTGCTTAGATAAACATGTATTCATTGACAGACGCGTAAACAGGTGTGTACCGCGATCATAACCTGCACCAGGTGTTGTGGGTGTGAAATACCTTTATGTCATTTAATCGCCGAGAACGATTGAAGCAGTTGTGCGACAAACTGGGCAAGACGAACCTGGCATGAATAGCCAATACATGGAATTTCCGCAATTTACAGCTCCATACGTTAACACGCTGGAGAAAGTTATATCTAATTCAGGATTACTGATCTTGTACTATGAATGAAGCTGGCTGTGTCAAATGGCGCGGTTATAAGGACTAACGTTTCTTGTTGTTGTTGTCGTCTGCGCTGCTGATATCGCTCTGGTGTCTCCACTTTCCTTAAAGGTGTTCCTGTGTTGCCCAGCTACAGGGATACACTCACAATGTGGTATGTAGTCATTTAGCAAAAATGTTTATATTTTATTAGCTTGTCACAATTTTAGTCCAGCGTTTAAAATATCGATGTCCTGTTCATGAGGACACCGATTAAAACTCTGGCAGGACCTGGTGTTTTGGCAACGATGGTGGCAAGTGGCCCTTATTTCGCTTCCTTATAATATCCAAAGCGGAGTACATCATAAACGATATAGCACTTGAACGACTTTGAGACAGGTATTCCCAGGTGTTAATATCTATTTGACAGCACTTGAACGATTTTGAGACAGGTTTCCCCTAGGTGGTAATATCTATTTGACAGCACTTGAGAGATTGCTTCAGACGCCATTGAAACGGTCTTTTGGACGTCACTGTGATAGATCTCCCAGTTGACTTTACAGAAACATCTTTGGAAGACTTTTACTTGACTTTCGAGCAAAGTGACAAGCCCATCTTTATTTGTTCTTCTGTGTTGAGTGCACGAATTTATATAAATAGTTGATAACATGCATTTTGGACGGAAGTGCGCAAAGATTTCTCTGTCACCTTTTTTTTGTGGATCAGGATTGTCTTAGAGCACTTCCATTGGTCTGTAATTTGCCTTGTTTGAAGACAGATGTTGAAAAGTTTGCTAGTTCCGCCAGCCTGAAACACTTCTGCAGTGATTTCATTCAGACCAGGCGAATTGTCTGACTGTGGGTGTTGGGTGGCGTGCAGGGCCTCGTCGCTGCCTATATCGGGTAGTGACTCGGGATCTATATTTAGTGGTGTGTTGGTCACTACTGTTTTCAATCCGAAGAAACTCGTGTAGAACTTTATACATTCATCCTCGGTTTTCTCTCTATCTGTCAATGTTGCATCTTCTTCAATGATGGCATGATGCTCTTCTGTGTGCATTCTGTAATACTACTTCTAGTCTTACCGGCTCTTATCAGAGGTTACAAGCTAGACTGTTCACAATCTTCTCTGAGCATGTCTGATCTTCTTGTTTTAATTCGCAGAAGACGATTCTATGGAGCCCGCATATGGGTGATTCTATGGAGCCCGCATATTGGCGATTCTATGGAGCCCGCATATGGGCGATTCTGTGGAGCCCGCATATGGGCGATTCTATGGAGCCCGCCTATGAACTTGAGCGCTGTTCTGAGTTCAAAAAGGTGTTTACGAAAAACATCACCTGCAGATAAGAACGGTAACTCGGTGAGAACAGCCCGCGAGAACAGGCAGGTTTCAGTAAAGGATAATCCACCAATGACCACCTCCTTTCAATCAACCAGTTAATGGAGAGGGCACCAGAAGCCTGTATGTCCCTAATCATTGTGTTTGTAGGCTAGGAAAAGGTCTGATAGCGTGGGAATTATTGCAGTGGTATATGCCTTGAGCAACGAAGATATCGATGTAAAATATTGGCAACTTAAAGAGAAGATAAACAAGGACTGCGCAACTACAACAACTTTCCATACCTAGACAGCGAGAAATACGACAAGGCGATACCATTTCTCCAAAACTGTAACAGTTCCCGCCGGAGCAAGGGGAGTTTAGGACAGGGGTGATGCTGTTTCTGATTCCTGAACATGTTAAAGCTTAAAGCTACCTGAATGCGTGTCAAGGTCACTCACCGTCTCAACAAAGGAGAACAGAGTCGGGGTAAGAAATGGGGACAGGTGGAAACTGATCGCTGGCCAACCGATTTTGGTAGGAGGAGATTGATTGACAGACGGAATGGCAGCGGGGCTTGCTGCGAGAGAATGGTGTGCAAAGTGTTTCGTTCCAATAAGACTGAATATAGTCATTCCCTGAAATCCATTGGTCGAGCTCGGACTTTGCTTGAGTGTATATAACTCGAGAGAAAGTTTGGCTCAGGAGGCTGGATGGAGAGGAGGCTGGATGGAGTGGAGGCTGGATAGAGAGATGAGAGCGAGAGAGAGAGAGAGACTGAATGTAGATAGTATGTTTAACTCACCGACTTAGGTAGAGGAGCGATTGATAGACTGTTGGACGAATGTTAGTGATAGAACAGGATCGCTCAAATAGGTGTGTGAGTTTTGCATTAAGTGATAATCTGAAAGTGTGTTTGTAAGCAAGGACACATTGTGAACGAGTTATGTCGAGATCGCCCGCCTGAGGGGATTTGAGTGAGGAAGAGTATTTGATGAGGTGTGTTGAGGACGCAGTTAAGGCGAGGTGTGTGTGATGTAATTGCAAGGCAATAGAACTGGGTTTAGATAGTTGGGAATTCCATCAATAGCTAATGCTTAAAATTCCCGCTTTAGTAATATGTATATTAACATATATATAATAATAGAATGTTTAGCTAAGATGATATGTATTGTATTGTGTTTGTAATTTCTCTACTCATTTCTATGATATGAGTATTATATAATAAACATGCCACCTGCTGTGTGAAATGTCATTTACTGAGTATTGTCATGAATGATGTGGATTAGAGTGAGAATGTTCTGAATTAGATTAACGGCCAGAGCAAACAGTGGGTCTGTTACAACTGTTCACAGCAGCTCTTGCTGTTAGATCTCTAAATTAGCAGGATCGAGATGTCAACGTAGATGACGAGATGTTAACATAGAGGGCGAGATGTTCCTCTGGATCGAGATGTTAACATAGAGGGCGAGATGTTCCTCTGGATCGAGATGTTAACAAAGAGGGCGAGATGTTCCTCTGGATCGAGATGTCAACGTAGAGGGCGAGATTTTCCTCTGGATCGAAATGTTAACATAGAGGGCGAGATGTTCCTCTGGATCGAGATGTCAACATAGAGGGCGAGATGTTCCTCTGGATCGAGATGCCAAAATTGCTGTATGAAATTAGAGACCAACTAGCAAAACCATTGGCTATATTATGTTCTCAATCACTTACAAAAGGGATTGTTCCACGGGATTGGAAAGATGCAGGAGTGATCCACTTATTAAAAAAAAGCAAAAAATCAGATCCAGCAAATTATAGACCGGTGAGTTTAACGAGCATAGTCTGTAAATTGTTAGCGTAAATAATAAAAAAAAACATTGTAATGCATTTAGACAAATTTAATCTAATTAGAAATAGTCAGCATGGGTTTACTAGAGGGAGATCATGCTTAATAAATATATTAGAATTCATAGAGGAGGTTACTAAAATCATAGATAAAGGGGAGCCAGTGGACGTTATTTATCTAGACTTTGCAAAGGCCTTTGATAGAGTACCTCATCAAAGATTATTTCGAAAGTTAAAATCACATGGAATAGGTGGGGAAGTTGCCAAATGGATTGAAAATTGGTTAACAGGAAGAAGGCAGAGGGTGGGCATAAATAAGGAGTACTCTGAGTGGTGTGAAGTGAAAAGTGGTGTGCCACAGGGCTCGGTTTTGGGACCAATTTTGTTTTTGATATATATAAATGATTTGGACATTGATATGGGATCCATGATTGCAAAATTTGCTGATGACACAAAACTATGCAGTAGTATCTCATCTAAAGCGGAAGTGGATATATTAATGTCGGATTAAGATAAAATTCGAGAATGGTCTGTAAGCTGGCAAATGGAGTTTAATGTAGATAAATGTTCAGTCATCCACATGGGTAGATCCAATATGGAACATAATTACAGAATGGGAGAAAACAATATTAGAAAGATAAGGAAAGGGACCTAGGGGTTATAATAGATCATACAGAAAAGGTGAGTGAGCAAGTTAAGGTAGCAGTGAAAAAGGCAAATGCAATGTTAGGTATGATAAAAAGAAATATTAAACATAGGAGCAAGGAAGTGATCGTCAAACTGTATAAAGCTTTAGTTAGACCTAGATTGGAGTACTATGTACAGGTGTGGAGTCCTTATCATAGAGGGGATATAAATATGCTAGAAAGAATACAAAAAAGAACGACAAAGATGATAGTGGGATTCCAGAATTACAGTTATGAGGAACGACTCAGAAAAACCAGCCTACAGTGTCTCGAAGAGAGAAGAATTCGTGGTGACTTAATACAGGTTTATAAGATGATCAGAGGAATCGATAAATTAGACTATTACAAGTTTTTTTAAAATACAGCCACCCACAATAACACGAGGGCATAGCTACAACCTGACTAAAGAGAGGTCCAGGTTAGATATTAGGAAATATTTTTTTAGTCAGAGAGTGGTGTCTGCTTGGAATGCATTGCTTTTAGAGCAAGATGATGTAAATGTAACTGGTTGTATACAGACTCTGCAGGGTCTTCTAAACCAGTATAAAGACGTTAAGTTAAGTTAAGTTAAGTAATCGACCTATTGCAGTATCACTTGGTCTGGTTTTGCTATTTCCCCCACTTCTGAACCATCACTTCTCAACCACAATTTCAGACTCGGTAATAAAAGACAGTAGTTTGCCCGTTACCTACTCAGCTTTTCCTTGACCTGATTTCAGACAATGTTAAGTTACATAATGGTCAAGGTCGGTTCTGTTCGAGATGACTGAGATACAGTTTAGCTATGTCTAATCAAACTGAACACTATAATGACTACAGTTTATTTGAGTTTGGTATTTGCGTCTTATTTCAGATCAACCAGAGTTTGCTGGATTCCAATCGTACGTATTTGACAGCTGATGATTGTATTAGAACATTTATTTTCAAGTTCTGCCGAAGACGAATGTGTCGGACCGAAAGGTGTAAATATCGCAGTCAAGCTGTAAACTAGCGACACAACGCATTCCGTTCTCTGGACTACATCCTGCTACTTGCAAAGCCCTTTTCAGTACTTTATAGCATGAGATTGAGAACGAATGAAGAAGAAGAAGAATGTCAAGTAATGGGAACAGGTCGATATAATGTTATTGTAAATAAATAAGTAAAGACATAGATACAGATAGAAGTGTAGAAAAATGATATATTCAGTTTTGGGATTGGTTAGAAAGATGGTTATGACTACGGTTAGATAACATGATTGTTATTACATCGTCTGACAGCATGGGCAATGTCATGCTGCTGTAGAAACTGGATAGCATTTCCTTTATCATATACTAACGCTGACAGATTCCAGGTATTCATTGCTGAAACGACTGAAGCGGAAGTAGACGTTCTCGTCTATTCTCGCACAACATGTTAGCATCCCCAACTGTTAAACAGGGAAACTATTATGTGGCTTCACTACCTCAAATTCGGCGCTTATATATTTATTTTGTTGGGGTGAATTAAAATCAAGTACTGTTTTCTAAATTCGTTTATTAGAAAGCTTGAAACTAGATCCCCGTAGTAGTTAACGACACGGAGATGAATGACATAGGAGGACCTCGTTCCACCTTCCCCAGCACGCTGGGGATGTAAGGAAATGTACCGCAACCCGCCACTTAACGCCCTATTCAGGATGCACACACAAGAAATGAATTTACGCATTGTCGACATTAAACAACAACACGAGCAAGGCTAGGACTACTATTACACGTTGATCCGACTTACAAGAAGCCTCTTTGAATTAAAACACTGAATGAGCTCAGCCATACTGAGGTTGCTAGCCGCTGCTACCATTGTATATACGAGTACAGTAAGTGGGTGGGAGCTGAAGTGTGGTTGGCGTTTGGCAATCAGATCACCAGAGCGTGAAAGTAGCACCTGGTTTAGTTGACGTTTGAAAATCAGATCACCAGAACGTGAAAGGTGCACAGTGTGAAACTTTCACGGCTCTTACCAAAAATAACTTGCTCTTGAATATAGATCGACATTTCTCAATTTTGTATCGGGTAGAGACCCTTAATATGGTTTACTTGTCTCGCATTGTCTTTAATATAATGTTCAGGGCTCATGGATCCTTTCATATAATGTTCTGACCTCACGGAACCTTTCAGATAATGTTCTAGTCTCATAAAGCCTGTAAGATAATGCTCTTGTGTTATTGAACCTTTAAAATAAGGTTCTAGTCTCAAAGGACTTTTAGATATTCTTCTGGTTCTATGGAACATCGAGATTGTTGTTGTTGTTAAATGCCCATAATGAGGAAGAAAACGCCTTAAACAGAACGTTACGTGGCGGGTTGCAGAAGCTTTTCGCACTTCCAGAGTGTGCTGATGAAGGTGAGCCGGGATCATTCAAGCGGTTGTGATGTGCTTGAATTCTTCCAATTGTCGCTCACTAACTACGATGATCATATCGACCTCCCCTATCGTTAGCCTGACTGCCTTCAAAACATCCCGTTTCCAGGGAGACATGCCTGGAAGTAAGGTGAAAGGTGTGTTTTACCTGACCCTGACTAGCATTGTCTGATCAGCATATTTTACCTGACCGTGACTAGCATGTCCGATCAGTATATTTTACCTGACCGTGACTAACATGTCAGATAAGTATGTTTTAACTGACCGTGACTAGCATGTCCGATCAGTATGTTTTACCTGACCGTGACTAACATTGTCTGATCAATATATTTTGCCTGACCCTGACTAACATTGTCTGATCAGTATGTTTTGTCTGACCCTGACTAACATTGTATTATAAGTATGCTTTGCCTGACCTGACGTTTGTAAAAAAGTTTTAAAAAAAGAAAATTAAATATTAATTCTGATGCAAAGAGAATTGATCAACGAAATCCGAGTCAAACAGTCAGGATGTGCCGTTGACTTCAAAAGGCATAACACCTTTCTGACAACAATATTAGAAGGGCAAGTGGAGTGCAAACATGCCACAGTCAAAAAACGCTCTAAATAAGAGAAAGACATCAAAAATGGACAGAGAGAACCAACAAGGAAATAGACAGAAGACGATGGAGCTCCGTTGCAATCGACTTTCGATATGGAGATGACATTTAAATTAAATATATTAATTACGCATTGCCATATATGGTTGTTAATTCTCTGTTTTCGATTGCGAGCTACTTTAAATATAATAATGCTTTATTCCATCATCATCATCATCATCTCCTTCACGGACCGCTAGTGTTCCGCGGTAACCAATTGAGAATCGCTGGTGTAGTGTATTCACAGACACCAACCAGGTGGTCGCTGAACCTTGTGAATTCATGCTGACAATTGAACAAACATAACATTATGACTCAGTCCAAATTTTTTAAACTACCGTTTTGAGACACTTGTTTCTGAAAAGTTTCATGTTCCAGACCAATAAATTCAGGTCTCTAATAGTTGAGTTACCGACATCTTTAACTGCCATCATCTTCAACACATAAATACACCAAAACCGGTTGAGCTCCCTCTGGCGCCAGTCCTACAACAGAAGCCTGCCGAGTCATCAGCCACGTGACAGTGAATATCTGTTGAAGTGTTTAGGGCTGAAAGTTTCTGGCATACATGCTAGATTCCTCCGTATTCAACCCTTCCTAGTCGCCTGTTATTTCATGCCGGAAATGTTTCAGTACTACTATTCTTTGCTCCCCTTTACAGGCCATGGTGGGACGATGAGGCTAACGTCTGGTCAGGCAAAACGCACTGATCGGACACTGTTAGCCAGGGTCAGGAGAAACATACTGGCCAAGACCCTCATCTGACCTCCTCGTTGGTCGTCCTGGAAACGGGCTGTTGTCGAGGACAACCGTCTGGCTAACAAGGTGAGGTTCGGACGTGATCCTCATAGTAGTGAATGATACTCAGATGAAGCGAAGCATTGCTAAACCGCCTGGAGGACTCCGGTCCACTCCATCAGCACGCTCGTGATGTCAGGAAAGGTATTGCAATCTGCGACAAGTTCCTTCCTTCTCAGGGTACACAAAAGGGTTACCAACCCATTGTTGACATGAGAAACCAGCCAACCAACCAGCCAACCAACCAACAGGCCATGGTAACATTTGGACAAGTCTCGTCTTTGTTATACTTGTATGTATTCAGCACCGTACTAATCTCATATAATGGTGGTTGGGGTATTAGAAATGTTAAAGTTGATCAACAATTGCATGTCGGAGGATTTATATAGTGAGAAAAAAATAAATGAAAAAAAAAAATGTTTAACGAGGATTAAAATTAAATGTAATCAAAATTTAAAAAAATAGGAATGGTCAGATACCGCGCCGAGACGAGAACACAAACGGAACCTTCATTACAACCAATAGGCCTTCATCAAGGACAACAGATAACAACAATGCTGAACTAGTAAATCAACATATAAGGAAAATTTGGTATACTGATCTGATACAGTGTTTATCATCGCGACTTATCAGGTCGAAGGCTTGACTCTAAAATGCCGGAGGATAGCACTGCAGCCGGCAATCTACAGGCTGCAAAATTTTGACATAACACATGGGATCTGCAAAGCGGGGCCCCTGAGATAAAGGTGCAGGAGTGTGCACTCAGAGAGCTATATAAATCAACAGGTTCTAAGCGTCTTCGTTATTCACTCAGACGGACATGCTGGTTCGCCATCCAGTCAGCTATCAAGATAAAAAGACACTCATCAAACGATACAAATGACGGAATACAGAGAGCAGCACAAAGAATGCAGGCCAGAAAATTTAAGCATAGACAGCATAAACAAAGATGAGCAGATAGAGATCTTCCACCTCCACAGAATGGGCTCAAGAGCGAGCCAGGAGCACCCAAGCAAACAAAACATATCCTACAGAACTGCCCCATTTACACAGACCAAGGACAAAAAGTCTGACCTGGTAACCTACCTCATTAAATAAACTATGAGGAACCAAGGAAGACCTGAAACGCCCAGTCTCTATCGTGGACCTCACTGGGCTGGCAGCAAAACATCGGTTGATCAAAGACGTTTTGGACAGACGGGATGTAGCAGCGTGTGCTTTAAGGTTATTACTGAGTAGTTTACTTATCTTAGGAGTTACAACATATTTCTGCACAACAACACGACTTCAACGCCACAGTAAACTCTATCGCTGACCACAAAACACATAATATAATTTATTAACAAGAATAATTGTTGCACGATATCAACAAAAGAAAAGAGCTTCTAAACTAAATAATCATAAAATATATATTTAACTAACACAGACAATACAAGAAATAGCTGCTGATGTTATTTCTGTAACTACATAAAAGATCCAGTTTCTAAGTCTATACCTGCAACAAAAAAACTTGACAACCTCAAGAATTATTCTAGCCCAAACTTAATGGCCCCAGTTAGCTCGTCGTCGTCTATCTGTACCCTCACCACACAATCAATTTAAAATGTTATTGACTGTCTATCCACGAGTCACTGAAATTCTAAATCTGGTAGTCTATAGTGAAAGTATCAGATTGTCAACAATCCTTGGCAAGTCTGACGCTAGAGTGGTCAGTTCTGATACCCACACCTGTACCAGACAAAGTCTTCTACCTAACGTGTTCCTAACCCCTAGTTTCCTGGCGGGTCTAGTGCCGAAACGGAGATTAGACTGTCTCTAGCTGCGAATGACAACTTACATTTACGTGATCAAGGTGATGTCGACGTGTTCGGTGGGACTGAGTCAATATGATGAATGGGATGATCGGAAGACTGTCTCTATAAGCTACTGACGGCTTGTAATTACGACCAATACATAATATGAGGGTAGTTACCTTGGTTGCCGCGTGTCTATCTTAACTGCATATCCAAGTGATTTCTAAAATGTGCCTCACGTCTCTCCACCTGGATTTATATTCCATCTGCATCCCCAGTGTCATGGGCTTAAGTGTCATAGGCTACAGTATCATCGACTTCAAATTGTCACTGACTTCCGTGCCATAGACTTCAATTTCATCGACTTTAGTGTCACCGACTTCCTTGCCAAGGGATTTAATGTCATACGGGGTTCAGTGTCATATACATCCGTGTCATGGGCTTCAGCATCATGTGCATCGGTGTCATGGACTTCAGTATCTTTGGCTTCAGTGCCATGGGCTTTTCAAGCTAATGGACTTCTTTTTCTCAATTTGGTATACAGGTCAAATGCCGCAGGAACTGAAAGATGTCACCATTGTCCACATGTACAAGCACAATGGCAATCGTCAATCTTGTGATAACCACAGAGTGATCTCCCTCCTGTTTAACGCTAGAAACATTGTAGCTCGAGTTATGCTCAACCGCTTAACAACTTATCTCGAGCAGAAGCTACTCCCAGAGAGTCAATGTGGTTTCCGAGCTGGTCGTGCGTCGGTTGACATAATTGTTGCAGTGCGTCAAATTCAAGAGAAATGTAAAGAACAGCATCATGGTCTGTAAACAACTTTTGTTGACCTGACAAATGGCCTTTCCTAAATTCGGTTCTGCCGAACAATTCATCACATTCGTCCGCCAGTTTCATGATGGTACAAGTATCTTGGTACAAGTATCTTGGTACAAGTATCTATGTCAGCCCGCGTACTGAAGGATAGTGAACTTTCTGTACCTTTCCCTGTCATAAATGGAGTCAAACATGGATGTGTGCAGACCCCAATACGTTTGAGCATGGTATTTACAGCCATACTTTCGGATGCAACACGTGACTGTGACACTGACATACAGATGAGATACCGGCCGGATGGGCAGCTGTTCACTCTGAGGCGCCTCAAAGACTTCACAAATGTCAAAGAAGAAACTATTTTAGATCTCCTCTTTTGCCAACGACTGCGCAATTAACACGCGATCAGAACAGGACATACAGGCAATCATGAATTTTGATCTTACTGTAAACACCCAGGAAATGGAGGTGATGTTTCTACCTGCGCCTGAGGAGCTCTTCCACGAACCGAACATAACTGTACAGGGACATCGCCTATAAGCAGTTGATAGCTTTACATACCTTGGCAGTACTCTAATCAGAGAAGGGGATACAGACTCTGAGGTCACCAACAGGATGTTAAAGGCAAGTGCTGCTTTTGGAAGACTACGAAAAAATGTTTGGGACCGGCAGGGAATCAGTGTTGCTGTGACAAAAGAAATGATACAAAGATACTCTGAAAGTTTCGTTGAAAAGTTTCTCCATTGATATTGCTGACTCGGAGCTGCTTACTCCGAACCACTCATCGTGGCGCACTGTCATCACACACGGAGGTGCAGGAAAAGCGAAGTGCACGAAAAAAACGAATGCAAAACTGCTCAAATAAAAATTCTGTTCATGTGTGCCCTACGTGCGGTAAAGTTTGGCACGCTCAGATCATGTACAGTCATATGCAGTCACATCTGAATAAACATGTCTGACGCTGTCGCCATCTCCGCTTGTGATGGGCTAAACGAATCTGATTGTACAGTCATATGCAGTCACATCTGAATAAAAATGTCTGACGCTGTCGCGATCTTCACTTGTGATGGGTTAAACGTATCTGATTGTACAGTCATGTGCAGTCACATCTGAATAAACATGTCTGACGTTGTCGCCATCTCTGCTTGTGATGGGCTAAAAGTAACTGATTGAGTAGATTAGCTGCCTCCCTATTCTCACTTATTTTTCCTGTGCTGTCTATGAGAAGGCCTACTTTGTCTTTCGTTCTTTGATTGTTTCTAAGAGAAGAAAAGAAGCTTTGACTATCAGGTTTGATCCTATGAGCAATTATTTTTTTAAGTCAATTTTTTTCCCCAACTTGGATATGATTAATTGATGGCTATCTAGCTTTGAAACTGTTATCCGCATTCAAGTGGGTCAAGGACAACTGCGCGTGTCAACTACTAATAAATATTGGTATTATAAGCGAATCCTTGAACGATTTCAGTGCGTTCTTTGCTGCTTTAATATCTAACCTATCACCTATAAGAAGGGGTGGCGGAGTGGGAAATAGAAGGGATTTCAAAATAAGCTTTCCCGTTTTTTTCATAAGCTACAACCAACTGCGTTTGGAAGAGATTTTTGAGTTCCAGAGAAATTACAGAACAACACATCCTTCAGGGGACATAAATAGGTAGGTAGGAACGTGTTGACCTAGGTATGGGACGACAAATGATATGAATAAAGTTATCATATTAAGTACTACGACATTACATATAAACATATTAATGATACTGCTAGAATACAATCTGTTTGTTTTTGTTGTTGCAGGTTGATCTAAAGTTCGGATGGCACGGAGGATAAGGAAACGATGTTGTTTACGTCTGAAACAATCATTTATCCTTCTTTGCATCATCTCACTGCTGACGCTGTCGGTTTTCTACAACTACTGCAACCTCCTGATGACCGCCAGCATCGTCTTCGGGCACTTGTCTTCAAATAGTGCAGTAGTAACAGCCTACAATATTGTTTGTAATGAATCCTCCACAAGACAGACTCAAGAAGCAAGAATGCAGTCTGTCTCATGTAACCAGCACCAAGAAAGATCTAATTGGACTTCTTGTCCTCAGTGTTTCAGACAGAGCGTGACCACAATTAATAATCATGTTAGAGAAATCGGATTTCAAGACCATTTAATACCTGATAGACCTGCAAATTATTTTAAGGCTTCACCGGAAGTGGTAGAAACCTTAGTTACTGATTATCTCATTGTTCCACGTTTCGAGTGCCCATACTTGCTAGCACTCCAGCCATCCATACCGGACAGGCAACACCAGAGAGATACAGTCCGTAGTACGTGGGGGAGCGTTGCTAAGGAACAGAAATGGCCGAACCGGAAAATCAACGCGAAGGTCAATATCATCTTTGTTATTGGAAGTCATTTGAAGACAGTTAACTACAGTGATATCGATGCAAGTGTAGTCAGCGAACATATTTCTGTAGGGCAGATTGAGAACATCAAATCAGAGGCAGAGACACACAATGACATCCTCTACCTGGATATGATTGATAGCTATCGAAATCTAACCTTGAAATTGTTATCCGCTTTCAAGTGGATCAAAGACAACTGCCCGTGTGTCAAATTCGTGTTGAAAGTTGACGACGACACTTTCGTGAACGTGCCCCTGTTGGTGGACGTCTTGTTGCATATTGAGGATCGCGTGGAGTTCTCCATCTTGGGGATGGTGTACACATCCATCAGTCGTGTCATGAGGGCTGGACCTTGGGGCGTGTCCAACACGCTGTATCCCATGCAGCTATTCCCGGAATATTCCTCAGGTAAACTTTCAATCTCTGACTCTCTATCTCCTCTCTCTCTATCTATCTCTCTGTCTGTCTCTCTCTCTCTCTCGCCCACACTATATGTGTACAATTTACATATTGGAACGGCAATCACTAATTCTTCTTCTTCTTCTTCTTCTTCTTCTTCTTCTTCTTCTTCTTCTTCGTCGTACGCTGTTTACAGCGATATTTACGTTGCACTATTTTATTTTGTTAAGCCTGTGGCTCAGTGCATCCGATTTCAACAGGCGTTTCTGTAGGGTTGCCCTCCTAAGCCTTTGGCTGTCCCCAGCCTAACTGCAAGGCAGCAGTTGTTTTTGGTCAGAGTTGTCTCTCTTAGGAAGTTGTCTTGTAGGACTATCGAGTCTTCCCCACTCGTGTCTATAGGGTTTGGCAATGATATGATGGACTATGTACTAGTTTGTACTATCCCGGACGAGAGGCAGTCCAGTGTGACTGTGTCCCAGGATCGTCACGTCCTGCCAGAAACGTAGCATATGCATGTGAGTGAGGTATCTCTTTGCTCGCTTTATTTTCTCGGCTCATCTGCATAGATGATACGCCTAGCATTCCCGGCCACCCGGGAGGTTGTCACAATAGGGCAGGAGGTGCAATGTCCGCTGGACTGCATCTCCTCTGCGTCCATTGGAATGACTGATAGCAGACAGAGGCAAAGAGCGAGGCAGGAGTGCATTTTACCAGGTGCATTTCTGTGGCTCGACCGGGCCGGGCTGAGACGCAATCCCCAGCCGTGTCGTAGCCTCCCATCACAGCAGTGCTAAGATTTAGGGCGGGATTCTGGCTTAGAGGCGTTCGGCCGTAGTCCCTCAAATGGTAGCTTATCAGCAAAGCACGTGGACCAAATGTCAGCGACCTGTGATTCCTCTCAAAATAGTGCATTTGACTAGGGGACAAGCCTGGTCATTGCATGGAGATGTTGTTCGCCTGGTGTGCGGACATATCTCATGGTCAAGGGTTGAGTCTCAGCAGTTCGCAGTGAGGTAGCTGATCTACTGCTTAGGGCACCCCGACCGAGAACTAAGTCTTCTTCAAATGGTTTCATACCTCATCACCGTATGGGATGAATATCGAGCAGCTTCCCGCCCGCTTTGATTGGCGGACGGCAGAGACCTCATTCTGCGGCTCGACCGGGCGGAGCTGGAGCGGGAGCCCCAGGTCCCCACCATGTCGAAGCCTCCCTTTGCAATCGTGCTGAGCTTTTGAGCGGGATTTTGGCTTAGAGGCGTTCGGCCGTAATCCCTCACCTTGTAGCCTCGCGCCGTTGGCTTATCAGCCTAGTACGTGAACCAAATGTCTGCGGCTCCTCTCGAGTTGAGCAGGATTACCGTAGCAACGCCCTGTCATTAGTAGGGTAAAACTGACCTGTCTTCCGAGGGTCTATTTCCAGCACCCGTTCAAAATTAGAACGGACGTATCAATAGAGGGCTTTTTAGTTTGTCAATGGCCAAGTTTCTGGAACCTGCGATTTCTGCAGGGTTAAGACCAGATTACCATAGCAGACGCTCTACCATTAGGGGGTTAAGAGACTGACCTGTCTTCCGTGGGTCTAATACCAGCACATATTCACTATTAGACCCCACGAAGGTGCTCTCGATTTGACAGTCATTCTACAGTATTGGCGTGTTAAGTCAATTTAAGCCGCAGGCTCCACTCCTGGTAGTGCTCTTCCGTCAATTCCTTTATCAAACACTGAATGCAGACC
This sequence comes from Ariolimax columbianus, assembly GCA_036924085.1. Lineage (NCBI taxonomy): Eukaryota > Metazoa > Mollusca > Gastropoda > Stylommatophora > Arionidae > Ariolimax > Ariolimax columbianus. The sequence goes on along the minus strand of JAVGWX010000020.1, from coordinate 56,953,475 downwards.
AACCGAGCCACAGAGAGCATAACCCCAGATTTCTGAGGGTCTAAATCCAGCACCCGTTACATATTAGACCCAAGGAAAGTGGTCTCGGCATGTCAGTCATTTCAGTGTTGGCCGTGTAGAGTCAAATTAAGCCGCAGGCTCCACTCTTGGTGGTGCTCTTCCGTCAATTCCTTAAAGTTTCAGCTTTGCAACCATACTTCCCCCGGAACCCAAACACTTTGGTTTCCCGGAAGCTGCCCGCAGAGTCATCGAAGCAACTCCTGCGGATCGCTAGTCGGCATCGTTTATGGTCAGAACTACAACGGTATCTGATCGTCTTCGCGCCTCTGAATTTCGTTCTTGATTAATGAAAACATTCTTGACAAATGCTTTCGCCGTAGCTCGTCTTGCGGCGATCCAAGAATTTCACCTCTAACGCCGCAATACGAATGCCCCCGTTTGGTCGCGCTTTCAACATGGACGACCCGGTGAGCTATGGGGAGCTCAAACCGTCACCGTGGGTCGTATCGAGGACTTGTGTGGTGTTTAGGTACCCCGAAACATGCGTAGTGGACAATCGGGCAGGGGCGACGCTTCATGCGCTCCCCCGAGCCCGACATAGCTTCGAATCACTAATTCGTAAATACCATCCTTCTGTTGATGATAGTCACCATTTACCTGTGTTGTGGGATTAGTTCTCAGCCAGAGAAAGATGCTGTGATAGTCACCATTTACCTGTGTTGTGGGATTAGTTCTCAGCCAGAGAAAGATGCTCTGTGATAGTCACCATTTACCTGTGTTGTGGGATTAGTTCTCAGCCAGAGAAAGATGCTCTGTGATAGTCACCATTTACCTGTGTTGTGGGATTAGTTCTCAGCCAGAGAAAGATGCTCTGTGATAGTCACCATTTACCTGTGTTGTGGGATTAGTTCTCAGCCAGAGAAATATGCTCTGTGATAGTTACCATTTACCTGTGTTGTGGGATTAGTTCTCAGCCAGAGAAAGATGCTCTGTGATATTCACCAGTCACCTGTGTTGTTGGATTAGTTCTCAGCCAGAGAAAGATGCTCTGTGATAGTCACCATTTACCTGTGTTGTGGGATTAATTCTCAGCCAGAGAAAGATGCTCTGTGATAGTCACCATTTACCTGTGTTGTGGGATTAGTTCTCAGCCAGAGAAAAATGCTCTGTGATAGTCACCATTTACCTGTGTTGTTGGATTAGTTCTCAGCCAGAGAAAGATGCTCTGTGATAGTCACCATTTACCTGTGTTGTGGGATTAGTTCTCAGCCAGAGAAAAATGCTCTGTGATAGTTACCATTTACCTGTGTTGTGGGATTAGTTCTCAGCCAGAGAAGCATGCTCTTATTATCCCTTGGGATTTGGTTGATACTGTCATTTGGATTGGGGTTTGCAATACATCCGTAGACCTCTCTTTCCGTGTTTCCGATCCACGATCTCTTCCCCACGATATTTTGTTTAATGTTCTTGAGTTGTTTCTTCTTCTTCTTCTTCTTCTTCTTCTTCTTCTTCTTCTTCTTCTTCTTCTTCTTCTTCTTCTTCTTCTTCTTCTTCTTCTGCGTTCGTTCTCAATCTTCCGCTACCAAACACTGAAAGGGCTTAAGTAGCAGAATGTAGTCCAGAAAACGGAATGCGTTGTGTCGTAGTTTACAGCTTGATTGCGATATATGCACCTTTCGGTCCAACACATCCGACTTCAGCAAGCATTTTGTTAGTACCGGGTTAGCATTCCCTCTTAGATCCCTTCTTCTTAGCCAGTCTCCCCTGCTGCAGCCTGTTACCCAGGATCACCGCGTGGAGGTGTAGAAGGATCTTGGCAGCTCTGGTTTGCTGGCCCTGACGCTAGCAGTCAGCTATGGGTCGCTGAGCACTGCAGCTCATGCGCTGCTCAGCATCTTGATCCCCTTGAGTTGTTTGACTCTTCGCAGAGATATTGCTGTGAGTAACTGTTCTTGTCCTGTTTCATGTTTTAGAGTCTGTCTACCATGTCATAACCAACTGTGTCTAAGTGTGCAAGGATCTAGTGCATACCTATTTTGACGAGGAGAAGAAATTAAGTTATGGTCATGCAAAACATATTGATCATACTATTAGGGGCGTTCAAGTCAAACCGTAACTTTTTTTGTAAGTAAAATAAATTAGTTTTTACTTTGTCATCAGTGCTGACCTCCCAGAAATTCTTTTCTGAGACCATAAAAGGTGAAAATTGCTTGGAACGAGGTCTGGGCTGTTAGGTGAATGTGGCAATACCTCACAGCCGAGATGCTGCAGATCGCACATAGCCTACTAAGCTGGTATGAGGTCGAGCGTTATCTTGCAAGATTAAATCAAACGTGCCACTAGCCTTCCAAAAATGCAAATATTCACGAATAATAATATTCACCATACCCAGAGAAAGACTTCCCGATTATGCAATTTCGCCATAGGTTATGCGTCGATTCTTTTAGGCTAAAGGGTTCTACAATCTGGATATTCACAGGAAGTACTGTGGTGGATTGAGAGCCACCATGGTCGGGATCATCCCTCACGGATGTACGACCTTCCCTAAAACGTTTACACCATTCAAATGTCTTACTACGGCTGAGTGTCTCATCACCGTATTGTGATTGCAGTCTTATGGAAATTTCCTCAAGTTTCACGCTTTTTTCTCACAAGAAACTTCATCACAACACGCTGTACCATGCAAGCACTAAACGTTTTGTCCACCATTGTTATTTATTTGTCACGTTACTGGCCCGTGGCGAGTGGGCTACTTAGCTACTTATTAGCTTTATCATGACAGTCTGGCTAACGAAGTGGCGATGTATGTAATCCCTGTAGTTGTGAACGATAAGCAGATAAAGTCAATCATGGCACAACAGCATAAAGCACTACTGTCTACCCTCATCATGACGCTCAAGATATGAGTAAAGCGCCTGCAGCTCGTCCCCTAACGTACTTGTTCCGGGCGCACAAACGAGCAAATGTACTGATCATGGGCATTTAACAGCAATTCAAACTACAAAACCAACAACTACACCAACAACTACACCAACAGCAACACCAACAACACCAACAACTACACCAACAACAACACCAACAACTACAGTATGTGATAATGTGGTCAGCTTTTCTGATAATTGCAGGTCTGTCATGTCCATCATCTTCTAAAGCTTAAAGGACGGATGTTGCTCTTGGCTTTTCGTGTAGTACAGATGTGTTTTGTCATATTCAGTAAGTTTCTCTGCTCTATTTACGAAGCAACAAATAAAGGAAGAAGCATGTCATTTGGCTTCTTACAACAGCCAACCTTTTCGGCTGTTTTAAGCTTCTTGGCAAGTTGCAATACGGCAGGTTGCCATTACTTTCCTTCCGTGGAGGAGGGATACAAACCCACGTCTATCAAACGGCACTAGGTCATGATTCGAACCGGGTGCGTTGGGATTGTAACACTGACGCTTCATCCCTAGGTCACGCAGTCTTCTTAACGATGTCAACGATTCAAGGGTTAGACTTTTTTCTAGTCGACAATGACTGTTCTTTTGCCCATCGATCAGGGCCTTTGAGTTCGCTTCCCTGTTTTCCTTGTACATACCTACGATCAATGATAGGTTACTATTTCCATATACATCAGATGTAATGTGAAGCATGCTCTGCCCATTTTTTGACTTTCCGTACTGTTAACTGTTAATTTCAATTTGGCTCATGATTGATCTTCAATGGAACATATAAAGACTAAGTGGCCTCAAGGTAAGACGTCGATCCCGGGTGCTGGAGGTCGCTTTTTCAGATCACGGTGGAGACCGGCATTTCTTCACGTTAACTTTTTGGGGTTTCTCCTGATCTCCAGGTAGTAGAGATCGGACGCCTGTGTCCAGTGTCGCAGACGTTAAAAATCCCCGAGCAGTTAGAAATCTAAAAGGGTAGACTTAACGGCCGCTGCTCTGGCAAAATTCAAAACATTATTAAAAATCTACCCAACCTATTACGGGATTCTCGCCGGCGCTACGGAGTTCGTCCATTTTGACGAGATTCTCTAACACATATGGAGAAGAACAAAGCACTTGTGGGTTTAAACCGTGTGCAATGACGTTTATTATTCGACTTAACTAAACTAAACTTAACTAAAATTAAAATAAACTAAAATAATAGAATATAACCTTCTCCTGCAGATTCCATAATCTAAGAGTCTCTGTATCAGGTCAATAGAATACAAACCCGAGCTCTTCGCTTTACTTTGTGGAGGTACGGATCTACACCAACTTCGGCAGCATTGAACAACTTAATGTAAGAAGACAAAAATGTGGAGAAAGATACAGACGTTTACCTCAAATCTTTCCCAACAAAAAGCCTGACCCTAACTGACATAGTCTGATAAATAAGTTTCACCTGACCCTGACTATCATAGTCTGATCGATAAGTTTCATATAACCCTGACTATCATAGTCTGACCAATAAGTTTCACATGACCCTGACTATCATAGTCTGATCAACATGTTTCACATGACCCTGACTATCATAGTCGGACCAATAAGTTTCACCTGATCCTTACTATCATAGTCTGATCAATATATTTCACCTGACTCTAACTAACATGTCTGACTCAACAGCGGTGTTCAAGATGGCGGATGTGTTTTTTACTGCCGTGTACTTCGGAAACAGTATTCAACCGTGTTCAACAGTGTTGTGCTATTGATTTACTATTTTAACTCTTTAGTATTAGCCAAACTTCACTATTGATACTCATCCATCGTTTGTCGGTATCCGGATTCATTGAATCGACGAGGCACCATCCATAAATTTATCTATCATGCGTTCAAAAATTGGGCAAGCTTGTTGACCTTCGACCAGTGACGTCACTTTCAAGTATAGCCATTGTACATTCGTTCCGTTTGTCGACCGGAGCGTCAGCTATCAACGTGTGTCGCTGTTCGTGCTCTGGTGGCGCTGATCAGTTAAAGGCTGAGATAACAAACACGCTAGAGTGTGTATGAAACAAGTGATACCCGGACTGGTAGCTGTGCTCAACCCATTGCTTTGTGGAATAGCACGGGAGTGCATAAGACGACCCGTACAGTAATGTGACACCGCGATAAAAATAGCGGAGACAACCGATCACAGACCGAGTAGAGGATACTCGTTAGCCCCGCAGGCAACTCTTCTAGGAGAAGGCAAACTCTGATGACAAACCACACATAAGAGTCACCGTGGGAGCTGCGAAGATCGTGCTCTGACGTTGATGTCCCCAGCAAATAGCGATAAGGAAGGTGGATGCAGAAGGAGAGGAAGGGGAGACAAGAGGAGAGAGAAGAAAAGAGCCGGAAAGAGAAAATGTCGAAGAAAGTAAAATAGATTTGAGTTTAAAAATGTACGTATAGGCTACTGAAATTGCCGCAGCGCTACACAACGCGAAGTCATTCTCCAAAAATTGGTGTACAGTTTCGACACATTCATAATCCAGGAGACCTGCTTGAAGGAGAATGTTACCATCAAGTGTCCAGGATACAGGTGCTACAATAATCCATGCGGGCCCGGTAAGCGGGGACTGGCGATGTATGTGAAGCAAGAACTTCCCCATACATGGATAGATACTACCAACTGTAAAATTGAGGATGTCGATATACAAGGGATTGAAGTAACAATCAACCACCAAGAATAGAGAATCTACAACGTATAGGATCATGTAGATCACCTCTTCGAGGACGTAAAGTGAGGATGTCTGTCAGACTTGTCAGAGTCGCAGAGCAAAAAGTGCCTCATTGCAGGTGACTTTAATGCTAGGTCAGAGGAGTGGGGAAATGCCACTAACAACAGGCATGGGTCGCCTTGAGCCAGGCATTAGTCCACACAAACCTCACTGTTGTGAATGACGGACGTCCAACTAGAATAGGTCGCCTTGAGCCAGGCATTAGTCCACACAAACCTCCCTGTCGTGAATGACGGACGTCCAACTAGAATAGGTCACCTTGAACCAGGCATTAGTCCACACAAACCTCACTGTCGTGAATGACGGACGTTCAACTAGAATAGGTCGCCTTGAGCCAGGCATTAGTCCACACAAACCTCCCTGTCGTGAATGACGGACGTCCAACTAGAATAGGTCACCTTGAACCAGGCATTAGTCCACACAAACCTCACTGTCGTGAATGACGGACGTTCAACTAGAATAGGTCGCCTTGAGCCAGGCATTAGTCCACACAAACCTCACTGTCGTGAATGACGGACGTCCAACTAGAATAGGTCGCCTTGAGCCAGGCATTAGTCCACACAAACCTCACTGTCGTGAATGACGGACGTCCAACTAGAATAGCATCTCGACCGGGAGATACTGACGGGGTCATCACCTGGCTCTTATACACAGCGATATTGCTCCATCCACACGCTGGGACGTATTAGGGACACAAGAGAGCAGCCACCTGTCGTTTGTCGTACTTATACCCAGAGGAAAACGCACCAGACACTCTGAAAGCCAAACATGTGTTCAGATACACGTATGAACAGGATAATGTAGTGAACAAGCTGCGCCAGACGATAGCACGCAGGACCACTAGATCCCCTTTTGTCCAACCACCCTGGTGGACTCAAGAGGTTGATACGGCCTGGAGAGAAAAGGAGGCGGCAACAAATGATTGGCGTGAAACCAGAAAGAGAGCTGGTATTAATGTCGACGAGTTGAACGAGAAGGAGGAGGTAAAACTCAAAGCTACCAATTACTTTAAAGCGTTAGCTAAGGAGTCCAAAAGCGAGCAATGGGAGGAGTTCATCCCAGGAGTGGGTAATGATAATACCCTCCAGAAGTTATGGCACATGCATCGAAAGATGAATGGACAAACTACAAGCCAGTTTATCTCCAACATTCAAGACACAACAGGAAGGCTCCTGAAGACAGATAAGAGAAGGGTCTAATATTTTTCAGTTGATTTGCTGCCCAGACTGCCAAAGACGACAGTGATGCACGTCAGGAAACTCGGAAAGGCATCTTAGACGCAGCCATGATGGGAGAGGCTTATGTAGACCTTATTACCAAGGCAGAGATCGTAAATAGCCTACGTACGAGCAAAAACACAGCTCCAGGTCCTGATGTAGACACAATATACTGACCAGGACGCCATGTTAGGGTCGGACACAATATACTGACCAGGACGCCATGTTAGGGTCGGACACAATATACTGACCGGGACGCCATGTTAGGATCAGACACAATATACTGACCAGGACGCCATGTTAGGATCAGACACAATATACTGACCAGGACGCCATGTTAGGACCAGACACAATATACTGACCAGGACGCCATGTTAGGATCAGACACAATATACTGACCAGGACGCCATGTTAGGATCAGACACAATATACTGACCAGGACGCTATGTTAGGATCAGACACAATATACTGACCAGGACGCCATGTTAGGATCAGACACAATATACTGACCAGGACGCCATGTTAGGATCAGACACAATATACTGACCAGGACCACTATCTCTCTGCAATGTACCATTCCATTTAAACGGGCTATTCTCAAGGCAGTCTGTATGACAAGATATAGATCGACGTGATCCCCGTAGTGATGAGTGTCACGCTAATGAAGTCAAGCATTGCACACACGCCTCTAGTAACATGGGCCACCTTCATACGCACGCTCAAGATGTGAGGATAGCTACTACAAACAACCACCTAATGTCTATTTCAGTATGCACAAAAAAGTAAACATTCTTATTGTGGGCATTAAGCAACAACAACAACAACAATAACAACAACAACAGCAACAGCATGTGGATAACGAGTACCAAAATATTCATACGTATATATCCCAGTGTATTTCTGAACCAATTTTTTATCTGTGTGTATGTATCCCAGTGTATTTCTGAACCAATTTTTTTCTCTGTGTGTATATATCCCAGTGTATTTCTGAACCAATTTTTTGCTCTGTGTGTATGTATCTCAGTGTATTTCTCAACCAATTGTTTGCTCTGTGTGTATGTATCCAAGTGTATTTCTCAACCAACATTTTGCTCTGTGTGTATGTATCCCAGTGTATTTCTCAACCAACTTTTTGCTCTGTGTGTATGTATCCCTGTGTATTTCTCAACCACTTTTTTGCTCTGTGTGTATGTATCCCAGTGTATTTCTCAACCAATTTTATTGCTCTGTGTGCATGTATCCCAGTGTATTTCTCAACCAATTTTTTGCTCTGTGTGTATGTATCCAAGTGTATTTCTCAACCAATTTTTTGCTCTGTGTGTATGTATCCAAGTGTATTTCTCAACCAATTTTTTGCTCTGTGTGTATGTATCCCAGTGTATTTCTCAACCAATTTGTTGCTCTGTATGTATGTATCCAAGTGTATTTCTCAACCAACATTTTGCTCTAGATTTTGGTCTAGATATTGCTCTATAATCTGTATATCATTATTGTACATGTCTTATAAGTTCGATTACATTAAATTCCACCACGAAAGATCTTTCCTTCAGACCAGCAGATCAATATATCCCTGGAATCGATGGAGTCAAGGAAACAATGGATGTCCGCCGTCACATCATTTCGCTGCTGATTGAAAGCGACCTTTGTATATAATCAATATCTTCAGCATAAACCATTTGATCTATAATTCCCTGCGTGTTAGCCAGAATCTACTCAATTCCGAACTCTTTCATTGTGAACTTATTCCTCCAATGAAAACAATCATTTCGTCTACTCTTAACAGTCATCCCCAATCCAGCTACCGCATCCGGTAGATCAATTAGTGTTCGATGCCAGGTAGCCAAAAGCTGTTTGCACGCAATTTGGTCTATTGTGACGTATTATCTGTCTTGATCAACATCTTTTTCCAATCTATCTGTCATTCTCATTGAACGTCGATCAAGTGGACGTTTCAATTTTAGGAACATTATCTGTTTTTATAAGCCATGGTTACCACAGAAACATTATGCGTTTTGGTCAGCCATGAATAACACAGAAACATTATCAGTTTTTGTCAGCCATGGTTAATGTAGAAACATCAGTTTTTGTCAGCCATGGATAACACAGAAACATTCTCCGTTTTTGTCAGCCATGGATAACACAGAAACATTATCAGTTTTTGTCAGCCATGGTTAATGTAGAAACATCAGTTTTTGTCAGCCATGGTTAATGTAGAAACATCCGTTTTTGTCAGCCATGGATAACACAGAAACATTATCCGTTTTTGTCAGTCATGGTTACTACAGACACTTGACATTTGTATTTCTATACCACCCAATGCAGTGTATACGGGGAGTGTTAAAAAAGTATCCGACCTTTGGGATGGAAAAATACAAATATTCACCTTGAGGTATGGAACCCTAATCTTTTTTAAAGTACTCTCCCTGGGACTCCCCAGCCTTCTCCTATTTGTTCTATGCATTGTTGGAAGTATTTAAGAAAGGCTTGTTTTGAAACGGAGTACCGCTGGTCGGTCACATTCCGAATAGTGTCTTCTCTTGACTCAAATCGGGTCACTATTAGCTGAATTTTCATCATGGGGAGCAGTCAAAGTGGCAAGGGGCCACGCCAGAAGAATAGGGAGCCTGGCGAACCAGAGGAAGGTTGTCTTTGGCTAAGAAATTCTGAATCGGATGCGAAGAATAGGCGGGTGTTTATCAAGATGAAGTTGTCAAGTTGTCGTTGTCCACAGGTCTGGTAGTTTGTGTTGCACAGCCATACGATAGATAAACACACCCTTCTTCTGGTTCGTCAGGCTTCCTACTACCCACCCATCCACTAACAGCGCCGTGGTAGCCCCTTACTAATAACGTTTTGGTAGCCATCCACTAACAACGCCTTGGTAGCCACGCACTAACAGCGCATTGGTAGCCACCCACCCACTAAAAGCCCTGGTAGCCACCCACCCACTAACAATTGCCTGGTAGCCACCCACCCACTAAAAGCCCTGGTAGCCACCCCCACTAATAGCGCCCTGGTAGCCACCCCCCACTAATAATTGCCTGGTACCCACCGCCCCACTAATAGCGCACTGGTAGCCACCCCCCCCCACTAACAGTGGCCTGGTAGCCACCCATCCCCACCACTAACACCCCCCTAGTAGCCACCCCTCCCCCACTAACAGCGCCCTGGTAGCCACCCACCCCCACCACTAACAGCGCCCTGGTAGCCACCCACCCACTAACAGCGCCCTAGTAGCCACCCACCCACTAACAGCGCCCTAGTAGCCACCCACCCAATAACACCGCCCTAGTAGCCACCCACCCACTAACAGCGCCATGGTAGCCACCCACCCACTAACAGCGCCTTGGTAGCCACCCACCCACTAACAGCGCCATGGTAGCCACCCACCCACTAACAGCGCCTTGGTAGCCACCCACCCACTAACAGCGCCCTAGTAGCCACCCACCCACTAACAGCGCCATAGTAGCCACCAACCAACTAACAGCGCCCTGGTAACCACCCACCCACTAACAGCGCCCTAGTAGCCACCCACCCACTAACAGCGCCCTGGTAGCCACCCACCCACTAACAGCGCCCTGGTAGCCACCCACCCACTAACAGCGCCCTGGTAGCCACCCACCCCCACCACTAACAGCGCCCTGCTAGCCACCCCCCACTAACAGCGCCCTGGTAGCCACCCACCCATTAACATCGCCCTAGTTGCCACCCACCCACTAACAGCATCCTGGTAGCCACACACCCACTAACAGCACTCTAGAAGCCATCCACTCACTAACAGCCCCCTAGTAGCCACCCACCAACTAACAGCGCCCTGGTAGACACCCACCCACTAACAGTGCCCTAGTAGCCACCCACCCACTAACAGCGCCCTGGTAGCCACCCACCCACTAACAGCGCCCTGGTAGCCACCCACCCACTAACAGCGCCCTAGTAGCCATCCACCCACTAACAGCGTCCTAGTAGCCACCCACCCACTAACAGCGCCCTAGTAGCCACCCACCCACTAACAGCGCCCTAGTAGCCACTCACCAACTAATAGCGCCCTGGTAGCCACCCACCCTTTAACAGCACCCTAGTAGCGATCCACCCACTAACAGCGTCCTAGTAGTCACCCACCAACTAACAGCGCCCTAGTAGCCACCCACCAACTAACAGCGCCCTAGTAGCCACCCACCCACTAACAGCGCCCTGGTAGCCACCCACCCACTAACAGCGCCCTGGTAGCCACCCACCCATTAACAGCGCCCTAGTAGCCACCCACCCACTAACAGCGCCCTAGTAGCCATCCACCCACTAACAGCGTCCTAGTAGCCACCCACCCACTAACAGCGCCCTAGTAGCCACCCACCCACTAACAGCACCCTGGTAGCCACCCACCCACTAACAGCGCTATAGTAGCCACCCACTCACTAACAGCACCCTAGTAGCCACCCACCAACTAACAGCGCCCTGGTAACCACCCACCCACTAACAGCGCCCTAGTAGCCACCCACCCACTAACAGCGCTCTAGTAGCCACCCACTCACTAACAGCGCCCTAGTAGCCACCCACCCACTAACAGCGCCCTAGTAGCCATCCACCCACTAACAGCGCCCTAGTAGCCACCCACCCACTAACAGCGCCCTGGTAGCCACCCACCCACTAACAGCGCCCTAGTAGCCATCCACCAACTAACAGCGCCCTGGTAGCCATCCACCCACTAACAGCTTCCTAGTAGCCACCCACCCACTAACAGCGCCCTAGTAGCCACCCACCCACTAACAGCGCCCTGGTAGCCACCCACCCACTAACAGCACCCTGGTAGCCACCCACCCACTAACAGCGCTCTAGTAGCCACCCACTCACTAACAGCCCCCTAGTAGCCACCCACCCACTAACAGCGCCCTGGTAGCCACCCACCCACTAACAGCGCCCTAGTAGCCACCCACCAACTGACAGCGCCCTGGTAGCCACCCACCCACTAACAGCGCCCTAGTAGCCATCCACCCACTAACAACGTCCTAGTAGCCATCCACCAACTAACAGCGCCCTGGTAGCCACCCACCCACTAACATCGCCCTAGTAGCCACCCACCCACTAACAGCACCCTGGTAGCCACCCACCCACTAACAGCGCTCTAGTAGCCACCCACTCACTATCAGCACCCTAGTAGCCACCCACCAACTAACAGCGCCCTGGTAGCCACCCACCCACTAACAGCGCCCTGGTAGCCACCCACCCACTAACAGCGCCCTGGTAGCCACCCACCCATTAACAGCGCCCTAGTAGCCACCCACCCACTAACAGCGCCCTAGTAGCCATCCACCCACTAACAGCGTCCTAGTAGCCACCCACCCACTAACAGCGCCCTAGTAGCCACCCACCCACTAACAGCACCCTGGTAGCCACCCACCCACTAACAGCGCTCTAGTAGCCACCCACTCACTAACAACACCCTAGTAGCCACCCACCAACTAACAGCGCCCTGGTAGCCACCCACCCACTAACAGCGCCCTAGTAGCCACCCACCAACTAACAGCGCCCTGGTAGCCACCCACCCACTAACAGCGCCCTAGTAGCCATCCACCCACTAACAACGTCCTAGTAGCCACCCACCCCCTAACAGCGCCCTAGTAGCCACCCACCCACTAACAGCGCCCTAGTAGCCGTCCACCAACTAACAGCGGCCATGTAGCCACCCACCCACTAACAGCGCCCTGGTAGCCACCCACCCACTAACAGCGCCCTAGTAGCGACCCACCCACTAACAGCGCCCTGGTAGCCACCCACCCACTAACAGCGCCCTGGTAGCCACCCACCCACTAACAGCGCCTTGGTAACAGAGATGTAGAACTATCAGTTCTCACGGCGAAGATGTCGGTGCGATGTTTGTTATTGACACGCTCTAGTAAATCCAGCTGTGAAGAAATAACCGTCACCCTGTTAATGAAATAAGAACAGCGAGGTAAATCTGTGCTCTCCACCTCGAAAAAGCTGAGTCGCAATACTTCATCCCCAACAGCAGTGTCTGCTATGTGGCTACCTTTACCTTGTATACCAGAAAGACCAGAAATGTCTACGTCTGACCGTCAGATGTCGACAGTGTCGAGTCTGATACAGTAGGTCGCTTCAGCTCATGGTCGCCGAACGTGCACTCGGAAGTCAAACACCGCTGGCACACATTCACAGCTACGTGCCGTTCTAGCATGTTATGTCATCTCTCTCTCCAAATCTCTCTCACCTCTACACTCGCAATACTACACTTACTCCTCCGCTCTGTCACACATAGGCTTTCAATTAAGGATAAAATAATAATGTCCTCTCTCTTTCTCTCTCTCTCTCTCTCTCTCTTTACATCTATCTCTTTTGTTGTTGTTGCTTAGATGTTTGCCTCACTAGTTTCTACTGGCAGAGTCGCGCCATTTTCCACCCCAGACCGGCAGTCCATTGGGCGATATCAGGACGCATAAACCAGTGCTTGGATGCATGTGTGCGTCTGTATGTACCTGTGCTATGTTTGTGCGCCCTCAGAAGCTAGCCCAACCAAAGTACAATGGAAGGGCCTCACCATGAGGGCGCGTGTGAAAGTTGTGTAAGGGTGTGACTGTAGGACAGTCAAATGAAACAGAGTGAGGTGAGAAGAGAAAGAAGAGTTGCCCCCAGGGTGAGCCTGTGACTTCTACATCTATCTCACATGCAGATTCTTATCTTGTACAAAAAACTACTTTCCTCTTAAAATCACTCAATCAATAGCGCAAATCTTAAATGAAACTCGTTTAACCAATAGCGCAAATCTTAAATGAAACTCGTTTAACCAATAGCGCAAACCTTCAATCAAAACCGTTAAACCAAAAGCGCAAACCTTAAATGAAATCGTTTAACCAATAGCGCAAACCTTCAATCAAATTCATTTAATCAATAGCACAGACCTTTAATGAAACTTGCATAATCAATAGCGCAAACCATCAATCAAACCCGTTTAATCAAAACCACAAACCTTCAATCAAACTCGTTTAATCAAGAGCGCAAACATTCAATCAAACCCGTTTAATCAAAACCGAAAACCTTCAATCAAACTCGTTTAATAAAGAGTGCAAACATTCAATCAAACCCGTTTAATCAAAACCACAAACCTTCAATCAAACCCGTTTAATCAATAGCGCAAACATTCAATCAAACCCGTTTAATCAAAACCGCAAACCTTCAATCAAACTCGTTTAATCAAGAGCGCAAGACACTATTCCACCCCTAAGTGGGACCTTGTCCATAACTCTATTCCACCTCCAAAAGATCCCTGTCCAAGAACCTATTGCCCGTCCAGCATGGAACCCTGTCCAAGACCCTATTCCCCCTCCAAGTGGGAACCCTGTCCAAGACCCTATTCCACCTTCAAAAGATCCCTGTCCAAGACGCTTTTCCCCCTCCAAGAGAACCCTGTCTAAGACCATATTGCACCTCCAGCATGGAACCCTGTCCAAGACCCTATTCCCCCTCCAAGTGGGAACCCTGTCCAAGATACTATTCCCTCTTCAAGAGAACCCTATCCAAAACCCTATTCCACCTCCAAGAGAGCCTTGTCCAAGACCCTATTCCACCTCCAAGAGAACCCTGTCCAAGACCCTATTCCACCTCCAAGAGAACCCTGTCCAAAACCCTATTCCACTTCCAAAAAATCCCTGTCCAAGACCCTATTGCACCTCCAGTATGGAACCCTGTAAAAGACCCTATTTCACTTCCAAGAGAACCCTGTCCAAGACCCTATTCCACCTCCAAAAGATCCCTGTCCAAGACCTTATTGCACCTCCAGCATGGAACCATGTCCAAGACCCTATTCCACCTCCAAGTGGGAAACCTATCCAAGACCATATTCCCCCTCCAAGTGGGAATCCTATCCAAGACCCTATTCCCCCTCCAAGTGAGAAACCTATCCAAGACCCTATTCCCCCTCCAAGTGGGAATCCTATCCAAGACCCTATTCCCCCTCCAAGTGGGAATCCTATCCAAGACCCTATTCCACCTCCAAGTGGGAACCCTATCCAAGACCCTATTCCACCTCCAGCATGGAACCCTATCCAAGACCCTATTCCACCTCCAAGTGGGAACCCTGTCCAAGATCCTATTCCACCTCCAAGTGGGAAACCTATCCAAGGTCCTATTCCCCTCCAAGAGAACCCTATCTAAGAACGGTCCACCTTCAAAAGTGGGAACCCTATCCAAGACCCTATTCCACCTCCAAGTGGGAACCCTATCCAAGACCCTATTTCGCTTCCAAGAGAACCCTATCCAAGACCCTATTTCGCCTCCAAGAGAAACCTGTCCAAGACCCTATTCCCCCTCCAAGAGAAACCTGTCCAAGACCCTATTCCACCTCCAGCATGGAACCCTATCCAAGACCATATTCCACCTCCAAGGGGGAACCCTAACCAAGACTATATTTCACCTCCAAGTGGGAACCCTATCCAAGACCCTATTTCGTCTCCAAGAGAAACCTGTCCAAGACCCTATTCCACCTCCAGCATGGAACCCTATCCAAGACCCTATTCCACCTCCAAGGGGGAACCCTAACCAAGACCCTATTCCACCTCCAAGTGGGAACCCTATCCAAGACCCTATTTCGTCTCCAAGAGAAACCTGTCCAAGACACTATTTCGCCCCCAAGTCGGAATGCAGAAACCGAAGCCCTAAATCATCCTTAACTTAACTTAACTTAACATCTTTATACTGGTTTAGAAGACCCTGCAGAGTCTGTATACAACCAGTTACATTTACATTACCTTGCTCTAAAATCTATGCGCATCCAGTTTATTATTAAATGCATTAACTGTCCCTGCCTCCACTACCTCCCCTGGCAATGCATTCCAAGCAGACACCACTCTCTGACTAAAAAAGTATTTCCTAATATCTAACCTGGACCTCTCTTTAATCAGCTTGTAGCTATGCCCTCGTGTTATTGTAGGTGGCTGTATTTTAAAAAAACTTGTTATAGTCTAATTTATCGATTCCTCTGATCATCTTATAAACCTGTATTAAGTCACCACGAATTCTTCTCTCTTCGAGACACTGTAGGCCGGTTTTTCTGAGTCGTTCCTCATAACTGTAATTCTGGAATCCCACTATCATCTTTGTCGCTCTTTTTTGTATTCTTTCTAGCATGTTTATGTCCCCTCTATGATAAGGACTCCACACCTGTACACAGTACTCCAATCTAGGTCTAACTAAAGCTTTATACAGTTTGACGATCACTTCCTTGCTCCTATGTTTAATATTTCTTTTTATCATACCTAACATTGCATTTGCCTTTTTCACTGCTACCTTAACTTGCTCACTCACCTTTCCTGTATGATCTATTATAACCCCTAGGTCCCTTTCCTTATCTATCTTTCTAATATTGTTTTCTCCCATTCTGTAATTATGTTCCATATTGGATCTACCCATGTGGATGACTGTACATTTATCTACATTAAACTCTATTTGCCAGCTTACAGACCATTCTCGAATTTTATCTAAATCCGACATCAATATATCCACTTCCGCTTTAGAAGAGACACTACTGCATAGTTTTGTGTCATCAGCAAATTTTGCAATCATGGATCTCATATCAATGTCCAAATCATTTATATATATCAAGAACAAAATTGGTCCCAAAACCGAGCCCTGTGGCACACCACTTTTCACTTCACTCCACTCAGAGTACTCCTTATTTATGCCCACCCTCTGCCTTCTTCCCGTTAACCAATTTTCAATCCATTTGGCAACTTCCCCACCTATTCCATGTGATTTTAACTTTCGAAATAATCTTTGATGAGGTACTCTATCAAAGGCCTTTGCAAAGTCTAGATAAATAACATCCACTGGCTCCCCTTTATCTATGATTTTAGTAACCTCCTCCATGAATTCTAATAGATTTGTTAAGCATGATCTCCCTCTAGTAAACCCATGCTGACTATTTCTAATTAGATTAAATTTGTCTAAATGCATTACAATGTTTTCTTTGATTATTGACTCTAACAATTTACAGACTATGCTAGTTAAACTCAACGGTCTATAATTTGCCGGATCTGATTTTTTGCCTTTTTTGAATAAGGGGATCACTCCTGCATCTTTCCAATCCCGTGGAACAATCCCTTTTGTAAGTGATTGAGAACATAATATAGCCAATGGTTTTGCTAGTTGGTTTCTAATTTCATACAGCAATTTTGGGTGAATACCATCTTGACCTGGACATTTATTCACTTTCAACCCCTCCAATTTTTTAAAAACCATTTCCTCTGTAATACAGATTGATCTTAATCCCGCTGTATCCATGTCTCTTTGAAAAATATCTATAGGCTCTGGGATCTCGGAGCAGTCCTCCTTTGTGAAGACTGTGCAAAAGTACTGATTGAGCAGATTAGCAGCCTCCCTATTCTCATTTATTATTTTCCCTGTACTGTCTATGAGAGGGCCTACTTTGTCTTTCGTTCTTTGTTTATTTCTAACATAAGAAAAGAAGCTTTTACTGTCAGTCTTGATTCTCTGAGCAAGTTTTTTTTCAAAGTCTATTTTTGCTGTTTTATTCGCTTTCTGAGATATGTTCTGCTTGTCCAAATATTTTACATATGTTTCTTTTGATTTACCTGCCTCTATATATTTTTGCCATGCTTTATTTTTTGCTCTTCTACATTTCCCTACAAATCTAGTTATCCACTTTTTACGCTGGGGTTTACTTCCCTACATGGAACACATTCCTCTTTTAGCGTTTCTAGAACTGTTTTAAGACTTTCCCACTCCTGTTCAACATCTGTTCCTACAATAATATCTTTCCAGATTATGTGGTTCGCTGCCTCTTTCATCCTCTTAACATCTGCCTTAGAGTAGTCGTATGTTCGCGTGTTTATGTTTACTTCTTTCCCTGCAATAAGATCCCAACGGATGATTTGATGGTCACTTGAGCCAAACAGTTCCCCAACGGTAACGTTTTCAATCATATTTTCCTCTGTGGTAAAAACTAGGTCGAGTATGTTTTTGCCTCTGGTGGCTGCTTCTACATGTTGAATTAAAAAATTGTCAGTTATGCACGTAACAAAAGGTTTTGACTCTACAAGTGCTTCTGCCATATCCCATTTTATTTCTGGATAGTTGAAATCTCCCATTAATAATAATTTCCCTTTACTTGCCTTTGCTATACTACTAATCAGCTCCTCATCTTCCTCTTTTTGACTTGATGGACATCTATAGCACACTCCAATCACTGTTTTTTCACCCCCACTTTCTATTTCTCCCCATACACTTTCATTTTTGTTACCACATGATAAATAATCGTTGATCGTTATATTAACAGAATTTATACAGTATAATAAAACGCCACCTCCCTTAGTCTTGTCTCCAATTATCCTATCTTTCCTTAACATTGTATATCCCTCAATTTCAAGTTCACTATCTGCAATCTCCTCATATGTCCATGATTCTGTTAACCCTATTATATCTGGTTTTTCTTCTTCTACATACAGTTCCAATTCTTCTCTTTTATTTACTATGCTTCTCACATTTGCATAAAAACATTTTAGTTTGTAATGTTGTTGGTTTTCCTGTTTTTGCTTCTGCTTTATCATTTTAGTGTTTGCTTTTCTACTATGTATTTCACACTCCCCTGACTCCAAATTACCCCTTTGACTACATCCTCTAAAGCACCCTATTGTAGGCCTATCTTTAGTCTCATACTTCCTAGGCCTTACTAGTTTAAATTTCTAACACAATGATAGAACATATACTTTGCTACAACATGCTGTCCTATCTCATTTAGATGTAAACCTCCCCTATCTAACATTTTACTTTTGTCTACTTTAACATCAATAAATTCCATTCCCATGTCCGCACACATCACCTGTAACCTAAGATTGATACCTATTATTTTGCTATCTAGATAGTCTGACCCATCTGCTCTGTCTAAAATGCCCATCATTGTGACCTTTCTAAACTTTTTTTCCTTAAGTGTTCTCATAAGACTTTTATATTTATCCATAATTATTTCTGTACCATCTCTCTTTACATTATTTGTACCTGCCAATACTACCACATGACTGTTTCCTTTGTCATCTAACCTCTTTATTCTCCCCTCTATGTCCTCTATTTTTGCTCCCCCAATGTCCATTCTTTCAAACATGTTGTGTTGTTTAGACAAATGTCTGCCAACCTCTCTCACCATTGAATCTCCTACTACCAAAACTGACCCCTCACCTATATGTGCATACTTCTCTCCAAAGCTCTCTGCCCTGTGAGCTGTTTCCTCACTCAAATCTCCCTTACTTTCCCTACTGTCTGAGTAGATGCAGATCAAATAGAGATGGCAAACATTGTGCTGAAATAGTTCCGTGATGAAACCGGAAATGTTCGGGCAAAAGGCGGAGATATCTCAGCCTCGCTGTAAACTACGAGGTAATGTAACAAAACATCGTTTTAAGGATGGATGGATAAGAGAAAGGCAACACACAATCATTCTCAGACAATCTCTCCCACGCATTGATTTTCTCCCATTCTCTGACATTGAATCACCCTCAGAAGTATTAGTGCCCCTGTAACACAGCAGAGAGTTTAGGACAGGGGTGATGTGGTTGCTGATAACAGATGTACCTGAATGCGTGTCAAGGTCACTCCCCGTCTCAACAAAGGACAATAGAGTTGGGGCAAAGAATGTGGACAGGCAGGAGCTGACGACTGGCCTTCCGATTTGGGTAGGGAGAGAATGATTGACAGACGGATTGGCAGCGGGGCTCGCTGCGGGAGAATGAGTGACAGGTGTGCAAAGTATTTTGTTCCAATAAGACTGAATATAGCCATCCCCTGAGATCCATTGGTCAAGCTCTGACTTTGCTTGAGACAAAGTTTAGCTCAGGAGGCTGGATGAAGAGGAGGGATAGAGAGATGAGAGCGAGAGAGAGAGAGACTGAATTTAGATAGTATGTTTAACTCACCGACTTAGATAGAGGAGCGATTGATAGACTGTTGCACGAATGTTAGTGGTAGAACAGGATCGCTCAAGTAGGTGTGTGAGTTTTGTATTAAGTGATAATCTGAACGTTGTGTTGTAAGCAAGGACACATTGTGAACGAGGTATGTCCATATCGCCCGTCTGAGGGGATTTGAGTGAGGAAGAGTATTTGATAAGGTGTGTTGAGGACGTAGTTAAAGCGAGGTGTATGTGATGTAATTGCAAGGCAAAAGAACTGGGTTTTAGATAGTTGGGAATTCCGTCAATAGCTAATGCTTAAAATTTCCGGTTTAGTTAATATGTATATTAACATATATATAATAATAGAATACTTAGTTAAGATGATATGTATTGTATTGTGTTTGTGATTTCACTACTCATTTTTCTGGTATGAGTATTATATAATAAATATGCCACCTGCTGTGTGATATGTCATTTACTGAGTGTGGTCATGAATGATGTGGATTAGTGTGAGAATGTTCTAAGTTAGAATAATGGCCAGGGCAAATAGTATGAAGTCTGTTACACCCCATACCTCTACTACACATGAACACATTCGCTAACGCTGTCTTTTTCCCCCTCCCTTCTCTCTCCATCTCTCTCTCTCTCTCTCTCTCTCTCTCTCTCTCTCTTTCTGTTTGTCACTGATCTATTAACGAAGCCACAAACACCATCGTACTAACCATATCGTGTCTCTTTTCCCTAGGTTGCGGCTACGTGTTGTCCTCCAAAGTGCTGTCTCAAATTGTGGATGTTGCCCCTCATTTTAGAATATTTTTAGTAGAAGACGCTTTCATCACTGGTGTCCTGAGACGAGTCATTGGATGCAAGATGTTTAGTCTTTCAACGTTGATGACACACCACAACGACAGGGGGTGGAATAGCTGTCACATGTTGAATGACTTGAAGATACTAGGAATGAGTGAAGGAGGCAGACAGCATCATCCTGTATGGGACTCGTTCGTCAGGGGAACTTGCAATTAGATGGAGATGTAGATATTGTTGGATGTTGCTAAATCAGAATGTTGTATATGTTGGATGTTGCTATAACCAGATAGTTGAAAATGTTGGATGTTACTTGAACCAGAATGCTGTAGATGTTGGATGTTGCTATAACCAGATAGTTGAAAATGTTGGATGTTGCTTGAACCAGAATGTTGTAGATGTTGGATGTTGCTGAACTAGATTGTTGTAAATGTTGAATTTTCCTAGCAAATAAGGTTGTAATAGTATTGTATGTTTGAGGACAATGAGAATGTTAGTCACTAACATCCCGATCCACCTCAACTAGCAGCTCTACCCCCCCCCCCCCCCGTCCATTACTAACACCCTCCGCTCTCAACACACTGAATGGAGACACAACTCAACTGAAGAAAACGTATACACTCCAGCATCTGGTACAGTAACAAAAGAAAAGAGTGAAAGCTCTCTATCCAGACTTTCGGACACGTCAAAGTCAAGTCAGTCTCACTCATCAAATATCCAAAGTATAGATACAGATGGTTCTCACAGCTCGATGGTTGTACACACTCCTTTTCCATTCTCTGTCACATGCCCAGTACATCTTGCCCGTCGCCTGTCAGTATCGCCAGATTCTCTTCTTTCTTTTTGGGCTCTCGTAAAGATCCCCTTCTGTCTTTCTTCAAGGTTGAACTGTTTCAGTTGCTGTGCTGTCCCTACCTACCAATTTGGTTCTAGGATGTACTTTATAGCTACTTCCAGGGAATCAAGAAGTACACGAACAAGTAAAGGAAAGCACTGAACAAGATCCCACATCCCGTACATGGGGCTCTATGGAAACCAGCTGCTTGACAGTAGTCGCACCAACAAGATGGGGATCTACACTGTCATCCCCAAAGTGGAGAGTTTACTGACGAGCCTTGAATTAGAAGACATCCACGAGGACCCTGGTTGACCATTTAAGCACCCTCGGATGTAAGAAGAGCAGCCGTAACCCGCTTCAAAAGAACCGTCAAGAGATAACACAACTTAGATCGATTAGCTTCGAACAACAACATAGCGATTTCTATTTCTTCAATCAATAAGTCTGGTCCCAATCGATCAACGTTTATTGGGGAAAATATCGATTATCACTGTTTAGTTTAAACCTTTTTTGGAAATATAATTTCTATCAATGATGTCTTAAGAGCTCTTATTGTTTTGGCGTTGGAGGGGGAGTTTGGAAGGGGGGGTGGGGGGTGGGGGGGGGGGGTTAGTAGACAATAGGTTAGTTTACACGGCTGGTATCCCCAACATGTATTTGTTCAGGTTCATGGACCAGCGACCAGCGTAGTTGTGCCCCTATGAGATTTAAAGCCATTAAAAGTACGTCCTTAGTCGGATGCACTCGACCGTAGGACAAAAATACAATATGACACCCTCCGTCTTGTGAAATAAAACGACACAAACACATTTTAAAATTTATACTGATTGAAGTCTCCCTGTCGTATCTACATTGCTTTGGAATTTTTGAAGAACTCTGGCGATTGTTTGCATATGGATGCAAAGTGTTCTCTATATTTGGCCCATGTGTTTTTTTCTCACAGTTTTATTGCTCGTTTGTCACTTTTTGGAAAAAAAGCAAGATGGCCGCATCTTAAAGGCTGCGCTCTAGACTCACTCTGGTGAATGTCGTTTTCTGATGTTTGGTGGTTCCTGTTCGGATTATAATTTACACCTCCTTCACCAGGGGGTATCAGGGACTTTATTTTGTACAAATGGTGTGATTTCGATCGGTTATCTTGTTTGTTATGCTGCATTTCATGCTTGGCTTACATCGTGGAAAACTAGTCCATGATGAAGTTCAACGTTCCGCTTAAATGAACTCCAGAATTCAGTCCAGGTTATCACAACTCAAGAACCTTCCTGCTCGGACTTCCTCCTGCCCGCTCCTCCCTCCACAGGAGGTTACACGATACCTCTCAAAATCTCATTTTCACAGTACAGCAAGGGTCACTCCGACCAAAAGGTGGACACAATCTAGAAGGCTCGGCGTCGGGACACAGAAAAACAGGGAGTTTGACACGGACAAGCACGGAAAACCTGACACAAACATTGGTCTAACACACTCGTCGCGGCCCTCATACTAAGGCAGCGGACTACACGTCTTCACCTGAGAAATCTGTAGGGATTTATGTCGACACTCTACGCATTAACATATCCGTAGCAGATGTACATGGTAGTGGTCGATCGACGCATCGGGCCTTTGACGCCTAAACGAACAATATTATTTTTATTATTTTGTAACTGTCTTTCTATTGGCTAGATCATATAATCTTCGTACATCTTGTGAATTTGATGTTTAGTTTCTTATTTCTTGTATTTCTGCATTCCACTAAGCTGTTTGTTTTCTTTCTTTGTCATGTCTTAAGTTAATTGCGTTTCATTTAGTATATCAGCCTTAATTGTTTTAATGATGTCCTATTCAATATATTACATATTTAGTCAATATAAAGAAGAAATATATTTCTCAATGTCTGTACAGACACTGATTATCATCCAGTAGTGACGACACGAACACAATCAGATTTAGCATCAGTGT
Source organism: Ariolimax columbianus (assembly GCA_036924085.1). Taxonomy (NCBI): domain Eukaryota; kingdom Metazoa; phylum Mollusca; class Gastropoda; order Stylommatophora; family Arionidae; genus Ariolimax; species Ariolimax columbianus. The sequence goes on along the minus strand of JAVGWX010000020.1, from coordinate 56,930,082 downwards.
CACCACCTAGATAAAAGTGTATCGTAGGCTATTATCCACTATGATGCATGCCTTTGAGACATGGCCAGTGTATAGCAGACATGCCAGACAGCTCAATCGTTTTTACTCTGCTGTCTGCATAGTCTACTTAGGATCAGGTGGCAGGCCAAAGTGCCCAACTCTGAGCATCTTAACAATTCTTACATGTTGAACATCCATACACTTCTGGAATTGGCTCAGGTAGGATGGAAATGTCATGTTATTCGCATGCCAGATAAGCGCATCCCCAAACAGCTGTAATACGATGAGCTCACAACAGGCACACGCTCACCAAGAATGACAGAAGAAACGGTGAGCTCACAGACGGTACACGCTCACCAAGAATGACAGAAGAAACGGTGAGCTCACGACAGGCACACGCTCACCAAGAATGACAGAAGAAACGGTGAGCTCACAACAGGCACACGCTCACCAAGAATGACAGAAGAAACGGTGAGCTCACGACAGGCACACGCTCACCAAGAATGACAGAAGAAACGGTGAGCTCACGACAGGCACACGCTCACCAAGAATGACAGAAGAAACGGTGAGCTCACAACAGGCACACGCTCACCAAGAATGATAGAAGAAACGGTGAGCTCACAACAGGCACACGCTCACCAAGAATGACAGAAGAAACGATGAACTCACACGCTCACCAAGAATGACAGAAGAAACGGTGAGCTCACAACAGGCACACGCTCACCAAGAATGATAGAAGAAACGGTGAGCTCACAACAGGCACACGCTCACCAAGAATGACAGAAGAAACGGTGAGCTCACAACAGGCACACGCTCACCAAGAATGACAGAAGAAACGCCACAAAGACTCACTGAAAGTATCTCTCAAATGCTACAACATTAATGTCACTTCCTGGAAGATCCTTGCACAAGATCGTACGACCTAGTGAGCTAGTATCACCGAAGGTGCTCAGACCAGAGAGAGTAAATCCATTGTGGAGACTCATCGAAAACGTGTCGCCCAAAAAATGTTACTCACAACGATTCCACAGCCGCTACCACCTTGTGTGCCCTGTATGTGGCAGGGCGTGCCGTTCCAGGATTGGTCTTTACATTCATCAGATAACACATTTCGCAGCAATAGTCTGGTGCAGACGCCATCCTCGCTTGCAATAGAAAACTATTATTATTATTATTAGTTATCACACAAAATTATTATTTCGGGAGATAAATCTTGGATGCTCCATGATATGATTACTTATCTGGTGCTGAAATATGGGGTCTGCTATTTTTAAAGCATGCTATGTACATCTACTGACCTCGTGTGCCCATTGTGCAGCAGATGTTTGAAATATGTGACTAGGATGATATCGGCGGTCATCATCGACAACGATGGACAGTTATTATATGTTATGTACATAACTTTTCTCTATTGCCATTCTGCTTGAATAAGGTATCCGCTGTTCTAACATGATCCATTTTCAACAATTAATATATTCCATTACAATAAAATCACTTGCGTAATTCATCCTAGCGTCATAACGTCTGATCGACACAAACAAATGTCCTTCTCTTTGATCCTAGCGTCATAACGTCTGATCGACACAAACAAATGTCCTTCTCTTTGATCCTAGTCGTCATAACGTCTGATCGACACAAACAAATGTCCTTCTCTTTGATCATAGTCGTCATAACGTCTGATCGACACAAACAAATGTCCTTCTCTTTGATCCTAGTCGTCATAACGTCTGATCGACACAAACAAATGTCCTTCTCTTTGATCCTAGTCGTCATAACGTCTGATCGACACAAACAAATGTCCTTCTCTTTGATCCTAGTCGTCATAACGTCTGATCGACACAAACAAATGTACTTCTCTTTGATCCTAGTCGTCATTACGTCTGATCGACAAAAACAAATGTCCTTCTCTTTGATCCTAGTCGTCATAACGTCTGATCGACACAAACAAATGTCCTTCTCTTTGATCCTAGCCGTCATAACGTCTGATCGACACAAACAAATGTCTTTCTCTTTGATCCTAGTCGTCATAACGTCTGATTGACACAAACAAATGTCCTTCTCATTGACCCTAGCCGTCATAACGTCTGATCGACACAAACAAATGTCCTTCTCTTTGATCCTAGCCGTCATAACGTCTGATCGACACAAACAAATGTCCTTCTCTTTGATCCTAGCCGTCATAACGTCTGATCGACACAAACAAATGTCCTTCTCATTGACCCTAGCCGTCATAACGTCTGATCGACACAAACAAATGTCCTTCTCTTTGATCCTAGCCGTCATAACGTCTGATCGACACAAACAAATGTCCTTCTCATTGACCCTAGCCGTCATAACGTCTGATTGACACAACCAAATGTCCTTCTCTTTGATCCTAGCCGTCATAACGTCTGATCGACACAAACAAATGTCCTTCTCATTGATCCTAGCCGTCTTAACGTCTGCTCGACACAAACAAATGTCCTTCTCTTTGGTCCTAGTCATATCTGAAAGACACCCAAAACATGCGATAAAATCACATTTTTCATTGATTCAAGTTCTTTATTCGGCCTGTCCTTCTACAGAGGTGAAAGCACATGTGCAGGTCCCAAACTGGATGTAGCAGGAAGATTTCCTGCTTAACGGGCTAGGCTCGAGCAGCGCACTACTCCGTGCGTTGGTCAAGTACCGGGGAGGGTAGTTAACCAATGTGCCAGTCTATCTTAATAGACTAAAACACTAAAGCAAGTAAACCCACTGCTTAGTGATAACGTATAAAAGTGCATTGTGTCTTTCGCACTGTTGCTCTCATAGACACATATATCTGGGTTACTTTTGTTGATGTTTCATGCTCCACTGTCTGTAGATATATTAGACTGTCACTGATGTATAATGTTACTGCACTGAATTTTGTTTTCTCTGCACGTACGCGACCACCTACACCAAGTTTGGGAGCATTGTTTCTGTCCACCCCGCTCCATATCAGTCCATAGGTTACAATGGTTTCCTTGGTTTCCTGTCCAGTTATCTGTATATCTCATCATCATCATCATCAGAATCAGTCCCGAAACTTAAAGGTCCTTGAGGCAGCAATACTGCAGATTGCTGGACCAGCTCCAGCCACTCCACTCGGTTTTGTGCCAGGATATTTGTTCTAGCTATGGACATTCCCGTCCACTCTCTGATGCTGTCTTCTCATCTCTGTTTCTGCCTCCCTCTCGTACGCTTCCCAGGCACAGTACCTTGCAGAATCGTCTTTGTCAACCCGACGATCTTGAACCATACCACGTGAGCTTGCGTGCCTTTACCATAGCCAATCGGTCTTTATATTAGTCGACCCCTCTCTTAACGATGTCCCAAACTGCCTTATTCGTGACGTGCTCTAGACAGGAAATGCCTATCATTCGTCGCAGACATCCCGTCTCCATTGCACAGACCCTTTTCTCAAGAACCACTTTCAGAGTCCAAGTTTCGCACTCGTAACGCTACAGGGAGGTGAGAAGTGTATACATTAAATTGGACTTGGATTTCAGGTTGATGTTTGTGTCCTTCCATAGCGGCCTCACTTTGATTAGGGCAGCCATATCATCGCTGTTCTTGCCTGAATATCAGTACTGGAACCTTCCACATCCATCAGTGCTCTCAGGTATTTAAACTGTTTAACAAATTGCAATGGTTCGCCTTTGATCACAAGCAGAGAAACTCAGACAACTGGCCATCCAATGGATCAGAGACTACATCATTTTGGAAATGGGAAACTAAAGCAGAGAAACTCAGAAGACTGGCCATCCAATGGATCAGAGACTACATCATTTTGGAAATGGGAAACAAAAGCAGAGAAACTCAGAAAACTGGCCATCCAATGGATCAGAGACTACATCATTTTGGAAATGGGAAACTAAAGCAGAGAAACTCAGAAGACTGGCCATCCAATGGATCAGAGACTACATCATTTTGGAAATGGGAAACTAAAGCAGAGAAACTCAGAAGACTGACCATCCAATGGATCAGAGATTACATCATTTTGGAAATGGGAAACTAAAGTGGAGAAACTTTGCAGAAATAGCCAAAGGAAAGATGAGCGAAGACCCTATGAACACATTAACAACACCAAAGCCCATCCCTACTGTACGCAAACCTACCTACAGGCAGCATATATTTCCAGAGCTGGTAGAAAATATACCAGGTATTGGATACAAGAACAGCCAGACAGAAAAAGAAAGAAGAGACATAACTCTGAGGTACATAACGGAAAACTACCAAAACATGGACTGGACCCATGCATACACCAACGGCTCTGTAACAAACACAACACAGAACGGAGGGGCAGGGGTATTCCTGAGCCTACCAAATGGTAGAAAAAAAAACACTGTCAGTGGAAAATACTCATGCAATTTCAGAGCAGAGGCACTGAGGTATGCAGTAGAAGAAATGGTGACATGCAAAAGAAATGAAAGCCAGATAGTCCTGCTTGCAGATGCCCTGGCCGTAGTCACAGCACTGAAAAGCCAGAAAAATACTGAACTTAATGATTTAAGAGCAGAACTCTGTCAACTATGCCAGCAGTCCGCACCAAAAAGAGTATTGGTACAGTGGGTTCCATCCCACTGTAACATCCAAGGCAACGAGGAGGCAGACAGACTGGCAAAAGAAGGTGCAAGACTACCACAACCAGATACTAGTATGACATACGAAGAGTCAAAAAGGCTTATTAGAGCTAGATACATGACCAAATGGGAAACAGAATATACTGGCTTTACAAAAAATGATGCCTATTACCAGTTGAACAGAAGAGAGCAGGTCGTGGTCTTCAGACTTCGCACTGGCCACAATAGACTGAGGTACGACCTATTACATAAACTGAAGATATGTGGTACTGACGAATGCACGTAAGGTACTGAGAAAATGATCGCTGAACATCTGCTGCAAAATTGTCCGACATACAAGGATCAGAGAAAGCCGATGTGGCCATCTCCAGTGGCAACACTAGACAAGCTCTATGGCAGTGTCGACAGCCTCAGGATGACCGCTGCTTCTTTTCGAAAAAATACATGTTGACGTCTGACAGCGTACGAAGAAGACGAAGAAGATCACAATCTGACTTGTTAGGTCTTCTCGAACATTGACCATGGTTTTGATCTTCTCTGCACTAATTTCCATTTATCTACTAGTTCTAAAATATCTACCTTTTGTTTTTTTCCTTGATAAATGATATATTATACTGCTAAATTCGACCAAGTATACTCACATTTAAAGTAGTTATTTTAGTTGTGTGCATGTTTCCATTCCTTCCCTTTTTTATATCTCTTTTCTTCTTTTGTGCTAGTGCTCTTACCATGATGTGTCGCAGAAAGGCACATGTCCTACTGCTCTTGATATGAGGTGTCACAGAGAGGCGGGATGTCCTACTACGCTTGCCATGAGGTGTCGCAATGAGGTGGGGTGTCCTATTGCACTTGCCACGAGGTGACGCAGAGAGGCGGGATGTGTAATTTCTTGGCCAGGTGGGAGGCTTGTGATGTCGTTATGTGTTATTTCACAAGTGTGTCAGAGATACCATCGATCCACCGACGTATAGGTCTGCCCATTGCTCGTGGAACAGAGACCTGCATATCGCTCCAGGCCGGTCATAATGCATTTTGACTAAAGGACCAAAAGACTAGTTTGTTTGGTCGTTAATGTTTGAACTAGATGTGCTTGTCCCCACTATCTGCCTGAGTGTGTTGTTGCTGATTCTGTGACGGAAATTATTTCCGGCTGCACTTCTCACACATCGCATCTCACAGCTCTGGTTCTTGCTCTTATGTATTTTAGTAAGGACTAAGACTGTCATTAAAAATCTGTGCACTTTGATATTGAACACTGTTTGCCTTCTCAATTCTATGTGCGATCTCTTTGTTCACTCTGCCGTCATCACTGAACCAACTACCTAGGTATTTGAGCTCTCGTCAGGTCAGGTCAGGTCATCCTGTAACCCGTGAGGTCATTGGGGCACAAATGAAGGCATCCTCACAACCCCACGCCACCCCTCTCTGTCAGATTCCGCTGCCTGTGACTCTTCTGGTCGGAGACTGGTCCATTATTTTATGTTGTCCTCCCATCTCTTTTTGGGCCGGCCTCTTCGTCGTCTGCCATGCACATTTCCGTGGAGGATTGTATTTGCAAGACCATTCGATCTCGATATGTGACCGTACCAAGTGAGTTTCCTTCTTTTGACAGTTGCCAAGAGGTCTTCGAAAGGCCCTATTGCTGTTGTAATTTTATCTCGTATTTCCTCATTTGTTTCTCGATCGTTGTACGTGACGTTTAAAAGTTTTCGGAAACATCTCATCTCCAAGGTATGTATCCTTCGTTGAAGGTCAGCTGTAACTGTCCATGTCTCACACGCATAGAGGAATATTGACAGGACCAGTGTACGCATTAATCTGATTTTCGTGCGTAGTGCTAACAGTTTATCTTGCCAGATTTTGTTAAGCCGTACAAACGCCGCTGTTGTCTGGGCTATTCTGGCAAACACCTCACATTTTGATCCTTTATTTCTGACAATCGACTCAAGATATTTAAAACGGTCAACCACTTCGAGTTCCTGACCGTTAGCTTTTATTCTGCTGTTGAAGCCCGTGGCGTTGTTGGTCATTAATTTTGTCTTTCCGGCGTTCATCTCCATACCATAGTCGTCAAGAGCTGTTTCATTGAGCCTTCTGACCCATTCCTGAGCTCTCGTACTTGGTTGATACTAATGTCACTACTGTGGAAACTTCTTTGCACGCGTTGTCGCGGTATGAACAGAGTCGTGGCCTTGTTTGTGTTGACTTTTTTATATTTACTGACGACGTAGTATGTGAAAGTTAAGATACATTTGTTAAAGTAATGTTTTGTCCTTGTAGCAATAGCATACTGATTGTCAACTTATTAGGCTAGTTATATAAGTGCGAGTGCCTCCATCGTTCAAGACTTTGATGTACAAACTTGGACTTTCCCTCGTTTCTCGTCCAACGACGTGGACGTCCCTCTATATACAAGTGTGTACGTATCAAACCATGGAGTACAAACTTGGATTTCGCCCTCGTTTCTCGTCTAGCGACGTCGACGTCCCTCTATTTACCAGTGTGTACGTATCAAACCATGGAGCAGTGTCTATTATAACCGTTATATGTATTTTTCATTTATCACTTTCACGAGTTCACTTGTCTCTGCCACTGTAAATTTCTGCCTCACTCTCGCTCTGTCTGTCACCATGTGACAGTTAATAACCCGTCTTGTACATGCTACAGCGGGCATACATGCACAGTTGAAACTGGTGCTGACAAATCAATATAGCAATCAAGTTAATTGCCTTGGAGGCACAAAGCGTGTTGTCATGAACTCAATTGCCTCACGTAGATGTGTTGTCTGCAATACACCCCAAACAAGATTCATACATCATTCTATTGTAGTAGATGTGCTCATGAACTATAACTTCATCCTAATGATTTGCTTTGCTCATTCAACGGAAACATGCAATGACGTCGTGGCATCTAGTGGGTTTAGATTACAGTTGAAATCTCCCCCATTATTATTTTGTGTCGTTCATATTGTTGGCTTAATGTAGTTTGGAGGTTTTCGTAAAATGTATTTCGTTCTGGTTTTATATATATATATATATATATATATATATATATTGCTCTCGATCTCCCCCAACATCTCTCTCTGTCTCACTCCGTGTATATTTTTCTCTATCTCCCTGTCACTCTACTAAGTGGCAGTCTAATAACTAAGTAATCAGAGCATGATAAATTATATAAATTACCTATACATTAGCCATTGAGACATTTCAACGTGGTAGCGCCAAGTCAATGTAAAGGGACAGTATACATACAAACATAAATACATACTGTTCTGTTTATTCACAAAAGATAGTTCGATTTATTATATAAGTTCTCATTCATCTTTTATAAAGCCGCATGGAATGTCACAGGATAGTTGACATTGACAAATCTTTCTTTTACACAACCATCGCGGTTGGGGATTATTTCTGTGGACAGGCAAAACCTGGATTAGATGTGAGACTTGTCGCTGAAGACGGCAAGGATTGTGTGCTGAGTCAGACTGGCATTATTCACGTTCGAGATAACATGAACTGTCTCTTCTTAAACATGATCACTTTATAACCATTTTAAGGACAGGCAATTGCCTTCATTATTTTCATTATCATACGGCATTTCCTTTGCAGGTCGTCGCTCACATCTCAGCCTGTCTGTAGCACATTAGTGGTAGCCGTTACAATATTGAAATGGTACCCGAGCAGGGTGTTTTCAGTTGACAGCATTGCTAAGCAGTCCCTGTTCTGGATCCTCAGAGGCAAGAGAGATAGTGATATGCCTATTCACTCATGGCGGGATAAGTTTATACATAGTTTTCTTCCTGAAAATGACTTTGTGACGATATCTGGGCCTTTCAGCCCGTTACATCCAACGGCTACAGATTATATTTAGGATAGGGCTTGTCACCACACTGCGATACTTATTCTGCTAGCCAGACTACATTACAGGAGCCTGTTTCCGGGGCCGCCGGCTGGAGATTATTGGTCAGATCTGATTCACTAACCCTGATGCAAGTAGCCAACTATGAGACGCTTGTTGCTATCAGCTCCTTCACTGTGCTGCATCTTCAGCCATGTACAACATACACATATATATGGGTAAGAACGAATAATGATATAAAGTAATGCCGTCTATTTTACTCTATGAAAACCATATCAGTGACATTGAGCGCAATAACACTATTTGATAAAGCGATGCCTTGCCTTAAATAAAACAAACTATTTTACAACACAGTTACCTCCCTTGGCAGTACATTTTCTCTAACGATGAAGAAGAGCATACATGCCACGTTCATAACAATTTCACAGCTGGTTTGACGGTGTCGTTGCTAGGAAAATGTTGCCAACGCAATCCATCTTTCATTGGTCCAAACAGATGGAAGTCAGAGAGCGAAAATCCGAACTATACGGTGGGTTTGGTAGGACAACCCAGCCAAAACTGGTGTAGGTCCGGTGTTATCGTTGTTCAAACTACAAGTTGTCTTCTTCTCTGGCCTGACCCAGAAAACTCGAGCCTCCAGCGTCGCAATGTAACGGTCCAGGTTGCTGGTTGTCCAGGTTTCATGCGATCAGGAAAAATAACCTCTTTCCTAAACCCAAAAGACAGTAAACGACACTTTACCTGCTGAGGGCTGCGGCATGAACTTTTTTCTCCATGGAGAATCCACATGTCGCCACTTCATGATCCAGGTAACTGTCACCTTCATCACCATGATGGAGACTGTTCTCATTGCCTGATGCGACAACTGTGCATGGTATCCGGAACGTTGATTGCCCTTCATGTCCCTTTCGCTACTGCTAAAACTCACAACCCACATCCTACCTGTGTTAACATCCACTGTTTGGTATCCATAAATGTTCAGCAAGCGTCGATGAATGTCAATTGGTACAACTGTTTCAGCATTGAGGAACTCAACAGCTTACCTGTGTTTATAATGCATTTCTATGTCAAATGTCATTTTGTCTGACTGCTCATCCACTGTCAACTGTCGGACAGAAACAAAATATGACGGATATTGGAGGGAATGTTCAAACTTTACTACATAAAATCCACTTCTGACGTGGTTGGACATCATAATAAAATAGGAGGCATTACTTTCAGCGCGCCTCTCGCTCAACATACAAAATGTATGCGTTAGAACAGGTACAGATATAGATACAACCTACAACAGCAAGCACATACACAGGCACACATTGAACACAAAATACCACACCAATAAACCTTCAGACGGATCAAATGTAACAGTCTTCTGTACCAGCTGTCAGACCCGTTGCTCAATCGTTACATCTATGCGTGCATTAAGTCAGTTCCTGGCAGTGACCTCAACAAGGACACAGTGAAGGTCGTCCTTGGCAAACTGTTGAGAACCTGATGAGAACGTCTGGTGTCCTGTTCCCAATCTCTTCATGGTAACCATGCGTTTGTCGTGTGTTCAATGTGAATATCACATGTTGACAGAAATAGAAAAGTAAATAGGGGAAGAATAAGAGAGGCATGGGAAAAATGGGAGCTTGAGATCAAAATCGTTGTCATCAACATTTGCCAAGTTTGACGCGTCCCACCTATGAGGGAATACCGTCCCACCTGTGAGGGAATAACGTCCCACCTGTGACGGAATACCGTCACTGATAAGTGCCGGCCTCTGTGATGTCATTGTTTGATTGATTGATGTACGAGTTGTGATGTTGAGTGTTTGTATGGTATGTTTGTGTCCTTGTGCGGTCGCTGCGGTCGAGAGATAAGGCACTCGCCTCTCACAGAGGTGAACGGAAGTGACATCATCAAGATAAATCCGTCTGATGGTGGGCCATCATAGCTTGCGATGGGCAACAATTATTTTCTTTAAAAAATGTAAGTTTGTGTGATTGATGTGAGAGTTGTGTGTCGTGTGTTTGTGTCGTGTGTTTGTGTCGTGTGTTTGTGTGATTGATGTGAGAGTTGTGTGTCGTGTGTTTGTGTCGTGTGTTTGTGTCGTGTGTTTGTGTGATTGATGTTAGAGTTGTGTGTCGTGTGTTTGTGTCGTGTGTTTGTGTGATTGATGTGAGAGTTGTGTGTCGTGTGTTTGTGTGATTGATGTGAGAGTTGTGTGTCGTGTGTTTGTGTGATTGATGTGAGAGTTGTGTATCGTGTGTTTGTGTGATTGATGTGAGAGTTGTGTGTCGTGTGTTTGTGTGATTGATGTGAGAGTTGTGTGTCGTGTGTTTGTGTGATTGATGTGAGAGTTGTGTATCGTGTGTTTGTGTGATTGATGTGAGAGTTGTGTGTCGTGTGTTTGCATTATTGATGTCATAGTTGAGATGTTGTGTGTTTTTGTCGTGTGTTTGGTAACGGAGGCGGGGACAGTTAATGCATTTAAGAATAAATTGGATGCGCATATCTTTTAGAGCAAGGTAAATGAAACTGGTTGTATACAGACTCTGTAAAGTCTTCTCAACCTGTATAAAGACGTTAAGTTAAGATAAGTTTGCATAATTAATGTCACAGTTGGCATGTTGTGTGCTCGTATCATATTGATTTATAATGCTTTTGTGTGGAATGTTTGTGTGGTATGTTTCTGTGGTATGTGTGTAGGGTATTTGTGTATGGTGTGCTTTATAACGTTTTTTGTTTGGTATGGTTGTGTGGTATGTTTGTGTGGTATGTTTGTGTGGTATGTTTGTGTGGTATGTTTGTATGGTAAGTTTGTATGGTGTTTGTGTGGTATATGTGTGTGGTATGTTTGATGATTACATATATATATATATATATATATAAATGCACACACAAAACAAACACATGTATATATAATCGTTACAATTTTTTTTTTTTTAAACGTAATGGACAGTGTAATGTTATTGATAATCCTGACTCGCATAATGTGTTTTTCTTTGATCACCATAATTTGGTCAGCACTTCAACAGATGTTCAACTGTCATAATTTCAGAACGTTTACCGTAGATCATGTAGATGGTATCTGAAATCTGCTTTTGTGTGCGCCACTTCTGAAGTTTACGGTCTGTTCACTTCTCCCAGAAGTCACTTTTACATAATATGAATGACGCATCCCATTTTTGCATTGCATATTTTAAATTCTATAATTTTATTATTTTCTGTTTATGGAAGATCTCCACAAACTAGCAAACGGTAAAGTCGATGGAGCAGACTTACATAAGCTAGCGGAGGAGAAGTTTGGATCCAATTAGCCCTCAGACAGGCTTGGACGACTGCTAGCGTCCGTGCCAGCAAACCATAGCTTCTACACCTCCACGCGGTGATCCTGGATAACAGGCTGCAGCAGAGCAGACTGGCTAAGGAGAAGGGATCGAAGAGGGAATGCTAACCCGGTACTCAAAAAATGCTGGCTGAAGTCGGATGTAAACTACGACACAACGCATTCCGTTCTCTGGACTACATTCTGCTACTTAAGCCCTTTCAGGGTTTGGTAGCGCGAGATTGAGAACGAATGAAGAAGAAGAAGATACTCCAAAGTAGGTCAAGATGAGATTTTTCTGGATTCTCTAGTAGACTCATTTCTAAATGACCGGTTTCGAACCCACACAAGCAGTGCCTACAGCCAAGCTGACAATACCATCTCCATTATAATGTGAACAAGTATGGGCCAGTTCGACACGGGTACTGATAACAGGAGACCATCAATGGATAACATTGATTGATTGGTTGATTATTTTGCTCTAAATGTGGCAGACGCGGCCCATTGCAGCTGACCTCTTTCATGTTACATGCCACATCCTCCTGTCTTGACCCCTACGTTCGAGTTCTTCTCCACATGTTACTTCCGGTTCTACATCAAGGCATTTACATTATGATGCTGTTAGCAACATGTACAAAACCTGACATTATAGCAACCACGAAATACACACACACAACATACACAAACACGCAGTCAGTCACACACTCATATACATTCACACAGACACGCAGAGACACACATATACATATACATACACACGCACACACATATTCATACACAGACACATACATAGATATACATACACATACATAGATATACAGACACAGTCACGCAGGCACATACACAAATATACTGAAACACTGACACACATAAACACATCTGCGAACAAAAGTACACACACCAATAACTATCAGCTGTATTATCTCTTCTTGTTGTACAGTGGTTGAATTGTCTGTTATCGAAAGGACGGTACTTAAAATAACATAGTCGTTTTTTTAATAACAGGGCACATGTATTATAAGAACAAATCAACGCCCGTGCCATTTGCTAAGCTCAAACACAATCAATAAATTCATCAAATTTTCTTAGATCCCTGCAACGTGAACGCCTTTAACAGATAGTGGCCCGTCTACTTATCTTGTGCATCGTGGGAATATTTCATATTCGTTGAAGTACTATCGTCCTAACGGTTGTACGGGATGAGGTAGCCTGATCCATGCCAACCGCGACCTCCTCTCCTCGTCCCTCCTCTCCTCTTCCCTCCTCTCCTCTCCTCGTCCATCCTCTCCTCTTCCCCCTCTTCCCTCATCTCCTTCCTTCATCCCCTCTTCCCTTCTCCCCTCTTCCCTCATCCCTTCCCTTCTCATCTCTTCCCTCCTCTCCTCTTCCCTCTTCTCTCCTCTTCCCTCCTCTCCTCTTCCCTCCTCTTCTCTTCCCTCCTCTTCTCTTCCTTCCTCTCCTCTTCCCTCCTCCCCTTCTCCCTCCTTCCCTCTTCCATCCTCTCCTCTTCCTTCCTCTCCTCTTCCCTCCTCCCCTCTTCCCTCCTCTCCTCTTCCCTCCTCCCCTCTTCCCTCCTCCCCTCTTCCCTCCTCCCCTCTTCCCTCCTCCCCTCTTCCCTCCTATCCTCTTCCCTCCTCCCCTTTTCACTCCTCCCCTCTTCCCTCCCCCCTCTTCCCTCCTCCCCAACGATGTCTTCTACGGCATGCTAGACTAGCTAATAGGTGTGTCACCTGGTTCCTAGCAACAAATCGTGGATGACTTCCATAAACAGCAAGTTTGTCAGTGAACTCATGCGCCGCCGCGTCAGTTCAGATCCATTTTCCTCACTGAAGCAGTCACAGCAATAGTAAACATTCTTGAAGGAACGGGTGATGAATCCATATTGCTGGGACGCTAAAAAACCAGAACCTTGTAAAATGAAGTCGGGCGTTACCTGAACGGAAATGCAAATGGATAACAATGTAGCGCTAATGAATCGTACACACATATACTCGACAAGCCGTGTCAATGTCTAGATCTTACACAATAGTGTGACCACATTAGTAGTGATAACCTAGTGGATATACCCTGTGTCATGTGAATTACTGTGCGCTAATAACAAGCAATAGCTTACATGGAACACACAACACGACGTAAACATCGTAAACCAGAGTAACTCAGAGTAAACCAGAGTAACTCAGAGTAAACCAGAGTAAACCAGAGTAAAGCAGAGTAACTCAGAGTAACTCAGAGTAAAGCAGAGTAACTCAGAGTAAACCAGAGTAAAGCAGAGTAAAGCAGAGTAACTCAGAGTAAAGGCGAAACTCTTGTCAAGGAAAACGATTTTCTGAATGTAAACTTGATGACATTGCTAGATAAGAATGTAAACTAGATGCCAGTAGTAGATAAGAATGTAAACTAGACGTCAGTGCAAGATAAGAATGTAAACTCGATGTCAGTGCAAGATAAGAATGTAAACGATGCCAGTGCTAGATAAGAATGTAAACGATGCCAGTGCTGGATAAGAATGTAAACTCGATGTCAGTGCTAGATAAGAATGTAAACTAGATGACATTGCTAGATAAGAATGTAAACGATGCTAGTGCTAGATAAGAATGTAAACTCGATTTCAGTGCTAGATAAGAATGTAAACTAGATGCCAGTGGTAGATAAGAATGTAAACTAGATGCCAGTGCTAGATAAGAATGTAAACTAGATGCCAGTGCTAGATAAGAATGTAAACTAGATTTCAGTGCTAGATAAGAATGTAAACTCGATGTCAGTGCTAGATAAGAATGTAAACGATGCCAGTGGTAGATAAGAATGTAAACTAGATGACATTGCTAGATAAGAATGTAAACTAGATGCCAGTGGTAGATAAGAATGTAAACTAGATGCCAGTGGTAGATAAGAATGTAAACTAGATGCCAGTGCTAGATAAGAATGTAAACTAGATTTCAGTGCTAGATAAGAATGTAAACTAGATTTCAGTGCTAGATAAGAATGTAAACTAGATTTCAGTGCTAGATAAGAATGTAAACTCGATGTCAGTGCTAGATAAGAATGTAAACTAGATGCCAGTGCTAGAAAAGAATGTAAACTAGATGACATTGCTAGATAAGAATGTAAACTCGATGTCAGTGCTAGATAAGAATGTAAACTCGATGCCAGTGCTAGATAAGAATGTAAACTCGATGCCAGTGCTAGATAAGAATGTAAACTAGATGACATTGCTAGATAAGAATGTAAACGCGATGTCAGTGCTAGATAAGAATGTAAACTAGATGACATTGCTAGATAAGAATGTAAACTCGATGTCAGTGCTAGATAAGAATGTAAACTAGATGCCAGTGCTAGATAAGAATGTAAACTAGATGCCAGTGCTAGATAAGAATGTAAACTCGATTTCAGTGCTAGATAAGAATGTAAACTAGATGCCAGTGCTAGATAAGAATGTAAACTAGATGACATTGCTAGATAAGAATGTAAACTCGATGCCAGTGCTAGATAAGAATGTAAACTAGATGCCAGTGCTAGATAAGAATGTAAACTAGATGCCAGTGCTAGATAAGAATGTAAACTAGATTTCAGTGCTAGATAAGAATGTAAACTCGATGTCAGTGCTAGATAAGAATGTAAACGATGCCAGTGGTAGATAAGAATGTAAACTAGATGACATTGCTAGATAAGAATGTAAACTAGATGCCAGTGGTAGATAAGAATGTAAACTAGATGCCAGTGGTAGATAAGAATGTAAACAAGATGCCAGTGCTAGATAAGAATGTAAACTAGATTTCAGTGCTAGATAAGAATGTAAACTAGATTTCAGTGCTAGATAAGAATGTAAACTAGATTTCAGTGCTAGATAAGAATGTAAACTCGATGTCAGTGCTAGATAAAAATGTAAACTAGATGCCAGTGCTAGATAAGAATGTAAACTAGATGACATTGCTAGATAAGAATATAAACTCGATGTCAGTGCTAGATAAGAATGTAAACTCGATGCCAGTGCTAGATAAGAATGTAAACTCGATGCCAGTGCTAGATAAGAATGTAAACTAGATGCCAGTGCTAGATAAGAATGTAAATTAGATTTCAGTGCTAGATAAGAATGTAAACTCGATGTCAGTGCTAGATACGAATGTAAACTAGATGCCAGTGCTAGATAAGAATGTAAACTAGATTTCAGTGCTAGATAAGAATGTATACTTGGAAAAACACCGATATTTTGAGCGTTTTAATGTACTTCACCTTGTATTAGAGTTTCTAGGGGAAGATGGGGTGGAGGTAAGGGGTGGGGGGGGGGAGGACGGGGGGAGGGGAGAATCGGGCTGGGTCGTTTGGATCTCGGATTAGCAAAGAATATATCTAATGTGGCTTCTAAGCTGGTCTTATAAGCTGTGGGCTTCTAAGCTGGTCTTATAAGCTGTGGGCTTCTAAGCTGGTCTTAGAAGTCGACCAAAGAAGAGTTCTGAATGTGACTAGCATCATCATCCTCGTCAGAATCATGCTCATCACAGCGGACAATACACATAAGAATAACTAACACACATTCCTTGACAAATGATATTTGGTCGTAACGACTGGTCGTTCTTGTTTCTGTACCAACGAGGTAATTGAGCCATACATTTGCATGCTTTTATACTGTATATTTTTATATTTTTATATTTGTACCCCGTAGTCTCGCTTAGAAATATAACATCTCTTAATTGGAAACTAACAGTTGTGCCGATATTATAAACACAGTATTGATACTTTGTTGTGGTTTCCATGGTTTTCTGTCGGAGCGACTAGGCCTAGCCGGAAAAGTTCAAATATTTTTATTTCAAAAACAAATTTCACATTCAACTTCTTGTATTTCAGAAACTAACAAACACACAACAAAAACAATAGCAACAACAACTACTTTATTCATTTATGTCTCTACACACAAGAAAATCACATTTATTGACCAACAAACAGAGCAGTTAAAATTTTTGAAAGAAGCAAAATTGACAGTTGCGAAAAATTTTCTAAAAATTATGGAACCGTGCTGAAGGTTAATGGAGAAAATTCATCAAGAATTTGAAGTCATTGACCAGTGGTCGTGGAGAGAAACGTTAGTGAAATAGGCTCATCATAGGGCTATCTGGTCAACAGCATATTGGTTATAGGTCTTCCATCTCACGGCCAAGAGATAAGGTTCAACCCACAGTAAATGGGTACCAGACTTATCTTATGGAGCCAAGACGAAAAGGAAGTGAATTCGTCCCGTAGACACACACTCAAAGCCGAGGTTGTGGGGAAGGATGAAGTATCTGATACTACAGCCCTTGCGCCAGTTTTTATGATGATTATCAGACTTACACTTTTGCTTGTGCTATTGTTCAACAAGTTTTTGGATGACTAATAGTCTTAGTGGACCTGTACTTCTACAGGGGAATAATCACCTGTGCATGTCCCATCTCTGATGTGAGCTTGATGTAGACAGGAGGAGGATTTCCTACTTAGCTTGCTAGGCTCGAGCAGCTTATTATTCCACTGTGAAGGGTCGTTAACTGACATGCGAGTCCATGTTAATAGACTCAAATATTAGAGCAAATTTGACCCGCATCCTGTTAGGCGCCTTTTTTAACAAACCACCCAAACATGGCTGGTGCAATGCTATGTCAAACAGTTAGTCGCCTTTTACAACCTGCTCTCTGTGAGATAGTGGTGATATTTTTGTCTTTGTCATACACAAAGACCCCGACAGACCATGACTTCCAGTACATACGACAACGACTAACAGCTTCTATGTTAGTAAGGACGGGGTAGTACTGTTGTACAATTATTATCTTTGTAAGTAATGAGCGACAACAAGCGCGTGTCTGGTTTCGACATCTGCCTGCCGACAAGGAAGGCAATTGCTTGAATCCCCGGTACGGCAAATGTTGTTTGTCTGTTTGGGGTGCAATAAACAAACATATCCAGCACACGACGTGGCGACATTTAAAAGATATTATTTTATATTTTATAAGTAATGAACATAATCAATTAATCAGACTTCAGTCTGAGATGAACATCAATTGAGAACAGGAGACCAATAGTTGGAAAACCAGGTGAGGTGGGCACATTGAGAGATAACTGTGCTGAGGTGGACACAATGAGAGATAACTGTGCTGAGGTGGAGACAATGAGAGATAACTGTGCTGAGGTGGAGACAATGAGAGATAACTGTGCTGAGGTGGAGACAATGAGAGATAACTGTGCTGAGGTGGAGACAATGAGAGATAACTGTGCTGAGGTGGAGACAATGAGAGATAACGGTGCTGAGGTGGAGACAATGAGAGATAATTGTGCTGAGGTGGAGACAATGAGAGATAATTGTGCTGAGGTGGAGACAATGAGAGATAATTGTGCTTAGATGGAGACAATGAGATATAATTGTGCTGAGGTGGAGACAATGAGAGGTAGATGTGCTGAGGGGGAGACAATGAGAGGTAGATGTGCTAAGGTGGAGACAATGAGAGGTAACTGTGCTGAGGTGGAGACAATGAGAGATAACTGTGCTGAGGTGGAGATAATGAGAGGTAACTGTGCTGAGGTGGAGACAATGAGAGATAACTGTGCTGAGGTGGAGACAATGAGAGAAAACTGTGCTGAGGTGGAGACAATGAGAGAAAACTGTGCTGAGGTGGAGACAATGAGAGATAATTGAGCTGAGGTGGAGACAATGAGAGGTAGATGTGCTGAGGTGGAGACAATGAGAGATAATTCTGCTGAGGTGGAGACAATGAGATATAACTGTGCTGAGGTGGAGACAATGAGAGGTAGATGTGCTGAGGTGGAGACAATGAGAGGTAGATGTGCTGAGGTGGAGACAATGAGAGATAACTGTGTTATGCATGAGTCTAGAACGAGCAGATCCGACAACAAATAATATCTTCAATATCTTCTATTATATCTTTTATTTGTGATAGACGTGCATTATTGACAACGTCGTTTGGTCTGTGACCGGAATAAAATAATACAACAAAACAATCTGGTAGTTAGTACCACAACATTCTGCACACCCCCCCCCCTCCCACACCCACCTCCCACCTCCTACATGTGGCTCATCCGTTCTGCCTGTTAGTAGCGAAGATGAAACATATCAGCTTAGAACAAAAATACAGGTTCCACATGCTAAATATATTGATCCCCCAGTCGCTAGAAACAAATAGTGACCCGATCAGTTGAGATGTCCACGGGCTGGGTTAGGTCTTTGAGGGAAACTGGATCCGTTCAAATTGGTACAAGTGTAGAACAACATAACAATTATGTTTCATGTGAAGAGTCTTAGTCAGTGACAAAGGACAACACTCGTGTTGAGAACCGCATCGTTACTGCTGAAGAGAAGCAATCGATGTTCGGACAATAGACAGTGAATCATACAGGGTCAGTGCACCACAGCGGACCAAGTCCCTATTTCAGCTCCAAGAGCCGGTCATGGAAATATGCACACTTGTGTAGTCTGGTTAAGAGAGTTAGGGACCGCGGAGGTGAGGTAAATCAAGTTCTAAAATTGCATACTGTAACTGAACGTGTCAGGCCGAGTCGGTGAGGTATAGAAGTGTCACTGTAAACTACCACAGACCGTCAAGTTTTTTTCAGAACGAATGCCAAACAGAAATATAATTGTAAACAGATAAACTGTTAAAATGATGTCGCGGAAATAATAAGAACCATTGGAATTGGATGATATTGTGTTAATGAAAGTAAGTTTTAAGATGATTTAAATGGGGATTAAACAGGCATACATTAACTAACATGTTATTATGTAACAGAAGTCAAATGCAGCCAAATACCAGTGTTACAGACTCATTCTATCACCACTTAACTTTCTTCCTTACAAATGTTACAGACTCATTCTATCACCACTTAACTTTCTTCCTTACAAATGAAACTCCTTAACTAACAAATCTAATTAAAACACTAACAATTATTTCAACAACAGCAAAAACAAACAATTGTTTATTACATAAACTTCATATACATTATAATAATAACTCAAGGCACGTGAAACGTTTTCTATTGTCTATCAACACTTATCTAACTATAATGTCTCGCAAGAATTTCATGTAAATAGCACATATATTTCTCTTGTCTTTTATTAACTCCAGGTCCTAATATTTGATCAGTTCTAGCCAATGTTCCATTCACAGTTTTCTATCACTTTGACTTAATACAATTCTATCTAGCTAATTGTTCTCTGTCCTATCTTTCGGCCCTCGCTCGTCTGGTGACCTTATGTTCCACCTCTCAGCTTCTGCAACGTATGTGTCTTCTAAGCCTCTTTTCTCAAATTAACGCCAGGAAGATCATTACAGTGATTAGATCTTCTGCTTCCTCTTCTTCGTCGTCTAGTCAGGAATTTTATTATTGCAACAGTTCTTGCACTGAGGTAGTTCCCCACTCAAGTCTAACGCTCTCTAACAGGCGGTTCTCGTATCGACGACACATAAAAGTGGTTTTCGTGTCTATGACAGACGACAGTGGTTCTGTTACTGTAGTTGTCAAGCCAAGAGTAACACCTGTGTTACAACGTGTTGTCCTGGATCACGGCTTCGTGTTTGAAGTAACACGTCTCCTTCTGACGAGTATGAGGACGCATGCCAGTCAGGGACTTGGAAGTCGGCGTCATTTGTGACCAGGTGTCAGCGTCGACTTAAATAGGACAGCACACACAGTCAAATGCTTACACGTGCGTGGTCTCTGGTTCCCTCTTAGTGCTAATGTACTTTGGTGACCTCTATCTCTCTATTCTTTTTACTCGCTGGCTATGTTTTGTGGTTCATCCTAGCAATCTACTTGGCAGTCGTCTGCTCTATGGTCTATCTAGCTACCTACTACCCTGCTCGGCAGACTTCTCTTCGCTGCTCTATCTCTAATACCTTGATCCTCCAGCTTAAATCCTATTCTCCCCGCTTTAGTTAATAACTTCTGTTTGTCTTCAGTTCATTCGCCTAAACTTTCCTTAAATTATGTTGCCACTACATAAAGGATACCTTGTCTTGACCCTTCTATATGACCTAAAAGGTCGTAGGAATCCCAAGTACGACCGTGGGAAATATCCATTTTAGCTGTACAATCGTAAAGGAACATTGTTTAATAATTTTGAGCAATGACTGTTCTATAAACTCCATCTCTAGGACAGGGCTCAAAAGTTATTCGTGGGTACTACCACAAACGGTGTTTTCAGGGCTCTCCTTTCCCTGGTTCGTTGGCCACTTGTTACACCAGACATTGACGTCGGGACATTTTACACTTTTTGCTGTATCCGGTTTGGTCTTTCTGTAAGATATGTACAGATGTAGTGAATACAAGGACCCTGGCCAGTACTGGCCCTTTGATTAGGAAAGAGATGCCCAATCACAACCCCAGATCCATTAGCCCAGACTCATTCTGCACCAGCATGATTGCGAGAGGGCGATTTCGGTGGCATGAACATTCCAAATATCCGCTGGTAACTTTGTGACCATACCGCACGACTGGAAAGAAAAACTGATTGTGGAAAGACTAGAGAGTCTTCTGGGGCTCGCTATGATGGAGAGGTAAGATCTTCCAAAGCTATGAATAGAAATCCATAGTTTCAAGGGGGATGAGACCAGAATGACTGTATACTGAGTTACCTTCAGTCGTCTTGGCTCATGTCTTGCCACTGTTTCAAGGTAGCTCGGAACCAGAAGGTAAAGTTGATGGCCAGCGCAGTTTCTTCTTCACTATAACCAAAATATAGCGCAAGTTATATCACCAAGCCAAAACCGTACGATGACGTCGCTATCATCTTTATAGATGGGCAAATAACAACTGACAACTGACAATCATCAACTAACAACTATCAACTGACAACTAAGAACTGACAACTATAAACTCACAAATGACAACTGACAGCTGATAACTGACAACTATCAACTGACAACTAAGAACTGACAACTATAAACTCACAACTGACAGCTGATTACTGGCAGCTATGAACTGACAACTAGCAACAAACAACAAACTAACAAAAACAACAAACAACTAGCAACAAACAACAAGGTTATGGCGACCAATTTTTATTTCTCGTCTAGATTTCCCGAAGAGAAAGTCAAGTACTCGTCTACAGCTAGGTAGACTGAATCGTGTCGCCGACCGTTACCGCTGCCAAGAGAAACACTCATTGAGATGGTGTTCCAATATTGCTACCTTTTTTCACTATAGCAGATGTATAAGAGTACTACTACACTTGTCCTTTTTCAGGAAGCCTGAAACAAACCATTTAGCCCGCTTTTGCAATTTTAGTTTCTGGAGCAATTTGTTTTACACGGAGAAGGCGACATGCCCAACTCTCTTTAGTTGCCTTTTACACCATGTATGGAGGTGCAGTGGTCCTATTCCTATCTACTCAGGATCCACTCGTGGATGTTCGACTGTTAAGTTGAATGCTACACCAATTAACTTGATTGTTTGACAGGTTTCAGCAAACACACAGGTAGCTACAGGAGCGTCTGACTCGTGCTAGAGTGATAGAGCGCGTTCTTGTCAAGGCAGAGGTACCGGTTTAATATATATTATCGACATGCTATTGTCGATCAAACTGAAAATAGGGAAATAACTTACTCATAGGGAAGCAAAAAGCACGGACGAATGGTTCTGGTTAGCCAATCTCATTAAAATCTGCAGTACAACACTTCATTCCCTACAGCATTGTCTGCAACGCGACTACAGAAACGTTAAATAGTAGATGTACAAATGAATACGTTCAGGCTGTGAAGACAAAATGTCCTCAATTCAAAATCTAAAATATAGAAATTATACGAACTTGGTCAACTGTGCTCTGGCGATTAACAAAATCGTTATCACTTAAAATCTTTAAAACTTAAAATCGTTACCACTTAAAATCGTTACCACTTATGAATTATTTGTCATCTGTAAACCATCACTGGGATCCGAACCTTTCCTCTGCTAATTTCTGTAAGCTCACTCTGTCAACTTTGCCAGTTGATGTCCGTGGAAATACTTCCAAAATCTGAAGAAAAAAATAATTTAAATTGTAGAAATAGAGTCGGTAGAACGAATGATTAAGTCAGGTCATCCCGTAACCGGTGATGTCGTTGGGGTACCCTTGAAGCCACCCCTACAGCCCCAGGCCAGCATTATCTGTCAGCGGGCTCTTCCCATGCCTCCTCTGGTTGAAGCTTGATCATTTCTTGAATGTTTTCTTCTCCCCTCTTGTTTCCATGCAGGATAATGTGTGTAAGATGGTTTGATATCGATTTATGGCCGTACCAAGTGTGCTTTCATCTTTTGACAATTGCCAAGAGGTCTTCAAAAGGCCTTAGTGTTGTTGAAATTCTTTCTCGAATTTCCTCATTTGTAACTCGATCTTTGTACGTGACGTTTAGAAGTCTTCGGACACTGTTCATCACCAAGGGCGTTAACCTCCGCTGCAGGTCAGCTGTAATTCTCAATGTCTCCCAAGAACAGAGGAATATTGACAGGCCCAAGACGGACAGTAAAGGAATGACAATTAATAGATACAGATTCATAAAAGCAGTAGTTGAACCTGATATTATAGTTTTAAAAAGACGTTTCAATTTTAAGCGAGAAGAATGGGACCCTTTTGGAGCACTAAGCACGAAGATCATATTAATGCGTACACTGGTTCTGTCAACATTCCTCTATGCTTACGAGACATGGACAATTACAGCTGACCTGCAGCAAAGGATACATGCCTTGGAGATGGGATGTTTCTGAAGACTTGTAAACGTCACGTACAAAGATCGAGTCACAAATGAAGAAATATGGAACGAATGACAACAACAGTAAGGCCTTTTGAAGACCTCTTGGCAACTGTCAAAAAAAGGAAACTCGCTTGGTACGGTCACATATCGAGATCAAATGGTCTTGCAAATACAATCCTTCACGGAAAGGTACAAGGCAGACGACGACGTCCAAAAAAATAGGTGGGAGGACAACATAAAAGAATGGACCAATCTCCGACCAGAAAAGGAACAAACAACGGCCGCTGACAGAGAAGGATGGCGCGGGGTTGTGAGGATGTCTACATGTGTGCCCCAACGACCTCACTGGTTACGGGGTGACCTGAACTGAAGATATATGATGTTTAATGTTACGATGTACAATTAATAAGTAAGTGAAGATATCATGCTTGATGTTACCATGTACAATTAATAAGTAAGTGAAGATATCATGCTTGATGTTACCATGTAAAATGCAGGAACAGGTGTGCCCTCCACTTCCTTATCGTCTATAAACATGTTCTCACAGAATGTCTGCAACTTGTTTTCACTGAGACCCCTACCAGGAGCTGACTTAACAATGGCGCAAATGTTTTGGTACAGGACAGGATCTGACACCTGGAACGATCACATATTGATGTTATCAGTGGTAATGGTAATATGTGACCTCATCAAACAGGTCAAACATTGGGTTCATGTTTACTTCGTTAGGTGAGGAAGTGGCGCATTCGTGGGTGTCATAACAGTTAGCCAGGGTGAGTACCTGGAAGGTGTGACAGGGACTTGAGCAACGACTGTACGAAAACAAATTAAATAATAAAGCTAGGAGAACTATACTAAATATTAAAGACGCAATAAAAGATCAATAATATCGATTTGAGAAATAGGTAATCTATTAAATTCTGAGAGTAAATTAGACAATAACGTTAGCTATGAAAACTTAACTAAACATTAGATATATGAGAACAAATTAATCAATACCGTTATAAGAAAAAAAAAATATACAAAACAAAATTTGACAACAAAATAAACAATGCAGATGTGCCAATACACTAAACAATGCAGATGTGCCAACACACTAAACAATGCAGACGTGCCAACACGCTACACAATGCAGATGTTCCAACACGCTAAACATTGCAGATGTGCCAACACGCTAAACAATGCAGATGTGAGAACCAACTACACTATTGTGGCAGCCGTAAAGGGGTCTAACGGGTTTCTTTCATCAGCTTTAGTGTCCTGAACGAGGTAAGATGGGGACTTTCTTAAAACACAGAATTAAAACCTCCAAATTTTAGGAAAGGATTCTTTGTTTGATACCGCGCTTGTGAAATATAATACTAACAGTCCGCATGTGCCGACATTGTAACTCACAGTCCGCATGTGCCGACACTGTAACTAACAGTCCACATGTACCGACACTGTAACTAAAAGTCCACATGTACCGACATTGTAACTAACAGTCCACATGTACCGACACTGTAACTAACAGTCCACATGTGCCGACATAGTAACTCACAGTCCAGATGGCGAGACGTGGTTACTAGCAGTCCAGGCATGACTGTAATTCAGTTCCACCAGACTTAAATACAGAGTGGCAGAAGATAGTCGCAAGAATGTAAGGGATATATCCCTCCCTCTTTCTGCGGTTGCTGAGGAATTACAATCACCAGAACCTTCTTGTCGGAACTGGTATCAATCATGTTACAGCCCCATGATTAACTACCGAAAATGATGCAAATTACAATCCCTCAACTTACTTCAACCACCTCTACCCATTCATAAACAACCCCTCAACCACTTGTTAAAAAATCTCATCCCATTAAAAGTTATGGTTAGTTCTATAAAAACTTACCCCAAGTCTGATATCCAACCTCGTGCATGCTCTTGAACTAATTACTTCAGACCCAAAGTCTGCTATTGGACCCGTGCTCGGTACATGCTGCATGCTCCTAGACCAGTTTCTTCAGACCCAAAGTCTGCTATGCGACCCGTGCTCGGTGCATGCTGTTGGACCAGTTACTTCAGACCCAAAGTCTGCTATCCAACCTTGTGCATGCTCCTGGACCAGTTATTTCAGACTCAAAGTCTGCTATCCAACCTCGTGCATGCTCCTGGACCAGTTACTTCAGACCACAAGCCTGCAATCCGACCCGTGCTTGATGCATGCTGTTGGACCAGTTACTTCAGACCACAAATCTGCTATCCAACCTCGTGCATGCTCCTGGATCAGTTACTTCAGACAAAAAGTCTGCTATCCGACACGCGCTTGATGCATGCTCTTGGACCAGTTACTTCAGACCCAAAGTCTGCTATTCCACCGGTGCTCGGTGCATGCTGCATGCTCCTAGACCAATTACTTCAGACCCAAAGTCTGCTATGCGACCCGTGCTCGGTGCATGGTGTTGAACCAGTTACTTCAGACCACAAGTCTGCTATCCAACCTCGTGCATGCTGTTAGACCAGTTACTTTAGACCAAAAGTCTGCTATCCGACCCGTGCTTGATGCATGCTGTTGGACCAGTTACTTCAGACCACAAGTCTGCTATCGAACCTCGTGCATGCTCCTGGACCAGTTCCTTCAGACCACAAGTCTGCTATCCGACCCGTGCTTGATGCATGCTGTTGGACCAGTTACTTCAGACCACACGTCTGCTATCGAACCTCGAACATGCTGTTGGACCAGTTACTTTAGAATAAAGTCTGCTATCCGACCCACGCTTGATGCATGCTCCTGGACCAGTTACTTCAGACCACAAGTCTGCTATCCAACCTCGTGCATGCTGTTGGACCAGTTACTTTAGAACAAAAGTCTGCTATCCGACCCACGCTTGATGCATGCTCCTGGACCAGTTACTTCAGACCACAAGTCTGCTATCCAACCTCGTGCATGCTGTTGGACCAGTTACTTTAGAACAAAAGTCTGCTATCCGACCCACGCTTGATGCATGCTCCTGGACCAGTTACTTCAGACCACAAGTCTGCTATCCAATTGGTGGAGGAAGGAAGAGGAGTGCAGTGTTAGAGAGATACAATGCGTATAAGGAGGGTTGTGCATGGGCTTGCATACGTAAAGTAATTTATTACTCGTGTTCTATACAACAGCTACGAGTGTGTCTCTGGCATTGACTAAAGACTTACAGGTACAACACACGCCTCATCCACATCTGGATGCTCAGCTATTTTCGGTTCCAGCCATCCAGGATACACATTCGTGTTCCCGAAAATGATCGTGTCTTTAAGTCTTCCAAGAACATACAAGTTTCTGTCCTCGTCGAAGTACCCGCTGTCCTCCATGTTCAGCCAGCCATCTTTAGTGAAGGCAGTCAATGTCTTGGGATCAGGATTCTGTATCCGGTTCAGGTATCCAGTGAATACGGTCTTACCTAAGATTATTGGTACAAATAACGATATCTATTATGGAAATATAAATGGATTTATGGATATGGAGGTGGATTTGGTGCATATAACTAAGTTATATATGTAATTAATGATGCGACTCCTTGAATCCAGAGCGTCAGAGCCAGCGAACCAGAGCTGCCAAGACCATTCTACAGTTACGGTTATCCTAGAAAACAGGATGCAACAAAGCAGAGTGACAGGAGAAGGGATCGAAAAGGGTAGGCAACTAGGTACTCAAAAATGTCTGCTGAAATCGGATGTATCGGACTGAAAGGTGCAAATATTGCAGTCAAGTTGTAAGCTTCGACACATCGCTTTCCGTTCTCTGGACAACATCCTTCTACTTGCAAAGCCCTTTTCAGGGCTTGGTAGGAGGAGATTGAGAATGTTCAGGGCTTGGTAGCGGGAGATTGAGGACGTTCAGGACTTGGTAGCGGGAGATTGAGGACGTTCAGGACTTGGTAGCGGGAGATTGATGACGTTCAGAGCTTGGTAGCGGGAGATTGAGGACGTTCAGGACTTGGTAGCGGGAGATTGAGAACGTTCAGGGCTTGGTAGCGGGAGATTGAGAACGTTCAGGACTTGGTAGCGGGAGATTGAGAACGTTCAGGACTTGGTAGCGGGAGATTGAGTACGTTCAGGGTTTGGTAGCGGGAGATTGAGAACGTTCAGAGCTTGTTAGCGGGAGATTGAGAACGTTCAGGGCTTGGTAGCGGGAGATTGAGGACGTTCAAGACTTGGTAGCGGACGATTTAGAACGTTCAGGGCTTGGTAGCGGGAGATTGAGAACGTTCAGGGCATGGTAGCGGGAGATTGAGAACGTTCTGGACTTGGTAGCGGGAGATTGAGAACGTTCAGGGGTTGGTAGGAGGAGATTGAGAACGTTCAGGACTTGGTAGCGGGCGATTGAGAACGTTCAGGGCATGGTAGCGGGAGATTGAGTACGTTCAGGGCATGGTAGCGGGAGATTGAGAACGTTCAGGGCTTGGTAGCGGGAGATTGAGGACATTCAGGACTTGGTAGCGGGCGATTTAGAACGTTCAGGGCTTGGTAGCGGGAGATTGAGAACGTTCAGGGCTTGGTAGCGGGAGATTGAGAATGTTCAGGGCTTGGTAGCGGGAGATTGAGAACGTTCAGGACTTGGTAGCGGGAGATTGAGAACGTTCAGGGCATGGTAGCGGGCGATTGAGAACGTTCAGGGCATGGTAGCGGGAGATTGAGTACGTTCAGGGCATGGTAGCGGGAGATTGATAAGGAAGGAAGAAGAAGAATGAATTAAGAGAATGTATTGAATCAATGTTGACGTTAAATGGACATATTAAATGGACATATTGCATGTTTGAGGATTATGGGGATGTTTAAAGAAAACGAGAGGACATATATGGAAGCAGTCATATTGTATCTGTATATTTTCATCATGATTAATGGCAGATATGATTACATGTCAGGTGATATTTGTAAGGTTATCATAATCATCATCATCTAGTTTATCCGTCCTAAGACTGGTTGTAAGTTTGTCTGAGAATGTCTCTCCATATGACCCCAACCTCTGGTTGATCAGTTCTAAGATTGGTGATAAGTTTGTCTGAGAATGTCTCTCCATGTGACCCAAACCTCTGGTTGATCAGTTCTAAGATTGGTTGTAAGTTTGTCTGAGAGTGTCTCTCCATGTGACCCAAACCTCTGGTTGATCAGTTCTAAGATTGGTTGTAAGTTTGTCTGAGAATGTCTCTCCATGTGACCCAAACCTCTGGTTGATCAGTTCTAAGACTGGTTGTAAGTTTTTCTGAGAATGTCTCTCCATGTGACCCAAACCTCTGGTTGATCAGTTCTAAGATTGGTTGTAAGTTTGTCTGAGAGTGTCTCTCCATGTGACCCAAACCTCTGGTTGATCAGTTCTAAGATTGGTTGTAAGTTTGTCTGAGAATGTCTCTCCATGTGACCCAAACCTCTGGTTGATCAGTTCTAAGATTGGTTGTAAGTTTGTCTGAGAGTGTCTCTCCATGTGACCCAAACCTCTGGTTGATCAGTTCTAAGATTGGTTGTAAGTTTGTCTGAGAGTGTCTCTCCATGTGACCCAAACCTCTGGTTGATCAGTTCTAAGATTGGTTGTAAGTTTGTCTGAGAATGTCTCTCCATGTGACCCAAACCTCTGGTTGATCAGTTATAAGATTGGTTGTAAGTTTGTCTGAGAATGTCTCTCCATGTGACCCAAACCTCTGGTTGATCAGTTCTAAGATTGGTTGTAAGTTTGTCTGAGAATGTCTCTCCATGTGACCCAAACCTCTGGTTGATCAGTTCTAAGATTGGTTGTAAGTTTGTCTGAGAGTGTCTTTCCCTTTGACCCTATCGTCTGGTTGATCTGTTCTACCTGTCATTGTTAGGCTTTCTAAGCGTGTTCTCCATTTACTCCAATCATCTGCAACTCTTCTAGTTTTATCACATGTCCCCACGTTAATATCTCTGCAGGCCCAAGATGTAACATCGAGTCCTGATAGCCCTCCTCATCTTTTCCTCTGGATCTTTCCCTTAAGTATTGTCTGTAGAAGAATAGCATTGTGCCTCAGCTAACTCTATCTTCGTTTATATATCTTTAAAATATTTACCATTGTGCGCCTACCTCATTGAGGGCATTGTCATTCTTCTTCTTCCCCGTCTTCGAACGCTGTCAGACGTCAACCTTTATTTTTTCGAAAAAAGCAGTGGTCATCCTAAGACTGTCGACACTGCCATAGAGCTTGTCTAGTGTTGCCACTGGTGATGGCCACATCTGTTTTCTCTGATCCTCGTATGTCGGGCAGTTTTGCAACAAATGTTCAGCGGTCATTTTCCCGGTACCGCACATGCATTCGTCAGTGCCACCTATCTTTAATTTATTGAATAGGTGGTACCTCAGTCTATTGTGACCAGTGCGAAGTTTGAAGACCACGACCTGCTCTCTTCTGTTCAACTGGTAATAGGCATCGTTTTTGGACATTGTCATTCGATCTTCATAATGTCCTACCTACTATTTCAACTTCGAGCGGTACCAGAATAGCAATTGAATAGATGCCTTTGATCGTGGTAAACATTCTTATAACAATCGTTAATGGTCACACATCACTTGAGACCAGGGGTCACTTGAAACTTGCCGGATTCCATTACTCACCATTTTCGTTCATCGCTGTGAGAGGCGAGTGTCTTATCTCTCGACCACATCGATCCTATTATCAATAGAGTAAGTTGAGTCATGAAATTAAAGAGACGCACTTAACGATGTGGAAAAAAATGTTGAAAAGTACATTGTGTTATGCTGAATGAGGTAGTCGAAACCCATGCTGTCGACGTATTTCTGCACAGTTGTCTACGTTTTGTTGTAAACCAGTTCTTACCGTCTTAGTTTCATTTATGAAACAATACGTATCGCCCTATGCCTTAGCACGTGATTTTGAGCGCACTCACAAGAAAGTTCCTTTCCTTTTGAAATAGTAGCCAGATTGGATAGGCTATTATTGGTCATAGAATGATGCAGATGTGTTTGAATTGTTGTCGATGTACTCATTGAACGTTCTGCAGTAGCTGGGCTCACTGGAACACTGAGAATCAATTGCAGCAACTTACCTATCCGTTCATACACTGTTTGGAGGTAGTTATTGACAATGAAAACCAGTTCAGTGCAAGTTTTGGCTTTGTTTTCTCAGCATAAAATATTTACAAATTCATTGTTTAAATACGTAAAGGTAAGTATTTTTAAAATTCTGTAATTGACTGCCAGGAAAAGATTTTTTGAAGTGTGTCCATTTTGCATGGTTTATAAGTTCAATAAACGAAACTTCATCAAAGTTGGAGAATCGTTCCTTTAATTGAACTATGATAGAGTCAAGAACTTCATGCAACTCAACAAAATAATAAAATTCATATCACAATCACACAACTAAACAAAACTCAACTGAAATAACATTTGAAAAACAATTTGAGAGTTTGGACTTTTACTGCGCTTTCAGGGAAGGACGGTCTAATGTGTGGCTAGTTGGCTACAACAAAAAATAACACCATAATGCCCTTCTCCTAGCTACCGATTGACCTGATTATTACGCTGTGTTAGACTGGACGCTTTCAGTGTTTCATTCAAATACATTCACTATGCCCCTTCCCCGGTTTGTTAACATGTCACTTCGCTTAAACAAAAAATTACCATTACAATTTCAATTTCTAATTTATTTCACATCTGTTTTACCCAAAAAGATGGCTTCTCTAATTCTTTAAAACCATTTGGAATAGCTCAGCATATACTGTCTATTATAACGCTTGACTACTGCTTATTATGTTGCATAAACAAAAGGGTAATACTATTTAAAAAGCTGAAGGAAGAATATCTGACTTAATTTACATATTAGAAAAACGGAAAACGCATTTTAAAAATAAATGTGTTTGTTGTAATGTTTCTATTTCTTACCTTAAAGATAAATTATTATTTTTTCTTGCTCTTGTTATTATTATGATGAAATTATTATTATTATTTTGTTATGCTTTGTGGGGGATCAAATCTTAAGGCAAACCGGATGTGGCCCACCGACGTAGTTTAAAGATCCGTGTACCCAACTCGTGACAATGTGTTTAGCTAATGGCTGATCATCAAGGCGTACCTTTAACGTGAATAGTCCCGATCTGTCCAGTCTTGCAATGTCTGCCCTTGTCGTCAATAATCCTGACCTCTAATCCTGGGCTGATCTGTCGACACATGTAGTCCTTGACACCAACTTCTGCGAGGAACAGCAAACATTGTGGAATTAGCATTGACCCAGTGCTTAACGTGGTAATAGCTAAGTATCACAGGGTCACTTAGTTTTGACATGCCTCGCTATCACTTCCACAACGGTAGAAGTCAAGGCCGGCCCAGCTACAACCTGATACCTGAAAATAGCTTAAAATAGGTGTAGCTGTAGGCTTTACGGGGAACTAGGCAGATTAAGTGAAAGTATCACTTTGTTTACAAATACTCTTAACAGACAAAAGTGAAGGCGAATTCTCAAACTGATATGTTAATGAATGTATACTAAGGAGCTCAAATGACACATTTTAGCGCAGAACATGTAGGCATACTTTCGGCAGGATATTAAGGTGACCGGGCCATGGAGGTGAACTCTCAGATCATGCTAGTTTCATGTCAATGGATTTCGGGGAACTGCGACGCTAATACGGTCAGGCACAACATACTGACCAGGATGTCGCGTCATGGTTGGACACAAAATACTGACAAAGACCATTATCTCTTTTCCGTGTAGCATTCCCTGAATACAGGCTGTTTTAAAACAGTCTAGCTGATGAGATGTGGATCGACGTTATCCCTGAAGTAGTGAGCGTCACTACAATCCACCACTTAACGTCCTTTTCAAGGCACACACATTATGGGCATTGAACAACAACAGCAAACAACACCAGCAACAGTGGGTTTCCTCTTTTCTTTTAGCCCTCGCCTCATTTCTATATTCCATAAGGCGGTGTTCGTTGCACTATGTTTAATTTTACGCCTGCCAGCCCATTGTATCCGACTTCAGCATGCATTTTATGTAAGGGTCTGCTTCCTCCTTGCATTTTCTAAGGGTTTGCTTCTCATAAGTAACGACCGGTGCTGTGATTGGAAAGCGAATCCAGCACCTTCGCGTTGTGAGCCGTGTCACGTAACAACTTTCTCACTCCACCCCCATGGATTTCCTTTTGAAAATGTTTCAATTTTTCGTTTTGCTGCGTCTGGTTCATTGTTTACAACTTTTTAAAGGAGATAGCCACTGCACTTTTACTCATTGATATTTCCTTGTGTGTTTAGTGTTTTACGATTTGTGTTGTCACAAAATATTATGGATCCTCATGGTGTGGACAGTGGTCTCGCGGTAAGGTGTCCGCCCCCGGTGCTGGAGGTCGCAGGTTCAAATCATGGTGAAGACCAGGTATTGTCCGCGTGGGTCGTCTGGTAAGAATTCCCTTGATCTATGGGCAGTGACATCGGACACCCGTGCTCAGTGAAAAAATAATTACATGAATTAAAAACAGTTTAGATTAGCAAAAAACAGATTGCATGAATTAGAAACAGATGAGATTTGTAAAAAAAACATTAGATGAATTAGAAAAAAGATTATATTTGTAAAAAACAGATTCGATGAATTAGAAACAGATTACATTTGTAAAAAACAGATTAGATGAATTAGAAACATTAGATTTGTGAGAAACAGATTAGATGAATTAGAAACATTAGATTTGTGAGAAACAGATTGGATTAATTAAGTGTTGCTGCCTGAAAGCTATTCGTGTTGAATTGAGCTAGGTCTTAACATTTCTTTGATAACCGGTTGTAGTGGCTCTTCTTCTATTCCTAGGCGTTGTTGAGGGACGTGGGACCGCCGTTTTCCTGGCAGTAGTGCAATGCAACACTTCGAAGTTAATTCACAGTTTTTGGGATCGATTAGATTGGTAAGAAGCATATGAGATGCGGTAGAAAGTTAGATGGCTGCGCCGTAATGATTGCGCTCTCGACTTGCTACAGTGTTTGTGTCGTTTTCTGTTGTTTGGTGGTCCCTGTTCTGATTATAATTCACAACTCCTTCACCAGGTGGTATCAAGGACTTTAATCTAAAGAATTTATTTTCTTTGGATCGGATATCCTGTTTCTTGTGCTGCATTTCGTTGCATTTTATGCCTGGCTTATTTCATGGGAAACCAGTCCACGATGGAGTTCAACATTTTAAGTGAATCATAAATACATTTCTTCTTCTTCTTCTGCGTACACAGTCAGACAGTAACCATTATTTTTTCGAAAAAAGCGGCGGTCATCCTGAGACTCTCGCCACTACCATAGAGCTTGTCTTGCAGTTCCACTGGCAATGGCCACATCTGCTCTCTCTGATCCCCGTATGTCGGGCAGTTCTGCAGCAGATGTTCAGTGGTCATTTTACCAGTACCGCACGGGCATTCGTCGGTACACCCTATCTTCAATTTGTTGAATAGGTGGTACCTCAGTCTATTGTGGCCAGTGCGAAGTCTGAAGACAACGACCTGCTCTCTTCGGTTCAACTGGTAATAGGCATCGTTTTTGGTGTAACCAGTATGTTCGGTTTCCCATTTGGTCATGTACCTGGCTTTGATAAGCCGTTTTGACTCTTCGTACGTCATACTGGTATCTGTTTGTGGTAGCCTTGCACCTTCTTTTGCCAGTCTGTCTGCCTCCTCGTTGCCTTGGATGTTGCAGTGTGACGGAACCCACTGTACCACTACCCTTTTTGGTGCGGACTGCTGGCACAGTTTGCAGAGTGCTGCTCTTAAGTCATTAAGCTCAGTGTTTTTCTGGCTTTTTAGCGCTGTGACTACGGCGAGAGCATCTGTCAGCAAGACTATGTGGCTCTCATTTTCACTGTGTGTTGCCATTTCTTCCACTGCCGCCCTCAGTGCCTCTGCCTCCGCTCTGAAATTGCTTGTGTACTTACCAGTAGCGAATGACAGTGTTATTTTTCTGCCATTTGGTAGGTTCAGGAATGCTCCTGCCCCTCCGTTCTGTGTAGTGTTTGTTACAGAACCGTCGGTGTATGCATGGGTCCAGTCCATGCTTGGGTAGCTTTTCGTTATGAAGCTTAGGGTAGTGTCTCTCCTTTCTTTTTCGGTCTGGCAGTTTTTGTTTGCAATACCTGGTATATTTTCTACCACCTCTGGAAATATATCCTGCCTCCAAGTAGGTTTTCGTACAGTAGTGATGGGTTTTGGTGTTGTTAGTGCGTTTATAGGATCTTCGTGCATCTTTGCTTTGGCTATTTCTGCAAAGTTTCTCCGCTTTATAATAAATACATTTGAAAGTAACAGATTCGAAAATTACGATGAAATAGTAGAAGAGATTGAAATAAACTATATAGTTAGTGACCCATAGATTATATTAATTAAAAACGGATTATGCAAGTAAGAAACTTAATTTGAAACTGATTATATTTATTAGAAACAGATATCTGGGGTAGTTGTCTCGCCGCCGCGATTCAATCTCAACCAGTGTAAGTAAAGCAATCTCAGTCCCGCCAGACGGAGCGATAGCGCGGGCTTGCGGAAAACGCTTACCCGCCTTTCCCCGTAAAGGTTTCGGGAAGCGTTTTTTTTTGTCGTGGCCTCCAATGAAGTGCGCTGCTCTGGTCCGTAACGAGAAACTTTGACAGTCGGTGGTGATTTTTCGAAGGCGTATAGCAGAGCTCGACAGTTCGTCTCGCTGGTGGTCAGACTCTCGTAAGGAGCCTGTGACCGGCAAATGGAAAGCAGAAATCGTGCCTGAAGGCCCTGTGTTCTCCCGGGGACTAACCCTCGGGAGAAGGACAGGCTGGCAGTCCAAATTGTCTCTAGTCCCAGTGAAATTCATCGCCGGGGTCGTTGGGATCCGTTCTGCACAGAGCGCTGCCATCCCTCCTCGAGCAAGCCCGGTCGGTCGGTCGGTCGTCTGGTGTGTGTAGAGGCCCCTGTCAGGCGGTCCTAGGTCGACGGAGTGAGGGACGGGGGGGGGGGGGGACAACCGTCCGTCCGTTCGTCAGTCGGTCCTTGCGGCCGTCCCAGTGAGGCTTTTTACACACCCGTCCTCCGCCGACCGGTGTGTGCGGTACGTACGTCTCCGACAGATATCTGGTTGATCCTGCCAGTAGTCATATGCTTGTCTCAAAGATTAAGCCATGCATGTCTAAGTTCACACTGTCTCACGGTGAAACCGCGAATGGCTCATTAAATCAGTCGAGGTTCCTTAGATGACACGATCCTACTTGGATAACTGTGGCAATTCTAGAGCTAATGCATGCTTACCAAGCTCCGACCCTCGCGGAAAGAGCGCTTTTATTAGTTCAAAACCAATCGTCGTTTCCCCTCGCGGGGTTGCGGCGTCACCCAGTGGTGACTCTGGATAACTTTGTGCTGATCGCATGGCCTCATGTGTCGGCGACGCATCTTTCAAATGTCTGTCCTATCAAATGTCGATGGTACGTGCCATGCCTACCATGTTTGTAACGGGTAATCAGGGTTCGATTCCGGAGAGGGAGCATGAGAAACGGCTACCACATCCACATCCAAGGAAGGCAGCAGGCGCGCAACTTACCCACTCCCGGCACGGGGAGGTAGTGACAAAAAATAACAATACGGGACTATTTCGAGGCCCCGTAATTGGAATGAGTACACTTTAAACCGTTTAACGAGGATCTATTGGAGGGCAAGTCTGGTGCCAGCAGCCACGGTAATTCCAGCTCCAATATAGCGAATATTAAAGTTGTTGCGGTTAAAAAGCTCGTAGTTGGATCTCAGGCGCAGGCGGGCGGTCCGGCTCGCGCCGGTTCACTGCCCGTTGTCTCCTGCCCTAACGTCTGCCGGCTCTCTCCCACGGGTGCTCTTCGCTGAGCGTCCTGGGTGGCTGGCGCGTTTACTTTGAAAACATTAGAGTGTTCAAAGCAGGCCTCGGCTGCCTGAATAATGGTGCATGGAATAATAGAATAGGACCTCGGTTCTATTTTGTTGGTTTTCGGAACTGGAGGTAATGATTAACAGGGACAAGCGGGGGCATTCGTATTGCGGCGTTAGAGGTGAAATTCTTGGATCGCCTCAGGACGAGCTACTGCGAAAGCATTTGTCAAGAATGTTTTCATTAATCAAGAACGAAAGTCAGAGGCGCGAAGACGATCAGATACCGTCGTAGTTCTGATCATAAACGATGCCGACTAGCGATCCGCAGAAGCTGCTTCGATGACTCTGCGGGCAGCTTCCGGGAAACCAAAGTGTTTGGGTTCCAGGGGAAGTATGGTTGCAAAGCTGAAACTTAAAGAAATTGACGGAAGGGCACCACCAGGAGTGGAGCCTGCGGCTTAATTTGACTCAACACGGCCAACACTGAAATGACTGACATGCCGAGACCACTTTCCTTGGGTCTAATATGGAACGGGTGCTGGATTTAGACCCTCAGAAATCTGGGGTTATGCCCTCTGTGGCTTGGTTGGTCTGCATTCAGTGTTTGATAAAGGAATTGACGGAAGAGCACTGCCAGGAGTGGAGCCTGCGGCTTAAATTGACTTAACACGCCAATACTGTAGAATGACTGTCAAATCTAGAGCACTTTCGTTGGGTCTAATAGTGAACATGTGCTGGTATTAGACCCACGGAAGACAGGTCAGTCTCTTAACCCTCTAATGAAAGAGCGTCTGCTATGGTAATCTGGTCTTAACCCTGCAGAAATCGCAGGTTCCAGAAACTTGGCCATTGACAAACTAAAAAGCCCTCTATTGATACGTCCGGTCTAATTTTGAACGGGTGCTGGAAATAGACCCTCGGAAGACAGGTCAGTTTTACCCTACTAATGACAGGGCGTTGTTACGGTAATCCTGCTCAACTCGAGAGGAGCCGCAGACATTTGGTTCACGTACTAGGCTGATAAGCCAACGGCGCGAGGCTACAAGGTGAGGGATTACGGCCAAACGCCTCTAAGCCAAAATCTCGCCCAAAAGCTCAGCACGATTGCAAAGGCAGGCTTCGACATGGTGGGGACCTGGGGCTCCCGCTCCAGCCCCGCCCGGTCGAGCCGCAGAAGGAGGTCTCTGCCGTCCGCCGATCAAAGCGGGCGGGAAGCTCCTCGATATTCATCATATACGGCGATGAGGTATGAAACCATTTGTAGAAGACTTAGTTCTCGGTCGGGGTGTCCTAAGCAGTAGATCAGCTACCTCACTGCGAACTGCTGAGACTCAACCCTTGACCATGAGATATGTCCGCACACAAGGCGAACACCATCTCCGTGCCTTGACCAGGCTTGTCCCCTGGTCAAATGCACTCCTTCGAGAGAAATCACAGGTCGCTGACATTTGGTCCACGTGCTTGGCTGATAAGCCAATGGTGCGAAGCTACCATCTGAGGGACTACGGCCGGAACGCCTCTAAGCTAGAACCCCTTCCTAAATCTCAGCACCGCTGTGATGGGTGGCTACGACATAGCTGGGACCTGGGGCTTGCGTCTCAGCCCGGCCCGGTCGAGCCGCAGAAATGCACCTGGATAAATGCACTCCTGCCTTGCTCTTTGCCTCTGTCTGCTATCAGTCATCCCAATGGACGAAAAGAGATGCAGTCCAGCGGACATTGTACCCTCTGCCCTATTGTGACAACCTCCCGGGGAATGCTAGGCGTACCATAACTGCAGATGAGCGGAGAAAATACAAGGAGCAAAGAGATACCTCACTCACATGCATATGGTACGTTTCTGGCAGGACGTGACGATCCTGGGACACAGTCACACTGGACTGCCTCTCTTCCGAGATAGTACAAACTAGTACATAGTCCATCATATCAAATCATTGCCAAACCCTATAGACACGACTGGGGAAGACTCGATAGTCCTGCAAGACAACTTCCCAAAGAGAGACAACTCTGACCAAAAACAACTGCTGCCTTGTAGTTAGGCTGGGGACAGCCAAAGGCTAAGGAGGGCAACCCTACAGAAACGCCTGTTGAAATCGGATGCACTGAGCCACTGGCTTAACAAAATAAAACAGTGCAACGTAAATATCGCTGTAAACAGCGTACGAAGAAGAAGAAGAAGATTAGAAACATATTAGATTAGTAACAATAAAAACAGAATAGAGACACGTTAGATGATAGAAACACGTGTTAAGTGAGAGAAACATACACACATTAGATGAGCGAGAAAAAGAGAGCTTGTGTGAAGGTGATAAATGTTGGATGGGGGAGAGACATGTTAGGCAAGGGAGATACATGCTAGGTGAAGGAGAAATATATTAGGGAAGGGAGATACATGCTAGGTGAAGGATAAATATATTAGGGAAGGGAGATACATGCTGAGTGAGGAAGATACATTGTAATATGAAGAAGATACATTTTAGGTGCGAGGTACATCTTTGAAGAGGGAGATACATATAAGATGAAGACGATACATGTTAGGAGAGGGAGATACATGCTAGATAAAAGAGATTTTTGTTAGGGAAAAATATGTTAGGTGAGGGAGATACATGTTAGGTGAGGGAGATACATGTTAGGTGAAGGAGATACATGATAGTTGAGAGAGATACGTGTTGGGTGAAGGAGATACGTATTAGACGAGGGAGATACATGTTATATAAGAGAGATGCATGTTAGGTGAGGGAGATACATGTTAGGTGAGGGAGATACATGTTAGGTGAGGGAAATGCATGTTAGGTGAGGGAGATACATGTTAGGTGAGGGACATACATGTTAGGTGAGTGATAGACATGTTAGGTGAGGGAGATACATGTTAGGTGAGAGAGATACATGTTAGGGGAGGGAGATACATGTTAGGTGAGGGAGATATATGTTAGATGAGGTAGATAAATTTTAGGTGAGTTAGAGAAATGTTATGAAAGGGAGATACGTGTTAGATTAGGGAGATACGTGTTAGGTGAGGGAGATACATGATGGGTGAGGGAGATACATGCTAGTTGAGGGAGATACATGTTAGGTGACGGAGATATATCTTAGGGTAGAGAGAGACATGTTAGGCGATGGAAGCACATGTTAGATGAGAAAGATGCATGATAATTGAAAGAGTTGTACCTGGAAGAATACCATAAGCCAGGAACCCTGCTTCTGTAGATCCGTATACCGCTATTATCTCATTAGCCACCGTGTAGTAACTCAAATATTGATTCTGAGAAAACAAATGAATCAAAAGGGAATTGAATATCACACAACAGTTTGTAGACTCCTTCCCGTTGACAATTTGAGAGTTTTTCTGTGTCAACTTCACATTTGAGAGGTTCTCTGTGTCAACTTCACATTTGAGAGCTTTTCTGTGTCGGCTTCACATTTGAGAGTTTCTCTGTGTCGGCTTCACATTTGAGAGTTTCTCTGTGTCGGCTTCACATTTGAGAGTTTCTCTGTGTCAACTTCACATTTGAGAGTTTCTCTGTGTCAACTTCACATTTGAGAGTTTCTCTGTGTCAACTTCATATTTGAGAGTCTCTCTATGTCCAATTCTAGGTTTCATTACATTCTTTTAACACTTATCAAAACTATCATCTTTCTCGAATGTCCTTCCCAGACTCGTCAGACAATTATTTCAAAATTAACTTTTTTTTCGGGATAAAAATTGTAGTTATTGCAATATTATTTATTATCCCATCCACCGCGTCGATCTAGCTCATTCCTTTGTTTATGTATTTCACGTCCTCTGTGGCGATGAATGTTTTTCCATGTTAACAGGTCACTTGCGCCGTCCTTATTACGCACGCGTCAATCAAACCTTGCATGCCCACTTGTTATTTTAGGCCATCAGTTCTAGTAATATTGTGTGTTTGTGATACATCTGCATGTTTTCTTTGCTGTAAATCGTGCACATAGTCTTCTTCTCAGAAACCACATCACATTTTTTTTTCCAGTGATTGCTTTGTCTGTTTCCATATTTTTCAGAATTCATGTTAAAAGACATTCCGGACCAATGACCGATATAACGGACTGTTATTTAAACTATAGAGAAGCATTAACCGATAAATCGGATTTTGTTTTGTAGAGTCCTGATTCGGGTTTTGTGTTAACCAAACTACTTAAAAATTACAACCAGAACTAGAACAGCTTCCGTTCGTAACATTTGAGTCGAGCCACACGTGTTATGGTATTGAATAAGTGATATATTTATGTTTCAAAGTAGCTAAACTGTTTTGTTGATTCCTAAAAAATAATGGCAACGCCCACTGCTTCTACTAGACCAAAACGATATAGTGCAGAACAAGCTATGGCTGTGTTTCAAAGCTTATTAGTTAGTGAATCTGATACAGAATTAGACCATTCAAATGATAGCGATTACAGTGATAGTACTAGTAGACCTAGTGCTAAGAAATCAAACGGTCTGGCTTAGGGTTAGTTGGTGGTTGCTTCCAGTCAGGGACTATCAGTGCTCCCGAATCACCAAGCAGCAGCGATGAGACTGATTTAGAGGATATGACAGGTTCATCTAGAGTTGATAGTGATGGAAATAATGGTAATTCTGCAAGGAGGACTACTAGGCCTGGTGATGGGTTACGTGATGCCTAAAATAATTGAAGTTGTGAATTTTTTAAATATTTTTTATTGATTTTGGTCATTGAGGAAAATTGTACATAATTTCAAAATTTTTGGAGATAAATGCATCAAATAAACAGTGTTTTGAGGGACTTTGGATACTATTCTGCAAAATTACCAGACAAATTGAAATCAACTATTCAGGCCAATGAAAAATGATGGTGAGTTACAATATTTTGACTTATAAATTATCTACCCTTTAAATTTATTTTTTTGTAAAACATAATTATTTTTTCAAATAATGAAATATCAGCGA
Organism: Ariolimax columbianus; assembly: GCA_036924085.1. Taxonomy (NCBI): domain Eukaryota; kingdom Metazoa; phylum Mollusca; class Gastropoda; order Stylommatophora; family Arionidae; genus Ariolimax; species Ariolimax columbianus. The sequence goes on along the minus strand of JAVGWX010000020.1, from coordinate 56,888,893 downwards.
TTTAATGATATTTTCATTTTCTGTATCCATTTTTCTTGACAATGATATATAATGAGTACTATATTTGTTTATGCTATGGTGTGTAATAGTCAGTTGTAAAAGGGATGCAGTGAAATTTTGCTACAGCTGAAAATTAATTTGGTCCAAACCTAAAAAGAATCAAGTCCTGAAAATATCGGCCTTTACATGTTATAAGTCATTATCAACCGGTTACCCGACACGGTAGTTGATCTTATTTGGGCCTCAATCTTGTTACAAGTCTTGTAGGTTTGTCACACAGCGATCTATGGACGACTGAATTGTCCATGCCACCTGGAGTCGCCCCCACTCGGTCATGCTGTGAAGGTCTGGGCTGGTGGTTCTAGGGTTGGCTAAGTCATCTTTTCTGTTAAACGGACCAGGCTGAGCAGGGCCGTTGGGTCCAGTACATTTGTCTTGCTGCATCACCGTTTTCTCTCTACCTCCTTTGGCCGTTTGTTTACTTGTAAATTGACTGCACTTTCGGGAAAGAACACTAATCAGGAACAGGGAATTCTGCATATTTCCACAAAAAGCTGGCTGTACAAAGAAAAATTATATTAATTTTGTCGACTAGGTCACAGTGACCTATATCATTCAATGACGTTGGCATCAAACCAGCTAGACCGCACGATGCGGTGCGTTGGGCAGGATTAAGTTTAATGTTTGAAATAACTAACACACCACGTAGTGAGCAAGTTGGTGAATTCCGATGCACGAATTCATTTCTAATATGGGCACTGATGGCATCTAACATGTGATGGCATGATATAACAATACTTAACGACCCAGCTCTAGATGTGGATACAGGTAGAAGGAACTGTTCCACAATGTTGACTGTGCAGTCAACAGTATCTCCCTCACCTAACATGTATCTCCCTCACCTAACATGTATCTCCCTCACCTAACATGTATCTCCCTCACCTAATATACATCTCCCTCACCTAACATGTATCCCCCTCACCTCAGCGTGCGCTCAACCGTTTTCAATAACATTAATCGACATATTTGGTTCCATATACTTGAAAAACACACAACAAAATCTAATTATATATATATATAAACACACACACACACACACCCCCCCCCCCCCCCCCCCCATAATGATATTCTAACGTTTCTGATTGGTTAACGTCAATGAATACACAGGAAGCTATATATTGTAACCTTTTTAGTTTATTCTGTAACCATTAGAAGACAACCGCATATTCTAACCTTTCTGATTGGTTGACCTCCAACTATAACAAGTTTCATTTTATAGTCTCCAAGCTCCTTATCAGCCGCCTCTTTCTTTATGTAGTCTAGGTCTAGGGGCATAATGATACCGTAGTCAGCTTTCTCTTGGCAGATGATGTCCCAGGTGTGGGCTCCAACCTTCGATCCTAGAGTATCGAATAGATCCAGTATGACCCGGGTATCAGCGTTGATGTACGAGCCAAAGGGAAAACCACCCATCCATCCTGACAAAGATGAGATCACGTGTTCATTTAATTTTGATCAAGATACAACGAACCTGGTCCCAAAACCTGCCATAACCGGGATTGGATTTAAATACAAGCTATTTATTTTATTTAAATATGCCATAGCGTGAGACATAACCTTTGGCTGTTAAAGCCTGGCTTCTGGACTTCTTGTGGCAGCACTGTTAATACTATAAACATAAAGGACGAGAAGCTAATGGCTTGAAACACCACAATTCTCTGTGTATGTAAATCCGTACGCTATACGTTTCATATAGTCGTGGAACTATTTAGACTTAAAGTCAATAATTGTGCTTGATTTCTGGTGTGATTTGTTCTTCTTATTCTCATTATTGTGTCTCCTCTTCTTCTTCGTGTTCTTTATCGAATTATACTGCTTATATTTTCTCTTCCTCCATCTCTTCTTCCTCTTGTTCTTATTGTTTCTCTTTTTCTTCTTCTTCTTCTTCTTCTTCCCTTTAAAAATCTTGCCGCTTATCAACAAACAAACTGATCTCTTTCAAACGTCACACAATTTATTTCTCTCATAGTACTTGTATATGTCATTATGTGTCAGCGTGTGTGCACGTATATATGAGTGTAAATAACTGTGTGAATATGATTATTGGTGTGAATTAACTTTATTTACAAGTCAAGGATGACAGAGAAAAAGACGTGAAATATGTACATTCAAGAGATATAACCAACTGGGACAGAAGAAGTTTAAGTACAGCTTGATTGTTGAATATTGTTTTTATGACCAGTAACGAAATAACAATTTATTTTCTTAGCATCATCCCTTCGTGGTATCCTCAGTGCAAGGTCACAACAAGAATCACTGACAATTTCTTCGTCGGTCGGCTCCACCAAGAGTGCCAGCAGGTACAACGACATATATATATATCCCTTCAATTTTCATTTATTTATATTTAACAATTTAAAAAAAAAAATATCAACATGAAGAATGCCAAGCCCCTTAAAATAATCCTATCAACAGAGAACTACAAATGCTGGAGAGAGAGTCGTTGAGAGAGGTGGATACCTTTACCTATTTGGGCAGCACGTAATGGAGTACAGACACAGATGTAGAGACTAGAATTGAAAAAAAAACAATCAGAATGGATTCTTGACACTTAGCAACATATTGAGATCAAGATTCAAAGTGATAATATTCAGCGAAGTCGGGGCTGTTAGATGAAGCCAGGTCATGGTGAGCGACCAAGGCCTGCACTTCTACAGGGACGGATGCCTCCGTGCAGGTCTCATCTCTGGTATGAGCTGGCTGTAACCGGGAGGAGGATTTCATGATCAGCGGGTTAGGCGTAAGCAACATTTTGACTTAGATGCGTTGGGACAAGCGCCGTGGAGGGTGGTGAACTGATGTGCGAGCCCAACGTAATAGACTCAAACACTAGAACAAAATAGATCCGCATACTGTTAGGCGTCATCTATGCTGCTCTTAACAAACCACCTATCCATGGCTGGTGTTCTGCCATGTCACACAGTCGCATCTTACGACATGCTTTCTGTTGGACAGTGGTGCTAATCTTTTCCTTGTCATACACAAAGAGACCACTGAACCACTCGGATTAACAGATGGCTCTGATGGATAAAGGGGCAGGTCATGGTGAGCAATCAAGAAATCTGAGCAAGGATCGAGCAACAGTCACCAATCCAACCCATTAAGAAAAGAAGAATGGATTTGATAAGACATACGCTGATAACTATGAAGCCAGTCCTCGGGCACATATGCCTTCTCTATAGCGTGGTAGAACTCATGCAACATATTTCTCATCTGTCTCCTCAAACTACTTGATGTGACAATACTGTACTCTATCAGGACCTGGTGCAGTGTTTTTGCTAGAACATAGGCTATTTGCGACCTCCGCCTCCGAGATAAGGTCTACATAAACCTCTTTCCTGATGGCTGCGCTTAAAATGTCTTTCCAATTTTCCTGACTGGTATCTCTGTCGCCTTTGTTCGTCTGGGCAACATATCGACTGATGAAAGGTGGAACCTTCTCTTCGTTTGTTTTCAGGGGAATTCCTGTGGTGTCTTGAATGTTGGGAATAAATGGGTCGTCAATTCCTTCGTCTTTCCATTCTTCAATCGATGCGTGTGCCAGATCTTTCCGTACGTTGAGGACCAAGATTCGAACCAGGTGCGTTGGGATTGCGAGACGGGCGATTCACCCTTAGGCCACGCAGCCTCCTAACATTAATTTAAATATTGATAATAAAATAGCAATAATAATAATTGTAATAACACTAATAATATAAATAGTAAAAACTAATTATCATGTAATAAAATACTAAAAATAGTTATTATTAATAATAATAAAAGCTGTTATTATAATAACAATGATAATTAAATAAATAATTAAAATATCAACACTTATGATACAATTGTTATATTAAAAATAATAATACTAATGCAAGTAATAATATTACGAACAAGAAGTAGTAGTGGTAGAAAAAGAAAAAGAAGAAAATAATAAAAATAATAACAATAAGAAGAAGAAGAAGAAAAATGAAAATGAATCAACGTTTTACCAATGGGTCTGTCGTTGTATGTAACCATGTCCCCGCAGACTTGACGTGATTGCTGCCTGATTCTGTCCGTGCTGTCATTCCATAAATTAATTAGCTCCCTGTGTGTTTTAGACACCAGTTTACAGTACCCCGTGCTTCCAGAAGTTGTTAAAACATACATGATGTCGTCAGACTTGATATCAGGCTCCACAAAGACGTCTTCGGGGCTGTCCTGAAGGGTCACGAGAAACGGTCGTCTGTGCCTAGGGCAGTATACAAATTATGGTAAGTTATGTCACATAATATCTCATCTCTCACGAAATCGACCATCTTGTATCGCTAGAGGGGGATGGCGTGTGCTAGTGGCTAAGTGACACAGCTCACAACTCGGAGGTGCGGGGTTTGATCCCCATCACAGCACCGACCGTTACCCCTGTGAAGCAAACTTTTAGAAAATGCAGAAGGAAGCAGATTTTTACATATAATATTTGCCGAAGTAGAATACAATGGGCCGACAAGCGCAAAATAAAAACCGTAGTGCAACCAACACCGCCTTGCGGAATAGAGAAATAAGGCGAACGCAAATAAAACAAACAAACAAAAACAAATATCGCTAGAGGACGAGGGTATGTACAATATGCTATCGTGTACCATTTGTGTGACTGATCCTATTTTCATTCCATGCCTATCTAGTCTTTCTTTAACATCGTCAATCTATATATTCCTTGGTCTACGTCTGGCTCTGGCGCTACTATCATCTGGTGTTACAAGGTCGAGTGACGAGAACAATGTCAGAGATTGTCATATGACCGAATCATTGAATTATCAGTCTGCTTCTACGTCGTGTCACGGATGGAATGTTCTAAGCTTCCGTAGGATTGGACAATTTCTCAGCCTGTCTTTTCTAGTGACTTTTTTCACATTTTAAAAGGCCATGTGACAGCATTCTGACCATGAACCCAGCTTCATGTTCTGATCCTGATGAAAACCAGTTGTTAACTCTTGTATTCCTGTATCAAACTAGTAGGGGGGGGGGGGGGGGTGATTGGGGAGAGGAAGAACAGGTATTTGGATGTAAATAGATTATGTCTGCTATCTCTCTCTCTTTCCCTCTCTCTATATATATCTCTCTCTCCCTATATATATATATATATATATATATATACACTTGTATACCTGGAATGTACAAATGAAACCAGGCTAAACTGCGACAAATGAACATACGTATAGTGCACATGATGACGTCACTTCTGGTGGAAACAGCACATACCAACCGTCAATTTTGCAAAGTATCATTATCCTCTGACTCACAGTTTCATCGGCAGACTGTTGAAAACATGGCGGGTGTGAAATGGAATCCGTCCAGAGTTGATCAGCGTGCGGTGAACCAGTTTCTAACAGCTGAAGGATGTCGACCAGTTGACATTCATTTCAGAATGCAGGCAGTGTATGGTGACAAAAGTATGTCGAAGACAAAAGTGAAGAACTGGACAACGATGTTTAAAGAAGGACGTGAGTTAACGAAAGATTTTCCAAGACCAGGTGGACGTGAGTTAACGAAAGATCTTCCAAGACCAGGTGGACGTGAGTTAACGAAAGATCTTCCAAGACCAGGTGGACGTGAGTTAACGAAAGATCTTCCAAGACCAGGTGGACGTGAGTTAATGAAAGATCTTCCAAGACCAGGTGGACGTGAGTTAACGAAAGATCTTCCAAGACCAGGTGGACGTGAGTTAACGAAAGATCTTCCAAGACCAGGTGGACGTGAGTTAACGAAAGATCTTCCAAGACCAGGTGGACGTGAGTTAACGAAAGATTTTCCAAGACCAGGTGGACGTGAGTTAACGAAAGATCTTCCAAGACCAGGTGGACGTGAGTTAACGAAAGATCTTCCAAGACCAGGTGGACGTGAGTTAACGAAAGATCTTCCAAGACCAGGTGGACGTGAGTTAACGAAAGATCTTCCAAGACCAGGTGGACGTGAGTTAACGAAAGATCTTCCAAGACCAGGTGGACGTGAGTTAACGAAAGATCTTCCAAGACCAGGTGGACGTGAGTTAACGAAAGATCGTTATTAACTTAACAGAAATACATTTGACGTTGATGTATGAGGGTTACCCGTCAGAGTGCCTGGATACCAGGATTGCTCTCGTCATCGTTGGCGCCAGTTCACACTTAAGATGGGCTGTCGATGAAGTCAAGTCTCCAGTTGCGTACGGTTGGAGAATTTTCCAGGCCGGTGTGGGCCCATCTGGACACACTACCACTGCGGCGAGGTTGCTGTTGCGGGCGGCGGCCAGAAAGTCCAGGCCATCTGAGAACATGGTCTGAAGAAGAAAATGGTGTCATGAAGTTCTCAAAGTAGTAATGTAAAAGGGCACACCAAAGTAGTAATGTATAAGGACACACCAAAGTAGTAATGTTTAAGGACACACCAAACTAGTAATGTATAAGGGCACACCAAAGTAGTAATGTATAAGGGCACACCAAAGTAGTAATGTATAAGGGCACACCAAAGTAGTAATGTATAAGGACACACCAAATTAGTAATTTATAAGGACACACCAAAGAAGTAATGTATAAGGGCACACTAAAGTAGTAATGTATAAGGACACACCAAAGTAGTAATTTATAAGGACATACCACAGTAGTAATGTATAAGGGCACACCAAAGTAGTAGTTTATAAGGAGATACCACAGTAGTAATGTATAAGGACACACTAAGACTTTCTATAGATACAGGGGACAATGGGTTTTTTATCCAATTACTGGTGAGGAAAGGAGAGCCCACTGCGACCTGCTTTAGGAATGGTGGGGGAAGGGAGTGGTAGGAAAGGGTAGTATCTCTGGTGGGAAAAAGGATAACGTGTTTACACTGGAAGTGTTCCCCCCCCCCCCACATCTCCCCCCCCCCCTCCCAAACCAGCTGAAGGTCTGTCCAAATCTTCTGGAAACATGCACAATGGATCGAGATGATCTTCTTCTTCTTCTTCTTCCTACGCTGTCAGACGTCAACTTGAATTTGTTCAAAGAAAGCAGCTGTCATCCTGAGGCTGTCTACACTGCCATAGAGCTTGTCTAGGTTGGCACTGGTGATGGCCACATGTGCTTTCTCTGGTCTTTGTATGTCGGTCAATATTGCAGCAGATGTTCAGCGGTCATTTTCCCTGTGCCACACGAGCATTCGTCAGTGCCACCTATCTTAAGTTTATTGAATAGATGGTACCTCAGTCTGTTCTGGCATGTGCGGAGTCTGAAGACCACGACCTGCTCTCTTCTGTTCAGCTGGTAGTAGGTACCATTTTTTGTGTAGCCAGTATGTTCTGTTTCCCATTTGGCCATGTATCTGGCCCTAATAAACCTTTTGGACTCTTCGTAGGTCACACTAGAACTGGTTTTGGTAGTCTTACACCTTCTTTTGCCAGTCTGTCTGCCTCCTCATTGCCTTGGATGTTACAATGCGGTGGAACCCACTGTACCACTACTCTTTTTGGTGCAGACTGCTGGCATAGTTGACAGAGTACTGCTCTTAAATCATTAAGTTCAGTATTTTTCTGGCTTTTTGGTGCTGTGACTTCGGCCAGGGCATCTGTAAACAGGACTATCTGGCTTTCATTGCTTTCGCCTGTCAGTATTGCTTCTACAGCAGCCCTCAGTGCCTCTGCCTCAGCTCTGAAATTGCTTGTGTATTTTCCAGTAGCGAATGACAGTATTATTTTTCTACCATTTGTTAGGCTCAGGAATACCCCTCCCCCTCCATTCTGTGTTCTATTTGTTACAGAACCGTCGTTGTATGCATGGGTCCAGTCCATGCTTGGGTAGTTTTCCGCTATGTACCTCAGGGTTATGTCTCTTCTTTCATATTCAGTCTGGCTGTTCTTGTTTCCAATACCTGGTATATTTTCTACCACCTATGTAATGATATGCTGCTTCCATGTGGGTTTGCGTACAGTAGGGATGGGCTTTAGTGCTGTTATGGTGTTCATAGGGTCTTCGCTCATCTTTGCTTTGGCTATTTCTGCAAAGTTTCTGCGCTTTAGTTTCCATTTTCCAAATCTATTTAGTCTCTGATGCATTGGATGGTCGGTCTGTCTTCTTAGTTTCTCTGCTTGCTGCTGGGCTCTGCTGTCTCTTCTGTCGGTCATGGATACAGAATTGAAATCTTTTCAAGTTCTACAATTGGCGTTGACTTCATGCCTCCTGTTATAACTCTCATGGCTTGGTTTTGAAGTTTTCTAATTTTATCAAAGTTCGCCTTTGCTGCTGTTGTCCATGCCGCAATGCCATACTCGAGAACTGGTCTCACTCTTCCAGTGTACAGTTTCCTGAGTATTCTTTCGTCTGCTCCCCAGCTTGTGCTAGCAAGTTTCCTCATGATTGCCATTCTTTGTCTTGCTCTCATTCGGTTTCTCTCGATCTGGCTTTTCCATGTCATGCGCTTATCAAATGTGACTCCCAGGTAGTTTAGGTTGTCATTTGGCCGCAGATATTTTCCGTTAAGACTTAATTTGGTGTTCTGGGGTTTATTTGAAAGCGAGAATATCGTACATGTAGTTTTTTCTTCTTTTATTTGGACCAGCCATGAGTTCGCCCACTCCTCCAAGATCGAGTTGATCGAATGACAAGTAATCCACGTGATCGAACATTGACAGGATACGAAAGTCACTAAGTAAATCGATAAGTCATTAGGTACCGGACATCCACATGATTGTCTCCAACAAAGTCATGTCTGTGGATGTATTATTTTAGGTAGGCTGCTTTGCTCTGCGTCCTGGGTACCAATGAATCAGTTATTAGCATGTACATTTTTGGAGTAGCTTCCCAAGCTTATACAATCACCTGAACGGAATCCATCCACAACACACTTCAGAATGTGTACATACCCATAGAATACCATATAACATATCTTTAAGTGCCACTTACTCAACATTGTTAGGGATATTCTTCTTCCTCTGAAGTTAGATAAACGGGACATTGTATGAACAGCTAACAGATGCGTGCAGATACTATTAGATACATGATGCCTAGCAACGATAGCCAGAGTGCTGCTGGCTCCATAAAAAAAACTTTCCCAACTGCTTACTGACCCCAGCCTACCTGGGTTAGTTAGTTTTTAGACTTGTATCTACTGCGAAGACTGTCCTTCTGGTATATCGAGTCTTTCTGAGACGTAAATGAGTGTGGACACGCACTGAGCTGCACGAACTAGTAGTATCGTCTCTTCCTGTATGAGACAGAGCACCCATTGTCCACCGTGAGCGCAGTGATGTCGAATCGTTGTGATAAAACTGCCTAAATGTTACATCACGCTTTTAAACAGATGCTTTGAAAAGACGTTTATGAAGACTTCACCAAGACGATCCCTCCTTATCTTCCAAAAAGTGTTCACCAATAGTCGCAGGATTGTCCAGAACCAGCTGAGGGCTATACAGTAAAGCAGATGAAATCCACCATCAGGAAACTAGCCATAACACGCATGCCTCAATTTTCAGTCAATGACCGGCTTGGTATCCCACCCAGTATAGATCAGGTCGAGAAAGCGATCAGGTTTAAGTCCTGTGGCAAAGTCCCTGGGTAAGATACTCTTCCTGCTGAGCTCTACAAAGCTAACACATCTATTTTGCTCAATTTGAGAGACAGGTACCACCCTTGTCCACATGTACAAGCACACGGACAATTGTCAACCACCCTTGTCCACATGTACAAGTACACGGACAATTGTCAACCCCCCTTGTCCACATGTACAAGCACACGGACAATTGGCAACCTTGTGATAACCTCAAAGGAATCTCCCTCCTATAGATCGCTGGACAACAATTCTAGCTCGAGTCTTGCTCACAACTCATCTCGAGCAGAAGCTACTCCAAGAGAGTCAAGTGGTTTCCGAGCTGGTCGCGGAACGTTGACATGAATTTTATAGCTAGTCAAATCCAAAGGAAATGTAAGGAACACCATCGTAATCCCCTCAAAAATTCATCACAGTTGGTCGCCAGTTTCAAGATGGCATGTCGGCCCACATACTGAATGATGATGAACTGTCTGCAGCGTTCCCAGTCATAACAAGTGACAAATGTGCTGGCGCCAACACTTTTTAGCATGGTAGTTGCAGCCATGATTTCTGATGAAACACGTGACTGTGATGCTGGCATACCGATCAGATACCGGACGGATGGGCAGCTGGTCAGAGGCGCCTACTAAAGTCCCTCACAAAGGTGAAACTTCGTGAAACTGAACATGGCCGCTAGACATCAAGATTTCTGTAATCCTTTTTGCCTGTTGATCAAAACTAAGATCAGGTTAATGCAAACATAGATTATATCGCTTTAAGTATCAACATTGGCTCTTTCCGTCTTGTCAGACGATAGTAATTGGGTTTTGATAAAAAGGTATGTAACTACAGTCCATGACGGTAACGAATGTGACTCGTAAGACAAATCCGATCAGAGAAGCGACTTCCACAGTGTGTGCAAGGAAAGTCCGGACTTTTTGCGGCATCGCGTGGTGTGACGTTTTCTCAAACTCTGAGTCTTTAGCCAATCAGCAATCAGGATCTCCGTTGTCTGTATGCCATGCTTAATCATGCCCCTCTATGTAATACGATCCATGGCCTTCTGTTCTCATGACTATATGCTAATAAAATATCAACTTTAAAGATTACATCTGAACTAAAAATCCAGTCAATGGGGCTTCACAAGAATTCCTTGAAAGAAAAGCCAATGAGCATATCTGAAACACCTAGTTCGAGTAGATCCAATCATAAGCCAAGCAGTAGCTTCAAATCTAGAACACACATCTCAAATTCCATCAGAGAAAAAAACAAATTTGCGCTATGAAATAAGTCATAGGAAGAAGTAAAAGGATGGAACAAAACAAATTTAGAACTCAGCAGATCATGCAAGGCTAGTCCTTCACTGAAATATCGAAAGTAATTACTATTTGATTGGTGATGAACGAAGCTTCAGGCAGACTAGCAAAGTACTGAACGGCTTCCCGACAAACAGACTTCAGCATCACGTATAATTTTTTTTTTTTTTTTTGCGTTCGCCTTATTTCTCTATTCCCCAAGGCGTATGTGCATTACACTGTGGTGTTTATTTTGCGCCTGTCGGCCCAGTGCATCTGACTTCAGCATGCATTTTATGTAAGGGTCTGCTTCCTCCTGCATTTTCTAAGGGTTTGCTTCCCCGGGGTAACGGCCGGTGCTGTGATGGGGATCGAACCCAGCACCTTCCGGTTGTGAGCCGTGCCACTTAACCACTAGGCCACGCCGTCCCCTTATCACGTATAATGAGGCAAATGACTTGAATTAAAATCAAGTTGATGGGAAAATTAACTCATCAACACCCCTACTTTCGAAAAGAAGACATCTGAAATGATTTAGTTAGGTAAGAGTAATTCGTCATTTTCAGAATGAGAACTGGACATAATAGATTCAATGGTCGTCTTTACAAGAAAATGAACATTGGCACAGAGGGCAGATTGTGAGAGATACACAATGGCCGTGGAACACATTCTACAAAGCGGCACACACACACACAAGGGCAGACACAGCAATCCATACTGGCCAGGCGAGAAAGATAAGAAACAAGTATTGTACGGACATTTAAAAAAGAGCCTTATGGACTACTGTGGTATTTATAAGAGAAACGGGGACCTTGATCCGAGGATGAACGACCAAGAAGAAGAACAAATATCAGCACTCAACACGCAAACTTCAATGATACAATTATGTTTCAGGACTTTACGTAAACGAACAGGAGCTGCAATAAGAAAGAGAGAAAGATCCAGAATAATGATCGAAATGTACGGGATAATCATGATAGAAAGAGAGTAACAGCACGATAGGAAACAAGCAGTTCATCAACCAGTGAGCTTTCATGTCCAAAACCCCTCCTATGTGGCACCGACATTCTTTAACATGTTCTTTAAACTAATGCTCTCTGACGCTGAACGTGACGCTGCTACTCGCATGCTTATTAGGTACTGGGCGCAATGTTGGCTGTCCCACCCGAGAAGCTTCAAGTCTTACACCAAGGAGAGTGAGGCCACCATCTTTGATCTCATGGTCTCGACGACTGCGCCTTTAACACCTCACCATAGCAAGATATGAAATCCCAATTACGGTTTTCGACGGCCATGCAGTAACTTTGGTCTCACTGGGAAAACGGAGGTACTCTTCCAGTCTGCTCCTGGGGAGGGAGCCGTATTGACAATCAGGATTGCCAAACAGAACCAGCGTCTGTAAGGTGAGTCATCAAGGAAGTACCCTTTACAGAGAGATAAATCTCGACTTTGAGGTTAACAGAAGGACTGCAGAGGCGATATCTGGTATTGGCAAGCTTTAAGCAGCCGTCTTCAGCCGACAGGGCAACTGTGTCGACACAAAGATGAAACTATATCGTGTTGTAGTGTCAAATATCGTGTTGTAGTGTCAAATATCCTGTTGCATGCTTGTGACACATGGGCAGTGTGTAGCACACACGGCAGACAGTTAACAAATATTTTTCACTTCAAGTCAAGCTGTAAACTACGACACACGCAATCCGTTCTCCAGATAACCTCCTGCTACGTCCATATCCGTTTTCAGGGCTTTCTAGCGGGAGTATGAGAACGTCCAGGGCTTGGTAGCGAGAGTTTGAGAATGTTTAGGGCTTTGTAGCGCGAGTTTGAGAACGTTCAGGACTTGGTAGCGCGAGTTTGAGAATGTTTAGGGCTTTGTAGCGCGAGTTTGAGAACGTTCAGGACTTGGTAGCGCGAGTTTGAGAATGTTTAGGGCTTTGTAGCGCGAGTTTGAGAACGTTCAGGACTTGGTAGCGCGAGTTTGAGAACGTTCATGACTTGGTAGCGCGAGTTTGAGAACGTTCATGACTTGATAGCGCGAGTTTGAGAACGTTCATGACTTGGTAGCGAGAGTTTGAGAACGTTCAGGACTTGGTAGCGCGAGTTTGAGAACGTTCAGGACTTGGTAGCGGGAGTTTGAGAACGTTCAGGACTTGGTAGCGCGAGTTTGAGAACGAACGGCGACGAAGAAAAAGTGGAAGAAGAAGAACGATAATTAGAAACCGATTTTAAGTGTCTGCTTTGTCTGTTCATCGTCGATTGACAGGACAAGGTGCATAACTCTGATATTCTTAGTAAGACTAACATGTTGAGCATCCAAACACTTGAGCACAAAGTCCAGATACGATGGTCGGGACATGCTGTTAGCATGCCCGATGAGCGCATCTCCAAGCAGATCTTATACAGTGAACAGACAGAGGATCATTAAGAGGCAGTAGAAACGTTCAGAGATTGGATGGAAGTGTCTCTCTAAAGCTTCCACACTGGTGTCACTTCCTGTGAGGGATGGTTGCATAGAACCACTCCACCTGTCTCGTAAGCATCAGATAGCAGAGCGGAACTGTATCGTGGAGGCGGCACAACAGAGTAGGCACGCAGCCCTAAAGAGCAGACCGCAGAACGACTCCCTAGACGACTCCTCGGATGAGTGGCCCGGGTTCGGGCAAACTCTACCTTGTCAGTATTGGTCTGTACAGCTATAAGGGAACACATCTAGCGACACCGGTCGGATGTTGTCGTCATTCCCACTTATGAAGGACAACTATTATTAGTGCGTTTAGTAGACTACCCAGCTGAAAACGAGTACCGGCACTGCTATCAAAGACAGAATTGCGACATGAGAGCTGCAAAATGGGAGGCAACATGGCATATTGTGAAATGACGTCTCTCACTTGGTGCTTGCAGGCAGTGATTGGACTATCAATACTATAACTTTATCAGACAATTCTTACCGCGCGTGCTCGTATCAAATTAATGCAGAAGCGATAATCATGTTTAGGCATCCTCTATCCAGGAAGACATTCAAAACACTGATATGAAATACTGTAGAAGGATTCTTGGAATAATATACCAGGCTAGGACAACATTTCAAATATTTACACTCGAAATACAATACATCGAAATTTTGGATCACAATCTGCAGCCAATTGTAGAAACACGCAACTCCAATAGTAATCATCATGTAGCATGTCCTTTATAGAACGTCGCGCCCATCACAGTCTGTCTGAAAGAAACTCTTTCCCTTGCCAAAACTCTGGCCTATGCCACAGGCATACCCAGGCAATCTTGGTGCTATCGTCTTCTACGCCTGCCTCTTCTGTCTGGCACCATAGCTTTCATCTCTGTTCTTCTCCAATAATGCGATGTGGCTACTCAACATTACACGCCAGTGAATACTCCGAAGAACGAACAAGAGTGGAAAACCTCAAATGCGCTGAACACATAATGTTCACAAATGCTAGTGACATACGTTTTGCATGATGTAGTAGCTAACACCATGCACATCCTTCTTTAGTATAACCTTGCGAAATGCATTGATGTTTTTTTTTGACAATATTCTGCTGTCCCCGATCACCCATCGGTCCCATATTTTACTAGATGTGTGAGATACTCACTGGCACAGAGAGCGACAGACGAATTATGAGAGCGGTGATGTATAGATGTCATAGCTTGTCAAAGGAAGGAGGCCGCTGTTTGATACAGTCTCAGACAGGCGTGACATCCAAATGGTGCTCTTGAATAACGAGGCTGCACTCAAGTGGGACGGGGGGGGGGGGGGGGGGAGAAAAGGCTGCACTGGAGTGGTATTGGAGAAAGAAGAGGCTGTACTAGAGTGGTATTGGAGAAAGAATAGGCTGTACTCAATTTACTCTCATGGAAAAAGAGGCTGTACTCAATCTACTCTCATGAAAGAAGAGGCTGTACTCAATTTACTCTCATGGAAAAAGAGGCTGTACTCAATTTACTCTCATGAAAGAAGAGGCTGTACTCAATTTACTCTCATGGAAAAAGAGGCTGTACTCAATCTACTCTCATGAAAGAAGAGGCTGTACTCAATTTACTCTCATGGAAAAAGAGGCTGTACTCAATCTACTCTCATGAAAGAAGAGGCTGTACTCAATTTACTCTCATGGAAAAAGAGGCTGTACTCAATTTACTCTCATGAAAGAAGAGGCTGTACTCAATTTACTCTCATGGAAAAAGAGGCTGTACTCAATTTACTCTCATGAAAGAAGAGGCTGTACTCAATTTACTCTCATGGAAAAAGAGGCTGTACTCAATTTACTCTCATGAAAGAAGAGGCTGTACTCAATTTACTCTCATGGAAAAAGAGGCTGTACTCAATTTACTCTCATGAAAGAAGAGGCTGTACTCAATTTACTCTCATGGAAAAAGAGGCTGTACTCAATTTACTCTCATGAAAGAAGAGGCTGTACTCAATTTACTCTCATGAAAGAAGAGGCTGTACTCAATTTACTCTCATGAAAGAAGAGGCTGTACTCAATTTACTCTCATGGAAAAAGAGGCTGTACTCAATTTACTCTCATGAAAGAAGAGGCTGTACTCAATTTACTCTCATGAAAGAAGAGGCTGTACTCAATTTACTCTCATGAAAGAAGAGGCTGTACTGGAGTGGTATTGGAGAAAGAAGAGGCTGTACTCAAGTCGCTCTCGTGAAAAAAGAGGCTGTACTCAAGTCGCTCTCATGAAAGAAGACGCTGTGCTCAGTTGGAGCTCGAGACAGACGAGGCTACACTCATGTGTTGCCTGATGATGAGGATGAAACTGCAGTGGAGTAGTATCGGTTAAAGAAGAGACTAAACAAGCATTGGGCTGGAGATAGCAAAGACTGCACATCTGTTCCCGTGTTGTGCTGAGAGAAAGAAAGAATATAAGCTTCATTATTCAGCAACTTGTAAAAAATGGCTAAAGAGAGTGTCAATGGGGTTAGCATCTAAGGTTCCACGCTAATGAAACTGCGCTACATCAGAGCGTACATAAATACTGGGATGCAAGCTTTCTGTCCAGGGTCGGTTGCTGAATATCCCTTTCTCTTCGGAAGGATACAAAAGGACTCGAAAAGACGCGAATAAACATTACGGTGGGAATTGGTTGCAGAAGCCATTAGTTTCTGTTTTTACAAAAAGACACATTAGATACATACCACACCATTCATGCAAATACATCCCGCCAAGGTGATACCAAGGTCAGTAAAAAGCCGCTCAGGTGAGTTCGGTAAAGTGTTGGCAATGATATCATCTTTCTGAAAGCCGTACTCTTTTCTCAAACGGTACGCAAATTTCCCAGCCAGCTGTAGAACTTTCCTGCACGTGTAGGATTGTCGAACGTCTCCGTTATAGAAAACAAACATCTCACGGTCGGGCAGAGTATCTGACCAATACTGGACTCGTTTGGAAATAGTGTCCAAATCCTTTTCTGCTGGCACTGACACACTTCCACCCATGATCTTTGAATTAGAATCTCTAGTTTTACCTAACAATCAGTGAACCAGAGTATCTAAGTTTTCTTGCGAAATAAATTCAGTGTTACGAAATGGTCAGCTGCTGGTCTTAAGTGTAAGCGGGCACAGGTAGACACACGACTGAATAATTGATTTTGGCTGCCGATGTAACATCTGTATCACCGCAAGGTTTTATATGAACGTATGCAAGCCTCTGTCCATGTGACATAATAGCGATGACTAACACATTGCCTCATACTCCCAACTGACACCGGGCACCATCGGAACAGAAAGTTCTCTCACGGTGCCAACATGAAATTAGTGTCAGTAATATTGTTTAGACGATTACTCAACTGTTTTTGCTCTTGTCGATTTACAAAACTAGTTCGCTACTTCATTATGCTGTTGTTATTGTGATGTTGCCAAATTAGTGTCAGTAAATACAGGAATCATTTTAAAAACAAACTAAATGTGTGCATATTTTGTAAGTGACATGCGAATGGGGAGAAACATGGTTTATGTTATAGGTCTGATAATAACAAGACTGTGGTCATGAATTGTTTCTAGTGACAGCGTCCGTTTGTCGTTATGGAACACAAGAAGCAAAGGAAGGTCCATTGTAACGTTTTAGGTTGTCGTAAAAGTCGAATGCAGATGGAAGGAGCTAGCGTCTTATAATGTATAAGACATTGCTGAAAACATTCAAAGCAAAGACACATTTAATGCTTTCTTGCAGGTTTTCTTGCGGTGTCAACTGTAGTGGCAACCCTCATGCTTCGTCTGGAGCGAGATGGGGACACGACGACACGTGTTGATGATAAACCAAACACACATTGGCACACACATATACACACAGATGCGCAACACACATACACACGCACACACTCGCAGTTGGCACAGACTCAACTCACACACACACACACAAATATTAGCACACATGCACACGTATACACACAGATGCGCACACACTTACACAAGCACACACTCGCAGTTGGCACAGACTCAACTCACACACACACACACAAATATTAGCACACATGCACACGTATACACACACATGGGCACGCACATACACACGCACACAATCGCAGACGGCACACTCGAAACGCACACTTACACACATACACATACACGCACACACTTACACACATACACACACACACACACATATTCAAACACATGTTTTAGTGCTTTCGGATGAACCTCTGAAACCTTTCCATTTGCAACCAAATTTAACCATCAAAGACTAACAAAGGCAGTAGTTAACTCAGTGTTCCCCACATTGCCACATAATTTCTGGTGCAGATTGGAATACCGTGTCTCTCCTTTCTTCCATGAATGTTTGACTGACAAGGAGCCGACGCAACAAGTACTTCGTTGAGGTGGTTCTCATGCCACAATTGGTTTTCTGACACGGACAATGATATCAATTGTTTGCCTGATCTAATGCTGTACCACCAATTGCTCGTCTGGCATAGTACCGTGACATAAATTGTGTGTTTGATATAATACTGTGACATCAGCTGTTCGTCTGGCAGTACTGCGACATCAACTGTTCGTCTGGCAGTACTGCGACATCAACTGTTTGCCTGACATAGTACATGACATCAATTGTTCGCGTGACATATGACAAGTGACACAAGAAGACTGATTCGTAATGTCAATCTCATATTGTGTGCAAGCAATGGTTCTTGATACCATCCGCTATGTGGATAACCTTTCTATTTGCACCTTAAGGAAAAACGGCACTACAGGGCGAGCCCGAATGTAGACACCACGTGGTGTCCTTGTATTGATTCAAAATTGTTTTCTAGAGGTAGGCGAACAGCAAGCTTCATATGCTGTACTTTTGTATCCAAATCCAAAACCACGCAACATACAAGCCTGCCTTCCATATCCATTACAACCCAACATACAAGCCTGGCGTCCGTATCCGTTACAACCCAACATACAAGTCTGGCGTCGCTAAACGTAAGTTGTAAACAAATTGTGTTTATAGTGACAACAATTATAAAGACATAGATTTGTCTGCGCTCTAAAGACCCGCAACAAAATAAAAAAAAGGAAACTGAAGTAATATGTATCATAGATTTGAAAGTCGGACCTCCAGTAGACGAAAGAGTCGGGCCATAAGTCACATATGGTTAAGGAGATTCAGGAAGCAGAACGCCCACCAAAAATAGGTCCAAACTAACAGAGCCTTCCGTCATTTGTCGCATGCGACTTGGATATGCAGGCTGAAATCGAATCAGACTATTTATAGACTATGTTTCTCTTCACGAAGATAGACAAACAATGCACATTGGTAGTTTGAGATTAGGAAACATGACTGGAAAGTTGTAAAATAGTCATAGAAACAAAGAACAGAGACAGGTAGAACAATAAAGCTTAGAAAGAAGTTGGTGTTGGATAGGCCAAATACTACGAAAGCCAGAAGTCAGTATCCACAGGCAATCACTATCATGTGACCCACATGAAGAGAGAAGAAATGGTAGGTTAAAGAACACACATACAGGAGACATAGAGGCTAATAGAAAGATAAGCTGGACACAATTAGAGAAAAGTACAGAGCATGTCTGCTTGGAGAGAATTATTTGATAATATCACAGAGCAGGTCTGCTTTGAGAGAATTATTTGATAGTATCACAGAGCATGTCTGCTTGGAGAGAATTATTTGATAGTATCACAGAGCAGGTCTGCTTTGAGAGAATTGGTTGATGGTATCACAGAGGTCTGCTTGGAGAGAATTGGCTGATGGTATCACAGAGCAGGTCTGCTTGGAGAGAATTATTTGATAGTATCACAGAGCAGGTCTGCTTGGAGAGAATTGGTTGATGGTATCACAGAGCAGGTCTGCTTGGAGAGAATTGGCTGATGGTATCACAGAGCAGGTCTGCTTGGAGAGAATTGGCTGATGGTATCACAGAGCAGGTCTGCTTGGAGAGAATTGGCTGATGGTATCACAGAGGTCTGCTTGGAGAGAATTGGCTGATGGTATCACAGAGCAGGTCTGCTTGGAGAGAATTGGTTGATGGTATCACAGAGCAGGTCTGCTTGGAGAGAATTGGTTGATGGTATCACAGAGCAGGTCTGCTTGGAGAGAATTGGTTGATGGTATCACAGAGCAGGTCTGCTTAGAGAGAATTGGCTGATGGTATCACAGAGGTCTGCTTGGAGAGAATTGTCAAACTGCAGAAAAAGTAGGATGTGCACGCAAAACGTCGCTTCTTACAACCGGCAACTTATTTGGTTGTTATAACTTTCTTGGCAAAGTGTGCAGTTCGATAGTCATTACTTTCCGTAAGTGGAGGAGCGAAAAAAAATCATATCTGTTAGACTGGACACGAGCGTGATTTGAACCGGGAGCGTTGGGATTGTGACACAGACGCTTCACCACTAGACCACGCAGCCTCCTCAAATCCGTAGAGTTGGAGTATTATATTAAGAACAGACATCGAGAACTCATAACGAGAACATAATCCGAGAACATATACTAACAACTTATATTGATCACCAGGAACTCGAGAGCAGGGACCCGATATCGAGAACAGATACTGATAGTATCTGGGGACGGCGTGGCCTAGGGGTTAAGTGGCACGGCTCACAACCGCAAGGTGCTGGGTTCGATCCCCATCACAGCACCGGCCGTTACGCCGGGGAAGCAAACCCTTAGAAAATGCAGGAGGAAGCAGACCCTAACATAAAATGCATGCTGAAGTCGGATGCACTGGGCCGACAGGCCCAAAACAAAAACCACAGTACAACGCACACCGCCTTGGGGATTAGAGACATAAGGCGAACGCAAAAAAAAAAAAAAAAAGATACTGATAGCAAATACCAGATATCGAGAACAGATATTGAATTGATATTAAGAATCAGAAAATGGCGGCATAGACAAACTTGGCAGAGATGGGCAGGCAGTGATCTTTAGACTCAGAACGCCACATTTCGGATCCATGGCCCACCTCCACAGAATGAGTCTCAGAGACATCACCAGGTGCGATTGTAGAGCACTCAAGCAAACACCAGAACATATCCTTCAGGACTGTCCTACTTATACAGACCAAAAGAAGCAGTTTGGCCCAGGGTATCCATGTTTGAAAAACTGTGGGGGACCGGCGAAGACCTAAAACGCAGTCTCTATTGTAAACCACACCGGACTAGACGCATATCATCAGTTGACCGAAGAAGAACAAGATTTGTAAAATAAAGTCAGAGAACATATATTTCGACAGTTCAATTGAAATTAGGTAGCAACAACACTATCATGTTTATCCGACAAAAGTAGAACTTGTAAGTCTTACAATAATTCTAGGGAGCAACATCCGTGTGTTATGTACAGGTATATGGATGTGTATATAATATCATTATACGTTCATCACATGTCTGCTGATTGCATTGATTATATGTAACCTTTTCGTATGTGTATAGAAATCACCAAAAGTGATTAGTATTAACCGATATTTGGTTTTAGAGCTTAATTCAGTCAAATATATTTTTAGTTTTAGAGTTGCATTCAGTCAAATATATGTTCAGTTTTAGAGCTGAATTCAGTCAAATTGATGTTTGGTTTTAGAGTTGAATTCAGTCAAATTGATGTTTGGTTTTAGAGTTGAATTCAGTCAAATTGATGTTTAGTTTTAGAGCTGAATCCAGTAAAACTGATGATTGGTTTTAGAGCTGAACTCAGTAAAACTGATGATTGGTTTTAGAGCTGAACTCAGTAAAACTGATGATTGGTTTTAGAACTAAGCTCAGTAAACACCAGGTCTGTTACTGATAATCACCGTGTCTTGTGTGAACACGAAAAGACCCCAACCAGAAGGTTGGCCTATCTACCACTACAAACAACGAGTGTAAAAGACGCTGAAGTGTCTTCAAGTGTGTCACGTATGCAGCTGTGAAATGTTCAAACCATAAATGCCTTCCTTCTGACATTTAGCCTACCCAGGAGTAAATGAGCTGAACACTGCCCTTGGCAGTATTCTCTAAGCTGGCATTAGGTGAAGAGGTCTTGTTTTAGGGATAGTATTATTATCACCTTTAGGAGTTATCTCAACAACGGTGATACTTGTTATCAGTGCACTTATTAGCATATTTTCTTCTCTGTTCACCTGTAGAACTGGTTTAAATGAAATCCTATTTGCTTTACAGTAAATACTGCTATTGAGTTTTACTGCAGCCGTATACACACACACACATACACACTCGCAAGAACTTACTCACAAAAACACACCCACACACAAAAACACTCGCAAGAACACACAAATACACAGACACACACACACACATACATATATCGTCAGTATTGCTGAACAGACACATTCGCTTGGTTCTAGTTCTGGCCCAAATCAGGTTGGATGTGACCTTGGCTAACTTTAGAGTGCGACACACAGTCAATCTTGTAAAGAAAACCAAAAGCACCTTCCACGCGATCCATACATTTAGAATTGTGCTTTTCTTCATCGAAATAATTCTCTTTAACATGTTCAGAACTTTGCTGTGTGTTGATTGCTTGTTTTTGAAGCTCACCAGTTGAGTTCTTCGGTCCATACGACGTCTTTTTGGTAGCTGGTTACCTGGGCTCTTCTTCCAAACCTAAGGCGCACTCGATGAAGTACATCAAAGGGCTTCTCAGTTAGATCGTCGGTATCTCGATGATTGTATCGATCCACATCTCGTTGGACATTCTCTGAGACACACATGGTTTACAGGAGCGAGTTGAGGTGGTGTATGTTCCAAATAACAAGAATGTCCTCACTCATACAATTATCCCTGATTTCCTCCTCACTCATACAATTATCCCCGATGACACTCCTCCCTCACACAGATGACCCGATGACACTCCTCCCTCACACAGATGACCCGATGACACTAATCGCTCACACAGATGACCCGATGACACTCCTCTCTCACACAGATGACCCGATGACACTCCTCCCTCACACAGATGACCCGATGACACTCCTCCCTCACACAGATGACCCGATGACACTCCTCCCTCACACTGATGACCCGATGACACTCCTCCCTCACACAGATGACCCGATGACACTCCTCCCTCACACAGATGACCCGATGACACTAATCGCTCACACAGATGACCCGATGACACTCCTCCCTCACACAGATGACCCGATGACACTCCTCCCTCACACAGATGACCCGATGACACTCCTCCCTCACACAGATGACCCGATGACACTCCTCCCTCACACAGATGACCCGATGACACTCCTCCCTCACACAGATGACCCGATGACACTCCTCCCTCACACAGATGACCCGATGACACTAATCGCTCACACAGATGACCCGATGACACTCCTCCCTCACACAGATGACCCGATGACACTCCTCCCTCACACAGATGACCCGATGACACTCCTCCCTCACACAGATGACCCGATGACACTCCTCCCTCACACAGATGACCCGATGACACTAATCGCTCACACAGATGACCCGATGACACTCCTCTCTCACACAGATGACCCGATGACACTCCTCCCTCACACAGATGACCCGATGACACTCCTCTCTCACACAGATGACCCGATGACACTAATCGCTCACACAGATGACCCGATGACACTCCTCCCTCACACAGATGACCCGATGACACTCCTCCCTCACACAGATGACCCGATGACACTCCTCCCTCACACAGATGACCCGATGACACTCCTCCCTCACACAGATGACCCGATGACACTAATCGCTCACACAGATGACCCGATGACACTCCTCTCTCACACAGATGACCCGATGACACTCCTCCCTCACACAGATGACCCGATGACACTCCTCCCTCACACAGATGACCCGATGACACTCCTCCCTCACACTGATGACCCGATGACACTCCTCCCTCACACAGATGACCCGATGACACTCCTCCCTCACACAGATGACCCGATGACACTAATCGCTCACACAGATGACCCGATGACACTCCTCCCTCACACAGATGACCCGATGACACTCCTCCCTCACACAGATGACCCGATGACACTCCTCCCTCACACAGATGACCCGATGACACTCCTCCCTCACACAGATGACCCGATGACACTCCTCCCTCACACAGATGCCCCGATGACACTAATCGCTCACACAGATGACCCGATGACACTCCTCCCTCACACAGATGACCCGATGACACTCCTCCCTCACACAGATGACCCGATGACACTAATCGCTCACACAGATGACCCGATGACACTCCTCCCTCACACAGATGACCCGATGACACTCCTCGCTCACACAGATGACCTGATGACACTCCTCGCTCACACAGATGACCCGATGACACTCCTCCATCACACATATGACCTGATGACACTCCTCGCTCACACAGATGACCTGATGACACTCCTTGCTCACACAGATGACACTTCTCCCTCACACATATGACCTGTTGACACTCCTCGCTCACACAGATGACCCGATGACACTCCTCGCTCACACAGATGACCCGGGGACACTCCTCGCTCACACAGATGACCTGATGACACTCCTCGCTCACACAGATGACCTGATATCACTCCTCCCTCACACAAATGACCTGATGACACTCCTCCCTCACACAGATGACCTGATGACACTCCTCGCTCACACAGATGACCCGATGACACTCCTCCCTG
This sequence comes from Ariolimax columbianus, assembly GCA_036924085.1. Classification (NCBI taxonomy): domain Eukaryota; kingdom Metazoa; phylum Mollusca; class Gastropoda; order Stylommatophora; family Arionidae; genus Ariolimax; species Ariolimax columbianus. The sequence continues at coordinate 56,864,936 of JAVGWX010000020.1, read as the reverse complement.
ACACGACCCTGATGTCCATCCTCGCTCACACAGATGACCTGATGACACTTCTCGCTCACACAGATGACGCGATGACACTCCTCCCTGACACGACCCTGATGTCCCTCCTCGCTCACACAGATGACCTGATGACACTCCTCGCTCACACAGAGGACTCGATGACACTCCTCCCTCACACAGATGACCCGATGACACTCCTCCCTCACACATATGACCTGATGACACTCCTCGCTCACACAGATGACCTGATGACACTCCTCGCTCACACAGATGACCCGATGACATTCCTCCCTCACACAGATGACCTGATGACACTCCTCGCTCACACAGATGACCCAATGACACTCCTCCCTCACACAGATGACTCGATGACACTCCTCCCTCACACAGATGACCTGATGACACTCCTCCCTCATACAGATGACCCGATGACACTCCTCCCTCACACAGATGACCCGATGTCCCTCCTCGCTCACACAGATGACCCGATGACACTCCGCCCTCACACAGATGACCCGATGACACTCCTCCCTCACACTGATGACCCGATGACACTCCTCCCTCACACAGATGACCCGATGACACTCCTCCCTCACACAGATGACCCGATGACACTCCTCCCTCACACAGATGACCCGATGACACTCCTCCCTCACACAGATGACCCGATGACACTAATCGCTCACACAGATGACCCGATGACACTCCTCTCTCACACAGATGACCCGATGACACTCCTCCCTCACACAGATGACCCGATGACACTCCTCCCTCACACAGATGACCCGATGACACTCCTCCCTCACACTGATGACCCGATGACACTCCTCCCTCACACAGATGACCCGATGACACTCCTCCCTCACACAGATGACCCGATGACACTAATCGCTCACACAGATGACCCGATGACACTCCTCCCTCACACAGATGACCCGATGACACTCCTCCCTCACACAGATGACCCGATGACACTCCTCCCTCACACAGATGACCCGATGACACTCCTCCCTCACACAGATGACCCGATGACACTCCTCCCTCACACAGATGACCCGATGACACTCCTCCCTCACACAGATGACCCGATGACACTAATCGGTCACACAGATGACCCGATGACACTCCTCGCTCACACAGATGACCTGATGACACTCCTTGCTCACACAGATGACACTTCTCCCTCACACATATGACCTGTTGACACTCCTCGCTCACACAGATGACCCGATGACACTCCTCGCTCACACAGATGACCCGGGGACACTCCTCGCTCACACAGATGACCTGATGACACTCCTCGCTCACACAGATGACCTGATATCACTCCTCCCTCACACAAATGACCTGATGACACTCCTCCCTCACACAGATGACCTGATGACACTCCTCGCTCACACAGATGACCCGATGACACTCCTCCCTGACACGACCCTGATGTCCATCCTCGCTCACACAGATGACCTGATGACACTTCTCGCTCACACAGATGACGCGATGACACTCCTCCCTGACACGACCCTGATGTCCCTCCTCGCTCACACAGATGACCTGATGACACTCCTCGCTCACACAGAGGACTCGATGACACTCCTCCCTCACACAGATGACCCGATGACACTCCTCCCTCACACATATGACCTGATGACACTCCTCGCTCACACAGATGACCTGATGACACTCCTCGCTCACACAGATGACCCGATGACATTCCTCCCTCACACAGATGACCTGATGACACTCCTCGCTCACACAGATGACCCAATGACACTCCTCCCTCACACAGATGACTCGATGACACTCCTCCCTCACACAGATGACCTGATGACACTCCTCCCTCATACAGATGACCCGATGACACTCCTCCCTCACACAGATGACCCGATGTCCCTCCTCGCTCACACAGATGACCCGATGACACTCCGCCCTCACACAGATGACCCGATGACACTCCTCCCTCACACTGATGACCCGATGACACTCCTCCCTCACACAGATGACCCGATGACACTCCTCCCTCACACAGATGACCCGATGACACTCCTCCCTCACACAGATGACCCGATGACACTCCTCCCTCACACAGATGACCCGATGACACTAATCGCTCACACAGATGACCCGATGACACTCCTCTCTCACACAGATGACCCGATGACACTCCTCCCTCACACAGATGACCCGATGACACTCCTCCCTCACACAGATGACCCGATGACACTCCTCCCTCACACTGATGACCCGATGACACTCCTCCCTCACACAGATGACCCGATGACACTCCTCCCTCACACAGATGACCCGATGACACTAATCGCTCACACAGATGACCCGATGACACTCCTCCCTCACACAGATGACCCGATGACACTCCTCCCTCACACAGATGACCCGATGACACTCCTCCCTCACACAGATGACCCGATGACACTCCTCCCTCACACAGATGACCCGATGACACTCCTCCCTCACACAGATGACCCGATGACACTCCTCCCTCACACAGATGACCCGATGACACTAATCGGTCACACAGATGACCCGATGACACTCCTCCCTCACACAGATGACCCGATGACACTCCTCCCTCACACAGATGACCCGATGACACTCCTCCCTCACACAGATGACCCGATGACACTCCTCCCTCACACAGATGACCCGATGACACTAATCGCTCACACAGATGACCCGATGACACTCCTCTCTCACACAGATGACCCGATGACACTCCTCCCTCACACAGATGACCCGATGACACTCCTCCCTCACACAGATGACCCGATGACACTCCTCCCTCACACTGATGACCCGATGACACTCCTCCCTCACACAGATGACCCGATGACACTCCTCCCTCACACAGATGACCCGATGACACTAATCGCTCACACAGATGACCCGATGACACTCCTCCCTCACACAGATGACCAGATGACACTCCTCCCTCACACAGATGACCCGATGACACTCCTCCCTCACACAGATGACCCGATGACACTCCTCCCTCACACAGATGACCCGATGACACTCCTCCCTCACACAGATGACCCGATGTAACTCCTCCCTCACACAGATGACCCGATGACACTAATCGCTCACACAGATGACCCGATGACACTCCTCCCTCACACAGATGACCCGATGACACTCCTCCCTCACACAGATGACCCGATGACACTCCTCCCTCACACAGATGACCCGATGACACTCCTCCCTCACACAGATGACCCGATGACACTCCTCCCTCACACAGATGACCCGATGACACTCCTCCCTCACACAGATGACCCGATGACACTCCTCCCTCACACAGATGACCCGATGACACTAATCGCTCACACAGATGACCCGATGACACTCCTCCCTCACACAGATGACCCGATGACACTCCTCCCTCACACAGATGACCCGATGACACTCCTCCCTCACACAGATGACCCGATGACACTCCTCCCTCACACAGATGACCCGATGACACTAATCGCTCACACAGATGACCCGATGACACTCCTCTCTCACACAGATGACCCGATGACACTCCTCCCTCACACAGATGACCCGATGACACTCCTCCCTCACACAGATGACCCGATGACACTCCTCCCTCACACTGATGACCCGATGACACTCCTCCCTCACACAGATGACCCGATGACACTCCTCCCTCACACAGATGACCCGATGACACTAATCGCTCACACAGATGACCCGATGACACTCCTCCCTCACACAGATGACCCGATGACACTCCTCCCTCACACAGATGACCCGATGACACTCCTCCCTCACACAGATGACCCGATGACACTCCTCCCTCACACAGATGACCCGATGACACTCCTCCCTCACACAGATGACCCGATGACACTCCTCCCTCACACAGATGCCCCGATGACACTAATCGCTCACACAGATGACCCGATGACACTCCTCCCTCACACAGATGACCCGATGACACTCCTCCCTCACACAGATGACCCGATGACACTCCTCCCTCACACAGATGACCCGATGACACTCCTCCCTCACACAGATGACCCGATGACACTCCTCCCTCACACAGATGACCCGATGACACTCCTCCCTCACACAGATGACCCGATGACACTAATCGGTCACACAGATGACCCGATGACACTCCTCCCTCACACAGATGACCCGATGACACTCCTCCCTCACACAGATGACCCGATGACACTCCTCCCTCACACAGATGACCCGATGACACTCCTCCCTCACACAGATGACCCGATGACACTAATCGCTCACACAGATGACCCGATGACACTCCTCTCTCACACAGATGACCCGATGACACTCCTCCCTCACACAGATGACCCGATGACACTCCTCCCTCACACAGATGACCCGATGACACTAATCGCTCACACAGATGACCCGATGACACTCCTCCCTCACACAGATGACCAGATGACACTCCTCCCTCACACAGATGACCCGATGACACTCCTCCCTCACACAGATGACCCGATGACACTCCTCCCTCACACAGATGACCCGATGACACTCCTCCCTCACACAGATGACCCGATGACACTCCTCCCTCACACAGATGACCCGATGACACTAATCGCTCACACAGATGACCCGATGACACTCCTCCCTCACACAGATGACCCGATGACACTCCTCCCTCACACAGATGACCCGATGACACTCCTCCCTCACACAGATGACCCGATGACACTCCTCCCTCACACAGATGACCCGATGACACTCCTCCCTCACACAGATGACCCGATGACACTCCTCCCTCACACAGATGACCCGATGACACTCCTCCCTCACACAGATGACCCGATGACACTCCTCCCTCACACAGATGACCCGATGACACTAATCGCTCACACAGATGACCCGATGACACTCCTCCCTCACACAGATGACCCGATGACACTCCTCCCTCACACAGATGACCCGATGACACTCCTCCCTCACACAGATGACCCGATGACACTCCTCCCTCACACAGATGACCCGATGACACTAATCGCTCACACAGATGACCCGATGACACTCCTCTCTCACACAGATGACCCGATGACACTCCTCCCTCACACAGATGACCCGATGACACTCCTCCCTCACACAGATGACCCGATGACACTCCTCCCTCACACTGATGACCCGATGACACTCCTCCCTCACACAGATGACCCGATGACACTCCTCCCTCACACAGATGACCCGATGACACTAATCGCTCACACAGATGACCCGATGACACTCCTCCCTCACACAGATGACCCGATGACACTCCTCCCTCACACAGATGACCCGATGACACTCCTCCCTCACACAGATGACCCGATGACACTCCTCCCTCACACAGATGACCCGATGACACTCCTCCCTCACACAGATGACCCGATGACACTCCTCCCTCACACAGATGACCCGATGACACTCCTCCCTCACACAGATGCCCCGATGACACTAATCGCTCACACAGATGACCCGATGACACTCCTCCCTCACACAGATGACCCGATGACACTCCTCCCTCACACAGATGACCCGATGACACTAATCGCTCACACAGATGACCCGATGACACTCCTCCCTCACACAGATGACCCGATGACACTCCTCGCTCACACAGATGACCTGATGACACTCCTCGCTCACACAGATGACCCGATGACACTCCTCCATCACACATATGACCTGATGACACTCCTCGCTCACACAGATGACCTGATGACACTCCTTGCTCACACAGATGACACTTCTCCCTCACACATATGACCTGTTGACACTCCTCGCTCACACAGATGACCCGATGACACTCCTCGCTCACACAGATGACCCGGGGACACTCCTCGCTCACACAGATGACCTGATGACACTCCTCGCTCACACAGATGACCTGATATCACTCCTCCCTCACACAAATGACCTGATGACACTCCTCCCTCACACAGATGACCTGATGACACTCCTCGCTCACACAGATGACCCGATGACACTCCTCCCTGACACGACCCTGATGTCCCTCCTCGCTCACACAGATGACCTGATGACACTCCTCGCTCACACAGAGGACCCGATGACACTCCTCCCTCACACAGATGACCCGATGACACTCCTCCCTCACACATATGACCTGATGACACTCCTCGCTCACACAGATGACCTGATGACACTCCTCGCTCACACAGATGACCCGATGACATTCCTCCCTCACACAGATGACCTGATGACACTCCTCGCTCACACAGATGACCCAATGACACTCCTCCCTCACACAGATGACTCGATGACACTCCTCCCTCACACAGATGACCTGATGACACTCCTCCCTCATACAGATGACCCGATGACACTCCTCCCTCACACAGATGACCCGATGTCCCTCCTCGCTCACACAGATGACCCGATGACACTCCGCCCTCACACAGATGACCCGATGACACTCCTCGCTCACACAGATGACTCGATGACACTCCTCCCTCACACAGATGACCCGATGACACTCCTCCCTCACACATATGACCTGATGACACTCCTCGCTCACACAGATGACCTGATGACACTCCTTGCTCACACAGATGACACTTCTCCCTCACACATATGACCTGATGACACTCCTCGCTCACACAGATGACCCGATGACACTCCTCGCTCACACAGATGACCCGAGGACACTCCTCGCTCACACAGATGACCTGCTGACACTCCTCGCTCACACAGATGACCTGATATCACTCCTCCCTCACACAAATGACCTGATGACACTCCTCCCTCACACAGATGACCTGATGACACTCCTCCCTGACACGACCCTGATGTCCCTCCTCGCTCACACAGATGACCTGATGACACTCCTCGCTCACACAGAGGACCCGATGACACTCCTCCCTCACACAGATGACCCGATGACACTCCTCCCTCACACAGATGACCCGATGACACTCCTCCCTGACACGACCCTGATGTCCCTCCTCGCTCACACAGATGACCTGATGACACTCCTCGCTCACACAGAGGACCCGATGACACTCCTCCCTCACACAGATGACCCGATGACACTCCTCCCTCACACAGATGACCCGATGACACTCCTCCCTCACACATATGACCTGATGACACTCCTCGCTCACACAGATGACCTGATGACACTCCTCGCTCACACAGATGACCCGATGACATTCCTCCCTCACACAGATGACCTGATGACACTCCTCGCTCACACAGATGACCCGATGACACTCCGCCCTCACACAGATGATCCGATGACACTCCGCCCTCACACAGATGACCCGATGACACTCCTCGCTCACACAGATGACCCGATGTCCCTCCTCGCTCACACAGATGACCCGATGACACTCCGCCCTCACACAGATGATCCGATGACACTCCGCCCTCACACAGATGACCCGATGTCCCTCCTCGCTCACACAGATGACCCGATGACACTCCTCCCTCACACAGATGACCTGATGACACTCCTCCCTCACACAGATGACCCGATGACACTCCTCGCTCACACAGATGACCTGATGACACTCCGCCCTCACACAGATGACCCGATGACACTCCTCGCTCACACAGATGACCCGATGACACTCCTCCCTCACACAGATGACCCGATGACACTCCTCCCTCACACATATGACCTGATGACACTCCTCGCTCACACAGATGACCTGATGACACTCCTTGCTCACACAGATGACACTTCTCCCTCACACATATGACCTGATGACACTCCTCGCTCACACAGATGACCCGATGACACTCCTCGCTCACACAGATGACCCGAGGACACTCCTCGCTCACACAGATGACCTGATGACACTCCTCGCTCACACAGATGACCTGATATCACTCCTCCCTCACACAAATGACCTGATGACACTCCTCCCTCACACAGATGACCTGATGACACTCCTCGCTCACACAGATGACCCGAGGACACTCCTCCCTGACACGACCCTGATGTCCATCCTCGCTCACACAGATGACCCGATGACATTCCTCCCTCACACAGATGACCTGATGACACTCCTCGCTCACACAGATGACCCAATGACACTCCTCCCTCACACAGATGACTCGATGACACTCCTCGCTCACACTGATGACCCGATGACACTCCTCCCTCACACAGATGACCTGATGACACTCCTCCCTCACACAGATGACTCGATGACACTCCTCCCTCACACAGATGATCCGATGACACTCCTTCCTCCCACAGAGGATCCGATGACACTCCTCCCTCACACAGATGACCCGATGACACTCCTCGCTCACACAGATGACCTGGTGACACTAATCGCTCACACAGATGACTCGATGACACTCCTCCCTCACACAGATGACCTGATGACACTCCTCCCTCACACAGATGACCTGATGACACTCCTCCCTGACACGACCCTGATGTCCCTCCTCGCTCACACAGATGACCTGATGACACTCCTCGCTCACACAGAGGACCCGATGACACTCCTCCCTCACACAGATGACCCGATGACACTCCTCCCTCACACAGATGACCCGATGACACTCCTCCCTGACACGACCCTGATGTCCCTCCTCGCTCACACAGATGACCTGATGACACTCCTCGCTCACACAGAGGACCCGATGACACTCCTCCCTCACACAGATGACCCGATGACACTCCTCCCTCACACAGATGACCCGATGACACTCCTCCCTCACACATATGACCTGATGACACTCCTCGCTCACACAGATGACCTGATGACACTCCTCGCTCACACAGATGACCCGATGACATTCCTCCCTCACACAGATGACCTGATGACACTCCTCGCTCACACAGATGACCCGATGACACTCCGCCCTCACACAGATGATCCGATGACACTCCGCCCTCACACAGATGACCCGATGACACTCCTCGCTCACACAGATGACCCGATGTCCCTCCTCGCTCACACAGATGACCCGATGACACTCCGCCCTCACACAGATGATCCGATGACACTCCGCCCTCACACAGATGACCCGATGTCCCTCCTCGCTCACACAGATGACCCGATGACACTCCTCCCTCACACAGATGACCTGATGACACTCCTCCCTCACACAGATGACCCGATGACACTCCTCGCTCACACAGATGACCTGATGACACTCCGCCCTCACACAGATGACCCGATGACACTCCTCGCTCACACAGATGACCCGATGACACTCCTCCCTCACACAGATGACCCGATGACACTCCTCCCTCACACATATGACCTGATGACACTCCTCGCTCACACAGATGACCTGATGACACTCCTTGCTCACACAGATGACACTTCTCCCTCACACATATGACCTGATGACACTCCTCGCTCACACAGATGACCCGATGACACTCCTCGCTCACACAGATGACCCGAGGACACTCCTCGCTCACACAGATGACCTGATGACACTCCTCGCTCACACAGATGACCTGATATCACTCCTCCCTCACACAAATGACCTGATGACACTCCTCCCTCACACAGATGACCTGATGACACTCCTCGCTCACACAGATGACCCGAGGACACTCCTCCCTGACACGACCCTGATGTCCATCCTCGCTCACACAGATGACCCGATGACATTCCTCCCTCACACAGATGACCTGATGACACTCCTCGCTCACACAGATGACCCAATGACACTCCTCCCTCACACAGATGACTCGATGACACTCCTCGCTCACACTGATGACCCGATGACACTCCTCCCTCACACAGATGACCTGATGACACTCCTCCCTCACACAGATGACTCGATGACACTCCTCCCTCACACAGATGATCCGATGACACTCCTTCCTCCCACAGATGATCCGATGACACTCCTCCCTCACACAGATGACCCGATGACACTCCTCGCTCACACAGATGACCTGGTGACACTAATCGCTCACACAGTTGACTCGATGACACTCCTCCCTCACACAGATGACTCGATGACACTCCTCCCTCACACAGATGACCTGGTGACACTAATCGCTCACACAGATGACTCGATGACACTCCTCCCTCACACAGATGACCCGATGACACTCCTCGCTCACACAGATGACCTGGTGACACTAATCGCTCACACAGATGACTCGATGACACTCCTCCCTCACACAGATGACCTGATGACACTCCTCCCTCACACAGATGACTCGATGACACTCCTCCCTCGCACAGATGACCCGATGTCACTCCTCCCTCACACAGATGACCTGATGACACTCCGCCCTCACACAGATGACCCGATGTCCCTCCTCGCTCACCCAGATGACCCAATGACACTCCTCCCTCACACAGATGACTCGATGACACTCCTCCCTCGCACAGATGACCCGATGTCACTCCTCCCTCACACAGATGACCTGGTGACACTCCTTCCTCCCACAGATGACTCGATGACACTCCTCCCTCACACAGATGACGTGATGACACTCCTCCCTCGCACAGATGACCCGATGTCACTCCTCGCTCACATCGTGAACTGTCAAAGTAGCTTATCGTTTATTTAACTTCCAAACATCTTTGCGAATGATCAGTTATTACAACGGCGGGAGAACAGGAACTCATTGTTGATGCAGAAATGCTTAGCAACACAACAATGTCTGCAGATTGTATTCCTTACAGATGCAATGTCAGTTTTGAAAGAACTCAAAAATGATAAACTGTCAGAGCTTAAGAACACCGTGGACGAACTAAATGCCGAAAAAGGGTAGTGCTACAGTGGATACCATCACACTGTAACATACGAGGATATGAGACAGCAGACAGGTTAACAAATGAGAGAGAAACACAAGAACAAAACGAACAAATAATCACTTTCCACGAGAAGAAGACACGAATCCTAGCAAGAAGGAAAGTTGACTCAACGGAAGACACTGTCACTATCTTGATCTAGCAGAATAAGTGACCCTGTTCAGCATGAGAATGGAACATAACAGATTGAATAACCATTTACAAAGGCTAAAATTGGCTCCATCGTCAATGTGTATGTGTGGGCAGACATCACAGACATCCGTACATATCCTACAGGACTGTTATATGCTGAGCCAATTGTGTACTGAGTACTGGTCCACCTAGACGAATCTCCACAGAAAGCAGTTTGGTAGCCCCATAGAACTCTTCTACGGCAATCTTTATCCAGAGACTGGACTTCACGTGTGACGTAACAGGAAAATGCATGATTAACGAGAAGAAGAAGACAACAGAAAGCATGTTATCTCTGTTAGAATTGGGCATTTCTATATCAGTATGGCCTAATGCACCAAATCTCAGGAATCGGTTGCCATCTTGCTGTTTTTTAATGTGCATAACCTCTTATTACAGGTGGAAGTGTGAAATCAGAAGTGGAAAATCAAAATTAAAAATGATAAAGAAAAAGCAAGAATTAGAAAAACACCAAAGTAACACACAAAAGTGTTTTTATGCAAATGTGAGACGCACATAAAATAAATGAGAAAAATTGGAACTGTATATAGAAAAAGAAAAATCATATATACTAGTGTTAACAGAATCAAGGACATATACAGACATTGCAGATAGTGAAGTTAAAATAGAGGGAAATACAGTCTGGGATATCCTATTCCGCCATCTCCCTATCCTTCACTCTGATCCTGCCACTCGCGAAGTTTTTCCCGATCCTCCCCTTGTCGCCTACAAGCGTGACAGGAACCTGAGTGACTTGCTGGTCAGTAGTCGCCTACACACCAGCCCTCATAGCCTCCCAGGCACCAGGCCGTGCAAAAATTCACGTGGCTGTGTTACCTGCCCTCATGTCATCCTTTCTCGCTCCATTACCTTTCCTAAGGCTGAATTCTTCATCAAAGAGGGGTTCACATGCAAATCTCGTAACCTCATCTATTCCATCATCTGCCGCCAGTGTGGTATGACTTACATTAGGGAAACTGGTATGGAACTACGGGAGCGTTTCCGCCAACACCTCAACGACATCCGCAACAGCACTGGTTCCCCAATTCCCAGCCACTTCAATCGTCCTGAGCACCGGGGTATGGCTGACGTCAGTGTCACTGATCTAGTTTCGTGCTTCTCTGACGATCGTCATCGATTTGCCCTTGAGAACAGACTTATCTCGAGTATGGGCTGTCTCCAACCACATGGTATAAATATCTTCCATACTTTTTCTTAAACCCTCACACTGGCCCCCATCTATTTGTCTTCCTCCCCTAATATCTCGTTTTGATCGTCTTTTTGAGAAGAGCATTAATATATTCATTGTTTGCTGTTATTTGATTAAAATGCTTGGAGAAATAGTATACAGAACAAATTATTACACAAATTTTACTCGAAAATTTGTTTACAAGGTTAATAAACATGCATAGTTGTTAGAAATTAAAATGAATGTTAAAAATAAAAAGAATATACTTACAGAAGGCCCCCTGGAACATACTTACAAGCTGCAGTTGATTAGTCAAATGTGGCATCTCCAAACATTACTTGTTTTCTTTGTGTTGCTGTTAAAACCAAAGTTGATGCACATAGTTGAACATCATTCAATTTTTCAGTACACAAGCTGAAATATCAGGAAATTTGGAAACAACTAATCAATTTAATAAACAGAAAAAAAAATATACAAATATAACAAGAGGCACGTATGAAATGCAGTTTAATTCATAAATGGATGTATTTTCTAAACAAGTGTCACAAACAGCAAAACATATGGATTTACAGTCTTTATTGGGTAAGTCTGATATGTTAATTGTTTTTGTCGTGCAGCATTTTGTTGTTGCATGTTTCTTTTTCTTTTACTATTTGACAAATTAAGACATTTCCTCGACAACACAGTGATTAACCGGTGCTCTGTCGGTGATTGTGCTCTTAATGGTTTTAAAAACACTTTTCTTGACATTGACAGCATCAATCTCTGACAGATTACGATACACACAATATGTCTGGATGACATCAAGTAAAGCTTGACTGACGTGCTTATAGTAATCACTTGTTGTTCCTCCATGAAGCATACCTATATCCAGGACAAATGTCTGAAATAAAGAGTCTTTCACATTAGTAGTCACATGGACTTCATTGATATCAGGTCCTTTTAAACTTGTGGCATCCCATGACAGAGTAGTGCAAGATGACTCATGCAATATATATCCAGTCTTAATTTGAGACAGAACACCTATTTCATAAGCTATCTGTGCTATAGTGGATGGAACAGGTTTGCTTGAAATTTGTTTACCACACAGAAGGAATACCCCATAGTGAAGGATATCACAACAATGCTGAACACTGACATTACATATCAAACTTTTATACATGCATTTCCTGAATACATGGTCATACTTCTTACCATCTACCTTTACCTGTATAACCTCGTTGTTGATGTCATCTATCTTTTCTTGTAACATGGACATCTGATTCTCTTGGCTGCTTCTAGGTAGCTCAAGTTCTTTCTAGCGTGAGCAACCTGACGTTCATGTTGTCTTTTCACTTGTTTCTTGTGTACCTTAGACTGACGCTGGAAAAGAGCAAACTTATTCTGTAATAATTTAAAATCCTTATCTTTCTTTTCAAGCTGTTTCTGGATGCTGTTATGTCTCAACTCATAATCTCGCAGCTTCTCGTTCAATGCATTACATTTCACCTTCAACTTCTCTAAAGAATTCTTCACCATTTTGTAACTCCTCAAAGCACTCTTGCATTTGGCTTTCGAAGAGCTTAGGCTTATTACCTTCCTGCGAATGGTCTGATTGATCACCTTTGGAGCAAAACGTGCCAGTTCTTGCGCACGATGTTTTTTTTGATCAAACAAACGCCTGCGCAATGTGACAATGGTCTCTCTCAAATTATTGAGTGTGCGCTGCTTGGTAACACAGTTATGACAATCATAACGAAGTTTCTTTGGGGATGGGGGCCCAACCATTGCAGCTGAAAAAGTTGATACATCAGTAGGTGAGGCAATCTCTTGTGTCTGAAACAAAACAACTGTATTTAGCGGCATCTTTAAAATATACAGGAAAGGGCTGCTGACAAAGTAGTACAAGTGAGTCCCAGTTGCTGCTCAAATTATTTTTCTTCAACTTCAGATTTTTTTTCAAGGCATGCAGATCATTGTAGAGCTTTATCTCATCAACACGCTTATCCTGTTCTGCAGATGTGGTTGGAATAAGTGTCTTGATTTTCCATATCAAAGCAGTAATTGAGGGATCTCGTGTTTCCACAAAAAGCTGCACAATGTATCCTTTCTTGAGTGGATACACTGGCCCAAAGCGCGCTAAATGTGCTTTCAGATCAGCAAAACACTTCTTGCTTATTGGTGGGGATGGTGTCCCAATCGTTGCAGTTGACACACTTGATACTTCGGTAGAAGAGGAAATCTCTTGTGGCTGCAACAAAACAACAGTATTAGACACATCTTTCAAATGTATAGGAAATTGCTGCTGAAAAAGATGTACAAGTGAGTCCCAGTGTGTACTCAAATTGTATTTCTTCAACTTGAGCTCTTTTTGCAAGACCTTTAAAGCCCAGCTGAGCTTTATCTCATCTACACACTTATCTTGTTCTATACACGTGGTCGGAAGAAGCGCCTTGACTTTACGTATCAGAGCAGTGGTTTTGATATCTCTTGTTTCTCCTATCAGTCGGGCAATGTATCCTTTCCTGAGTGGATACACTGGATCAAAGCATGCCAAATGTGCCTTCAGGTCAACAGCTGACTTCTTGTTTTTTCAAAATAAAACTTAAAAGCCTCGGATTAAATCTAGCAGAAATCAGAAGTAATGGTATAAGCTGAGAACTACAAATCTCCATAATATTGTGTAAAAGTGAATTAGACGGAACTAAAACACGTGCACTACTATCAATACTTGGGCACCGACATCACTTGTGTGGGAATTTTAAAAAAATGGTAATTTATATAAATTAACTTCATTATACTGGTTTAGAAAGCTCTACATAGTCTGTATACATCCAGTTTATTTCACTCCACGGATACCGAAAATATTGTGAGCATCCAATCTATTTTGGAATGCATTAACAGACTTTTCAGTACATCCTGCGGTAATGTATTCCAAGAATTCCCTCACTCTCTGTCTAAAAAAAGAATTCCTAATATTTAATCTAGACCTGTCTTTAAACAATTTGAAGCCTCTTGTTCTTGTAGCCGGTCGTACATTACAAAACTTGGTATAGTCATATCTATCCTTTCCATTAATTTAAACATTTGTATTAAGTCACTTCGAATTCTTCTTTATTCGAGACAATGAAGACCAGTCTTTTTTAGTTTTTCCTCATAGCTATAATTATGAAACCCCGTGATCATTTTCGTAGCTCTTCTTTGTAAGCATGTTTATATCCACTCTATTATATGGACTCCACACCTGAAAACAGGACTCCAATTTAGGTTTCACTAATGGTTTATATAACTTGACTATTACTTTCTTGCTCTTATATGAGATGTTTATTTTTATCATATCTATTAGCCCATTTCACTGGCACCTGGAATTGCTCCCGTACCTTTCCTATATGATCTATTATAACTCATAGGTCTATTTCCTTCGTTATTGTCCTAATATTGTTCTCTCCCATCCTGTAATTATATTCATTATTGGATCTTCCCACGTGGGTGACTGTACATTTTTCTACAGTAAACTGCATCTGCCAGCTCTCACGAAGTTTTTGTAATGTGTGAATGTTACGTGCAGATGAGGGGCACATATTGAGTTTATTTTCTGAATGCAATTAATGACAGTGTCTCAAATGTGGACACTAAAGTCAATGAATCTTCAGGATAAACTGACTTCGTCAGTTCTGGACATTTAAGTCGATGAATCTTTAGGATAAACTTACGTTCGTCAAATCTGGACACTAAAGTCGATGAGTCTTCAGGATAAATAGACGTTCGTCAAATCTGGACACTAAAGTCGATGAATCTTCAGGATAAACTGACGTTCGACAGATGTGGCCGACGAAGTTTATGAGACAACTATACATGTGATTATTTAAGAGCGCACGTATAGGAATAACACGAATAAGAAAGAGGCTGAACATGTATTCATCTGTCCGAGCCGTAGAAGCCGCAGAGGTGTCAATTCTTAATCACAGAAACAGTATAGCAAAAAAACGAAGTAAATACAAGTTCGAATTTTAGAATGTCGGATTGGAACAACAGCTGGCCATGCTAAGATAACTTAACGATCAGCCATGCAAGCATACATAATGTTAATCGTGAGCCATAGCCATAGTAAGGTACGAAGAGTGAACTCAAAGAGGGGGAAGTAATGACAGTTTCTTCTACTATGTTGTACTAAGGCCCAGTAATCCAACTTTAGCACTCATTTGTAATTAGATAATTTCCCATAGGAGAACTATTTACTAAACCGGACATAGTTCATGCATATTTGCATTGTAAATCGTATGAGTAACCACTTCGCTACGAGACAATCTTGCCCAAGGATATAACAAGATCGGGTGTTAGATATAATTTAACCTTTGGTTCACAAATATAACTGATGTTCCGCGTCCTATTAACCTTGCCGGAATACTAGGCCAGTAGATTCAGTCTCAATTAGGATGTACCGAATATCAAGTGACGTTGATCGGTAGGCCATGTCTGCCAATTCGCTGTCTGATTACGACGACCTGAACTACTTTAGTTGTATAAATAGGTAACAGAAACAGGATACACAATGCGAGGTTATAAAAGGGTTTTCATTGCCGAAATGTTGAATGAGAAGTTAGTTCCGTGTTTTCCGTGTTCTTCATTAGAGCTTCTTGATTTCTTCAAGGGTCCTAGCTGTGACTAGAAATCTCACAATTTGTGATGGTTTTATATGTTATACTTTTATTAACATCAGTTTTAGAATATTTATGTACCATTACACAGAGTTCGGACAGCTAGCTCATACCTGGGACATAAGTTACATTAGGGCAACATAGAAGTGAATAAGCATGTGGGAAAACTTATTGTTGATATGCTATTTATGAAGAAAAAAAACCAGTAGACCTCAATAATTTTAATAATAGGTACGTTTATACGTTTAGGTGTCTGAGGTCGAATGTGTGATGATGTACTGAGTACTCTATCAAAGGTCTTCGCGAAATCCAGATAAAAAACATCTACTATCTCTCCAGCATGTAACATTCGGTAACCTCCACCATGGATTCTATTAGATTTGTTAAGCATGATCTCACTGTAGTAAACCAATGGTAACTCCTGATGAACATTAACTTGTCCAAGTGTATTACTATGTGCTCTTTGATAATAGACTAAACTTTTTCAGGGTATTCTCGTCAAATTCACTAGTCTATAATTGGATGTATCTGTATTCTTACTCTTTTTGAACAAAGGTATCACACCTTCATCTATCCAATCCCTTGGACTAATTCTGTTCTCAATATATTGATAATAAAATATATATAATGGTTACCAGATCTCTAATTTCAAACAGCAATTTTGGATGAATACCGTCTTGACCACCATATTTATTCACTTCCAACCTCACCAATTGTATTAAAACCATTTCCTCAATAATGCAGAATGATTGTAATCCATCTGTGTTTATGTCCCTCTGGAATATATTTAAGGACTGGGATCTTGGATAATGTGCGGAGACGGCATGTTCTGTGTCTCCAGTGGGTCGGGAGAAGTCCTTTGTCCCCGAGGAACGATCTGGGAAACATCTTGTGGGCTGGGGTTTCCTGGTCCAGTCGTATCTTCTTCTTCTTCGTTCATCCTCAGATCAAGGTCCCGGTTTCTCTTACAAAGGACACCGTTGCTTGTAAGGCTGTTTTATCTCCATACAGCTTTTGTCTCAAATCTGTCTCGCGAGGCCAGTATTGTTCTCTCTTTTCCTGTGTGAACGTGCAACTTTGCAAGATTTGTTCCACGGTCATGATATGCTTACCCCATGGACATTTGTCATCTGTCCCAATCCTCATTTTGTTGTAAAGTCGACCTTTGTCTATTATGCCAGTTCTAGGTCTGAAGATGATGACTTGCTCTTCTCTAGTTAAGTTAAAGTAGCTGTCTCGTTTTTTGTACATCGGGGTGTTGATCAATCCATTTTCCCCTGAAGTTGGCTTTAATTATGGTCTTGGCCTCATTATATGTGATACTCAGGTTTGTTTGTGGGAATGCTCTTCCACTCTTTGCTAGTTTATCTGCAGCTTCATTGCCTTCAATGTCGCAGTGGGGTGGGATCTGCTGTATGACCAATCTTGGGTGTTCTGCTGAGAGCTGTGTTAGGGAGAACATACATTGCTCGAGATCTTCATCTTTGTGTTGTGTAATCGCTGCTAATACTGACGCGACATCAGTCAGGAATACTATGTTTTCTGTGGATATCTTTATCTTGGATTACAAGTTCAGCTTCGGCCTTTTGTGCCTTTGCTTCTTCACGGAAGTTATTTGAGTATGTGCCCGTTGGTATTATTCCATTCCTTAGACTGTAATAGAGCCCTCCACCTCCATTGTATGTAGCTTTATTAGATCCAGTCGTATGACATGAACGAAAAAAGAAACTTGGCAGCGGTCCGACATAGTGTGGATTCCTGTTTAAACAGAAACTTCCACGATGCTGATGTAGTCTTGCCTATGGCTGCTTGCGCATGTGAAAGGGTTCCTGTCTTGAGTGTTGTATCGAAAATGAGGTTATAATAATAATAATAATTTCAATAAACAGCTTCCGTCTTCCTCTTTCTTCTTTTCGCGTGTTTCCTACTTGTGCCTTTCAGCGCCAGTTTATGAAGAGGTTTCTTGACCGGGCCCTAGTATGTGCTTCGTACACAAGGAGCTTTACTGATTCTGTTATTTTTGTTATCCATCTTTTGCGTGGTCGACACCTGGCCTTGTATCCATTGTATCGGTATATCATTGCTTTCTGGAGGACATTATCTGGTGTTTGACATGTCACCTGGCCGAAACATTTGGTTTACTGTCTCTTGATGAGATCTAGAACTTGGTATTGTACCTTCTAGTTTCCTAATATTTTCGTTTTTGATGCTATCGACTCTTGTTACTTCAAGCATTCTGCGTTGGCATTTCGTCTGTTGTTACAATTTTTCTTGCATCTTTGCTTGTCAGTATCTAATTTTGGCACTGAAAGCGCAATGTTGAAAGAAATGTCGTGTTGTACAGCGTTTAAAAAAAAAAAAAAAAGTTTTACGTGTTTATATTGTAATATCGGGAACATTTGCCAAATGATTTGACTTCCATTATTACATCTGTGTTGGATTTAAGTGTCGTCTTTGCCAATTGCTGAAATGTGAAATTGTTCACCTGGTGATTTTGTAAAAATCTATTTATTTTTGTTTCTTTTCTTGCAATCCTCATACCTTCTGTTATCTCTATATTGATTTGTTGGGACCGTTATCGGTGCAGGCCTAATTAAGATTGTTGTTATGTTTCTGCAGTTGTTTCTCCGAGGTTACTATTACTGTCTGACCACCAGCACAGAGAAGTTCATTTAAGTGATCACTCAGGTTGTTTCCCTTACTAATGTTGACGATTTGACATATTGCGTCTATAAATGAGATAAACAGTAAAGGGGATAGTACACAACCCTGCCGTACCGGTCTTAATATATAATTTTTCAGAATTTCTTGCGTTTGTTCTAACTGTACTTTAGTTATTCACATAAAGACTTTTACATAGATTGGTCAAATGTTTTTTTACTACATAACGTTCTAATGTTATCCATTGTTGATATCTACTCCATCGATAGAATGCCTTCTCTTGGTCCACGAAAGCAACATATAGTTTCTGATTGTACTCTATTGTTTTCTCTGCTAGTTGTCTCAGTGCGAAAATTGCATATGTTCAGCTTCTGATTTTCCTAAATCCCACCTGTGCTTCACTAAGCTTCGGTTCTATGATTTAGCATATATCTTTCCAGTATGGTTAAGCAATGATGTTCCTCAATATTTTGTACATCCCATTTTGCTGCCTTTTTTCCAAGTGGGATGTATTGTTGCACTTCCCTCCCCAGTCTTATGGAGTTTCTTATCTAATCCAAATGAAATGTTGGTCTAATTTCCTGTTCCATGGGAGGAAACAGTGAAGCTAAGGTCTACAAGCATCGTGGAAAACTGTACGCGGAGCTGGCTACACATTTCGGAAATTAGTTAGTTAGTTGCCCCTCGCAAGCGAAGATGTCGACTGCGCATACATGTTTATTCAGATGTGACTGCATACGACTGTACAGTCCGATCTGAGCATGACAAACTCTACTGCACATAGGGCACACGTAAACAGCATTTGTAGTTGGACAGTCTTGGATTTTTTCTTTCGTGCAGCTCGCTTTTTCTGCGCCTCCGAGATTGTCCTCTGCTCAGCGGTGCAAGCACTATGTGTGACGGTAGTGCGCCAGACTGAGCGGTTCGGTGCAAGCAACTCATAGTCAGCAGCATCAATGGACATACTCTTTAAAGAAACTTTTAGAGTGTCTCTGTATCTTTTCTTGTGTCCGCCCTTCCAGCGTTGTCCTTTCATGAGCTCACCATGCAGCAGTTGTTTAGGGAGGCGCTCATCAGATATAAGAACATCATGCCCTGTCCATCTGATCTGGGCTCTCTGTAACAGCCTATTGATGCCAGAGAGTGCAGCCATGCTCAGGACCAGAGTTGGGCAGTCTGTCCTGTCAATCGATACTGAGCAGTTTGCGGAGACGGTTTCCATGGGAACGATTAAGTTTCGTAAATATACAGGAAGTAGAAACACAATATGTGAAACGCACCCCCTGGTCGTTTCTAGAAGTTGGTATCCACGTGAGGAACGAGAAATAACAACATAGTCTTTAAGGATGACTCGTGGACAAATCTCCCCCATACAAGTGATATGGAATGGAAGGCAGTACATGAAACAATGAACCGATGTGTACCATGTAGCTACCGGTAACGTTTGATAATAGTCCATAGAGTCAGCAGGCATAACAGTTTAGTGACAAATGTAGGACTCGTTTTCACCATACAGTCAGCAGTAATAACAGTTTAGTGATGAATGTCGGACTCGTTTTCACCATACAGTCAGCAAGCATAACAGTTTAGTGACGAATGTAGGACTCGTTTTCACCACACAGTCAGCAAGCATAACAGTTTAGTGACGAATGTAGGACTCGTTTGCCAATCAAAAACAACCGACAATCGTTAATACCATAAAGATATGAAAGGCTGAGGTCTTTGTGTATGACATGGACAAAAATAGCACCACTGCCTGACAGAGAGCATGCGCAAGAGGCGACTAACTGGGACATGGCATAACACCGGCCATGGTTAGGTGGTTTGTTTAGAGAAGCGAAAACCAAACGTGACGGTTGGTATGTACTGTTTACATCAGAAATGGCGTAATCATGCGTATCGTACGTATGTTTACTTGGTGCAGTTAGATCTTGTTTCATGTGAACAAGCCTCGTAAAAAAGCTGTGATAGCTCAATAAACAATGACAATTATAAATGGATTTATTCAATACAGTTTTTTTTTCAGTGTTCTTTTAGAAGTCCTACCATAAAATTATAAAGATATTGCTCTGAATAATCAAAACAAGTTTTTGTTTTGTTGCAATTAATGTAAAATGTGTTTGGTATATACATATTATCTATCTATCAAAAACAAAATAATAGCATAGACATCGATCACTCTGATTTAACCGGACATCAATATCAATCAATTTTAACACCACACCAACGCCTTTTTTATTATTGGACAACATTCACACAATGAGCTGGATACATATAAGTAACACGGAGATATTGACAAAAACCGTGGACGCTAATTTCTGAACGCACTATAAACAGAACGCTACACGATTTTGTCCAAACATACTGGCAATAGATGTCAACGGCTAACTCAAGCTTTCATTGGCTTATCGTGGAATGCAGTTGTCGAGTGAGACTTGAAGTAAGATGATACACAACTAATCTTTGCTTGTAGCAACACTTTTATAGAAGCTTCCTTATTGTGTAATGTCTGCAATATTAACACATGTATTTAATGTTGGTTACCGGTTTGTTCCGAATAAACATTGCTCTACTGCTTCTGCCTGTTCTTTTACATAAATTTGCATCCACGAACTGGTGGGGTATGTTTCATTAGTCATGCTGTAGCAATTTATTTAACATGATCAGGTTGATAGACACATCCTGAAACAGATAAATTCGTCATCTTCGAGATGGCTAGGGAGGTGACACTTGTCCTGTTCTTGTGTATCTTATATCAAGTATCGAACAGCGATGTATTTGCCGTTATTGTAATTATTGTTTCTGTATCTGAGTTACATTTGTTTCATGATAAAGACATTTTGTGATACTGACATGACATTTGATGTTTCTGTGTCCAAGTGTATCTGATAACGCCAACACACAAGCTGAATCAGATCGCAAGTAACAGTCACATCAACTAGTTCACTCTAGCGGCTCTGCAACGTTTGGTTTCATAAGCTCTTGCAGAAAAAACAAAACTTTTATCTTACCGCTTTCCACAGACGCAGATCTTTAAACTATTTTTTGTTGTTTGTTCTTCATTTATATTATTTGAGATCAAGATGCTGTGCAGCGCATGAGCTACAGCGGTCAGCGACCCATAGCTGACTGCTAGCATCAGGGCCAGCGAACTAGAGCTGAGCAGCGCATGAGCTGCAGCGGTCAGCGACCCATAGCTGACTGCTAGCATCAGGGCCAGCGAACTAGAGCTGCCAAGACCCTTCTATACCTCCACGTGGTTATTCTGGATAACAAGCTGCAGCACAGAAGACCGGCTAAGGAGAAGGGATCGAAGAGGGAATGCTAACCCGGTACTAAAAAAATGTTTGCTGAAGACAGATGTATTGGACCGAAAGGTGTCAATATCGCAGTCAAGCTGTAAACTATGACAACACAATTCCGTTTTTTGGACCACATTCTGTGACTTAAGCCCTTGTTAGGGTGTGGTAGCGGGAGATTGAGAACGAACGAAGCCAAGCCAAACCATTAAAATCATTTCTATTAACTTACATGCCCGTGAGTCAGGTTTCCGTCAATTCTAGATTATGAAAATGGTCATTTGTATTTTAAAGAAACATCATTTTTTTAAAAATGAAGATCTAAATCATCATTCATATTTTTTTTTGTTAATTTTTTTCGTAACCTTTTTCCTTCCTTTAAATAAAATAATGGTCTCTATAGTTTATTTTTGTTTTCAATTCTCATTTCTACAGATCTATAATATGTTATTCGTGGTCTATAGTTTTCCTTTTTTTTAAATCATAGTTGCTATAATTTCTATTTTGTTCTTGTCTGTGACAACAATGATATTCTTTGGTTATTTACACAACATCTTAGTTTCCGACTTTTCTAACGTGTCCTATGAAATGTCAAAGTTTCTGTTAACCTGGTCTTTATAGTCTCTTAATTTTTTTATCATGTTCACTACTGTTGCCATTTTTGATCTGCAGTTTCTGTAGTGTCCAAATATTTTATTGTTGTCTACGTAGTGTTCCTGTTTATTTTTATGTGATCTAGATAGTTGTCCGGCTTTGTTTATATGATCTAAATATTTGTCCAGTTTTGTTTATGTTATCTGGATATTTATTCGGTTTTGTTTATGTGATCTAGATATTTTGTTCGGTTTTGTGTGTCATCTAGATATTTGATCGGTTTTGTTTATATAATCTAGATATGTGTACGGTTTTGTATATGTGATCTAGATATTTGTCCAGTTTTGTTTATGCGATCTAGATATTTGTCCGGTTTTGTTTATGTGATCTAGATAGTTGTCCGGTGTATTGTTCTGTGATCTGCTTAGTGCCCGGTGTATTTTTCCGTGATCTAGATAGTTGTCCTGTTTATTTTTCTTTGATCTATGTAATTATGAATTTTTTATTGGGTTGCCAACATCGTTTTCCGACTTATTTTATTGTGGTCTACATGGTATCTTCTTTAAAAACATCGTGAAATCTATATTTGCTCACATTACAGTTCAGTTCAGTTCTTCCCATAACCCATCAGGTCGTTGGGGCACACTTTAAGACACTCCCAAAATTCCCCTCCATGTTTCTCTGTTGCCGCCGTCTGTCGTATCTCAGCGGGACGAAGGCTTGACCACTCAGTGATGTTGTCCACCCATCTCTTCCTTGGACGTCCTCGCCCTCTCTGTCCCGGTACGGAACCAAAGAGTACCGAGTTGGTAATTCCGTTGAACCTCGTGACGTGCCCGTACCAGGACATCTTTCGTCTTTCGATTGTTGTGAACAGATCTTCAAAAAGGCCAATAGCGTTTACAACTCTCTGTCGTATTTCTACGTTGTTGACACGATCTTTAAATATTTAACATTTAGGCGTTTTCTATAGCACCTCATTTCCATTGCATGTATTCTGCTCTGGATATCTGCTGTAATGGCCCAAGTCTCGCAGGCATACAGAAATATTGAGATCACCAAAGAGCGCATTAGTCTAACTTTTATGCCGAGGGCGAGCCGCTTGTCTTGCCATATAGGTTTCAGCCGAGTCAGCGCCGCTGTTGTTTGTGCTATTCTTGCAATTACCTCTGGCTTCGATCTCTCTTCACTGATCAACGATCCCAGATATTTGAAACGTTTTACCGCCTCAAGTTCCTACCTATTTGCCTCTATTACAGATTTAAACCCCACTATGTTATTAGTCATGAGCTTTGTTTTATCTGCATTTATTTCCATACCAAAACTCTGGGCCGCTTTCTGTGTCTGCCAATACATCAATATCATCTGAAGTTTGTGAAAAGCCTGTCACCTATTTTAACCGTGCCAACATGTCCTTCTAAGGTCGTCTCCATTATTCTCTCCAAGAATATATTGAAGAGTGTTGGGGAGAGTATACATCCCTGTCTCACACCCACCGTCGTGCGGAACCAATCGCATAGCGTTTCCTCTACAGAGACTGCGCTTGTCGCCTGCTCATAAAGGTTTGCAATTACCCTCACAATATCACTGTTGAACTTATAATGCTTCATTGTTGACCATAACGCCGCATGCCACACTCTGTCAAACGTCTTTCTAAAGTGAATGAAGGCATGGTAGAGTTGTTGTTGATACTCTGAGTACATCTCATTCAGTAGCCGAAGATTAAATATCTGCTAGATGGTATTCTGTCCCGCTCAAAAGCCTGCTTGTTCTTCTGCAATGATATTCTCTGCCAGTGGTTTCAGTCTGTTAAGTATTATTCTCAAGAGAACTTTACTTGGGTGACTGATTGTTCGATAGTTCTGACACATTTTTAGGTTTCTTCATTTAGACAGTGGTATAATGACTGATTTTGTCCAGCTGGTGGGCCAATCTCCTGTCTACCAAATTCTACTACAGATATATGTCAGGGTATCAATTGTTACCTCACCTCACACTTGTAGGAGCTCTGCTGGGATATTATCCACACCTACAGCCTTCTTTTTCTTCAGCATTTTCACGGCTTCATTTACTTCTTCCCTGGTTATCATTTGATTTTCCTCTAACAGACTCACTTCAGGAGACATTGCATTTCTGGGGTCAC
Source organism: Ariolimax columbianus (assembly GCA_036924085.1). Lineage (NCBI taxonomy): Eukaryota > Metazoa > Mollusca > Gastropoda > Stylommatophora > Arionidae > Ariolimax > Ariolimax columbianus. Next base: position 56,839,473 of record JAVGWX010000020.1, on the reverse strand, counting down.
CTCGACCTTCATGCTTATATAGTTCCGAACAGTACTCTGTCCAGCGCTCACGAATGTCTTGAGCTTCTGTGAGACATTTCCCACTCTTGTCCTGGATCATTGTATTTCGACTTTGTACAGGCCTTACTAAGTCCTTTACTGGTTTTTTTTTCTCCTCCACATTACACTTCAGACAAAAGACTACCATTTTTGTGTGGGAACAATGCTAAGCGATTAAAGAAAATGAAAGAAAAATTGCAAATATTTGTTTCTTAGTGCAATCTTTTTTTTTGTTTTTAAAATAAAGGCAACAGTCACAGACACCCGCACTTTTACAAGTCCAGCACATCTAGTTCTCATCATCATCTAGTTGATCTGTCATGAAACTTGTTGAAAGGTCGTCTGTCACTCCATCTCCAGCTATCGTCATTTCAGCGTAGATCGGTTGATTAGTTAATCTCTGGGTATGCTTGTGATGCCAAGATGAGCCTTGATCACCCCGATCCGCTTATCCACATGAATCTTGTCCTCTAGTATCTTCTGTAGAAGACTTTCATCTCGCACATTGTGTCCCGTTCATTAGATCGTCTACTAACTTTCGGGCTACCATTCTCCGGGCTACCACAGTTCTTCTTCTTCTGCGTACACAGTCAGACAGTAACCATTATTTTTTCGAAAAAAGCGGCGGTCATCCTGAGGCTCTCGCCACTGCCATAGAGCTTGTCTTGCAGTTCCACTGGTAATGGCCACATCTGCTCTCTCTGATCCTCGTATGTCGGGCAGTTCTGCAGCAGATGTTCAGTGGTCATTTTACCAGTACCGCACGGGCATTCGTCGGTACACCCTATCTTCAATTTGTTGAATAGGTGGTACCTCAGTCTGTTGTGGCCAGTGCGAAGTCTGAAGACAACGACCTGCTCTCTTCGGTTCAACTGGTAATAGGCATCGTTTTTGGTGTAACCAGTATGTTCGGTTTCCCATTTGTTCATGTATCTGGCTTTGATAAGCCATTTTGACTCTTCGTACGTCATACTGTTATCTGTTTGTGGTAGTCTTGCACCTTCTTTTGCCAGTCTGTCTGCCTCCTCGTTGCCTTGGATGTTGCAGTGTGACGGAACCCACTGTACCACTACCCTTTTTGGTGCGGACTGCTGGCACAGTTTGCAGAGTGCTGCTCTTAAGTCATTAAGCTCAGTGTTTTTCTGGCTTTTTAGCGCTGTGACTACGGCGAGAGCATCTGTCAGCAGGACTATATGGCTCTCATTTTCACTGTGTTATTTTTCTGCCATTTGGTAGGTTCAGGAATGCTCCTGCCCCTCCGTTCTGTGTAGTGTTTGTTACAGAACCGTCGGTGGATGCATGGGCTACCACAGTTCAAAAGCTTCCAAGCTGTTTCCATTCGTCCTTGCCAAAGTACACGTTTCAGTCTTATACAGCAGCAATCAGCCATATTTGAGTGACGATATTTTCCCCCTCAATTATATCCTGATATTCTTTGAGGTTACCAATTTAAGTTCTGCTCTGAAGTAGCCCTCTTTAATTTCTCATTGCCAGAATTTTATGTAGTGGTGTGCTCTAAATATGTAAACTTCTATACTTGCTCAATTACTTTTTCATTGGTGATTACATTCATTTGACTATGTTGCTTGACTATTACCAAAGTCTTTGTATTCAATGTTTATTTTCATGCCAAACGCTTTGCTATTTGTTCAAGCAGCGTTTGCAACGTTGCTTCACGGCATTAATGTTCATAATATTTACATTGACACCCCTACACTTTACATTATCATCTCATAATATGCGTTACATAGACTCGGTGATAGGAAGCAACTTTCTCTCACCCCTTGGTCTAATTGAAACTGGATCCGTTAATCCTTATGTGATTGAAATAATCACCTCTTAATTTCCTTACAAATTTCTGGATGAATCTAATCATTGGATTCTCTTTACGTTTTTTGTTGCCACATCTGAATACGTTTGCTTTATTATAGCGGTAACATTCGAGGCATAATACCTTTTTAGAAATTAGACATTACAAATAAAGCGTTAATTGTATATTTTTTCTCTGAACTTGGAAATTCAAAATTCTAATGTCAAAACGGCAACTCTTTACAATTGAAAAATTGCCTAATATCCTCAAACAACCAACGTGGTACATTTCATGGCTACATTCTTTAGTATGTCGACAGTGTATGTGCTAAATTGTGTGTGAAATTGTAGTAAAGAAAAGAAAACAAAGCATAGGTAGTACAGGTTATGGCGCAGAAGAACCGACATTTCAGTCATGTCAGATTTCAAAATGATACCTTCCACCTAGGAATGAATAAATGTATAATGCCATTCATGAAGTTACACGAGCGATTCATGTTGGGAACAGAATAGGCCCAGTATCTCTTTCGTTTCAAGTCGCAAGAAGCCGTTCACGAAAGATGTGCACACAGTAGACAACCTCGCCATAGCTACAGTCGCACTGCAAATGACTTGAATCAGGCCTTCTTGAAAGATGGTCAGGGAAACCAAAGTTGGGCCAGTTCTTCGACAAATGGAGCAAAATAGAGACAAATGGAGATTTTTGTTGTTTCGTATGCCCACAACGTGAAGGTTAACGCTTTTGTGCGCCTTGAAAAGGACGTTAAGTGATGGGTTGCAGTAGCTTTCCTCACATCCCGAGCGTGCTGAAGAAAATCCTTCAAGCGGTTGTGCTATGCTTGACTTCATCTGCGTGCCGTTCACTACTACAGGGATCACCTCGATTCCTTACCTCGTTAGCCAGGCTGCCCTGAAAACAGCCTTTTTTCCTACGAGGAAGCTGAGGTGAGAGTCTTGATCAGTATGTTGTGCCTGACCCTGACTAACATGTCTGATCAGTATGTTGTGCCTGATCCTGACTAACATGTCTGATCAGTATGTTGTGCCTGACGCTAACTAACATGTCTGATCAGTATGTTGTACCTGACCCTGACTAACATGTCTGATCAGTATGTTGTGCCTGACCCTGACTAACATGTCTGATCAGTATGTTGTGCCTGACCCTGACTAACATGTCTGATCAGTATGTTGTGCCTGACCCTGACTAACATATCTGAACAGTATGTTGTGCCTGACCCTGACTAACATGTCTGATCAATATGTTGGGCCTGACCCTGACTAACATGTCTGATCAGTATATTGTGCCTGACCCTGACTAACATGTCTGATCAGTATGTTTTGCCTGACCCTGACTAACATGTCTGATCAGTATGTTGTGCCTGACCCTGACTAACATGTCTGATCAGTATGTTGTGCCTGACCCTGACTAACATATCTGAACAGTATGTTGTGCCTGACCCTGACTAACATGTCTGATCAGTATTTTTTGCCTGACCCTGACTAACATGTCTGATCAGTATTTTTTGCCTGACCCTGACTAACATGTCTGACCAGTATGTTTTGCCTGTCCCTGACTAACATGTCTGATCAGTATGTTTTGTCTGACCAGGCGTCAGTCTTCCTCCCGAGCGGGGATTGTTCAGTTCAGTTAAGTTAATTCATTATAAAAGGTTACAATATTTTGTGTAACCATTTATTGAAATAAAAGATGTTTCAGGAATCCAGTAATACTGTAAGATGATATGGGTCACTTGTAGATGTCATCATTGGGTGTCAGCAGTGTAACGATTGGTTGTTTTGTTTTGTTCATATAGTAGATAGGGTATAAACATTCTTTCAAGGATACAAAGATGAGAGACACAAATGATAGTGGGATTATAGAATTATAGTTATGGGGAAGGGAAAATCGGCTTACAGTGTCCAGAAAGAGAAAAATTCGATGCTATTTAATACTGGTGTATACGATGATCAACGGAAAGAATAAATTAGACTATATAATAAATGTAACGTATTTTTTTCAAATTATAACAACTTACAAGAACACGTTGAAACAGCAACAGATTAAATAAAAAGAAGTGCATCCTGCATTAGAGGGATGTGTCGGAAAGAAAGGTGCAAATATCGCAGCCGAGCTGTATATTATCGACACAACGCATTCCTTTCTCCGGACAAGATCTTGCTACTTGCAAAGCCCTATTCAGGGTTTGATAGTGGGTGACTGAGAACGAACGCAGAAGAAGAAAGAAAAGTTCAGATTGGATGTTAGAAAATATTTTATTTAGTCAGCGAATGGAGAATGCTTGAAATGCATTGCCACATAAAATAGTGAAGGCAGGGTCAATAAATGCATTCAATAATAAATTGGATGCCTATAGTTAATAGATCAAGTGAAGTAAAAGAAACTGGTTGTATATAGACTATGCAGAGTTATCTAAACCTGCAGTAAAAAGGAGGTAAGTAAATTAAGATGGATAAATTTGCCTTCAGCCTTTTGATGTCCGAGGCAAACAAAATAGAATCACTGTTTACTTCCTAGTATGTCGTAAGAGACGACTAGATAGAGTTGTGCATGGAGCTAGAAACCTCTCCAGGTAAAAATGAAGGCTTTAAAACAGAACTACTTATAACATGAATCGGACTTTCCTAAAGCTGGTAAGCCAAATGCATTGTCGGAGCCATGCTTCCCCCAGAAGAGACGACAAGACGTGAAGGAATGATGAATAGAATAGTTATCCATCACAAGTGATGAAGATCACTGTCTTTGTTCAGCCGTGTGGACAGTCGTATCTCTTGCTGTGTCCGCTGAAATGGTTGACTTGCGCAGTGATTTGGATTAAAGTGAGGAAGAAACTGCGCCTGTTGTCAACCTCACTCACAGAGCCTAAGCTACCTTTTGCCAGTGGCAAGACATTCATCGAAACGACTGGAGATGAATAGAATATTTTCTCATAAAAGTCCCAGATATTTATATCATGGAACAAATTGATACTGATACCAAAATAGAATCAATTGTTTAGGTACTGGTACACGAGTGGTACCAGGGTGAATGGATTATATCCTATGTCTCCTTCCAATCCGACATTTTACAAGATTAAAAAGTGTGTTGTGCTTTAGAGCTGGCAAAGTCATTATGTAAAAAATATTGTCATTGTAGTGAACACCTAAAAAATATCCGACATAGCCTTCCAGTAAATAGACCAGCTGTAGTTAAAACCAAAGCTTCACATTGTCACGAAAAGGTTCACAAATGCAAATCTTAAAAGTTGGTTACGTTCAAAAGATACACCCTACATTTTTCTCTTATACTTCACATTGGAACAAAGAAATGCATAATGAATGACATGTCAAATATTATCTCTGAATTCCAGAATATTCCCCACATGTTGGACCTTCAAGTACACCTTGCAAGAGAACAATGAGTAGTTTCAGATGGATGTGCATATCGCTCAAACGACTGCAATGTGTTCTCATGTGCTTGATTCTGATTGCGTGTGTTGTTCCAGTTTATTACAACTACAACGGTCTGTTGATTACCACTCTCTACAAATCGATATCGATTAATTCGTTGAGACAATATGTTCCAACATCTTTCAGTTTTCAAGGAGAAATCTTCGAGAATCAAAGACTTACTACCAGACAGCTAGGCAAACCGAACGGGCCATCTCCAACTAACCTAACCTGTAAAGCAGGCCAAGGTCTGGCTACTAAAACAGCGTGCCCGACATGTTTCAGGCCAGCAGTTGGTTGGCTTGAAACAAATTTCAGCGATATTGGATATGAAGATCCAGTCGTCAACAATGAGACGGTATATTTCTTCAAAGCCAAAAAGGAAGTTCTAGAGCACCTAATACAAGAATATGTACTAGTTCCTGGTTTTAATTGCTCAAACGTTTACTTGTTAGCGATTCAGCCATCGGTACTTAACAAGCAAAATGAGAGGGACACAGTCCGTAGTACGTGGGGGAGAGTAGCGAAGGAGCAAAGATGGCCGAACAGGAATATCAACGCCAATGTTCAAGTCATCTTTGTTGTGGCCAGACAAACAATAACAAGCAGCGGGAAGAATAATTCTTCAATCATACAGCGACAACTAAAAGAGATAACATTAGAGGCAAAGAAACATGATGATATTCTCTACCTGGATATGATAGACGGCTATAAACGTTTAACATTGAAACTGTTATCCGCTTTCAAGTGGGTCAAGGACAACTGCCCGTGTGTCAAGTTCGTGTTGAAAGTGGACTACGATGCATTTGTGAACGTGCCGCTGCTTGTGGACACTTTGTTGTATTTTGAGGACCGCTTTGAGTTCTCCATTATTGGAAATGTTTATTTTAAGCAGAAAGAAGCAAAACGGCAAGGAAGATGGGCGGTGCCCAAGTCACTTTACTTGTTCAATGAGTACCCCAAATATGCTTCAGGTAAAAACTTCGAATAACTGTCGGTGTGCGTGTCTGTCTGGGTGAGTTTATGTCTGTTTGTCTACTTATTCTATCTATCTATCTATCTATCTATCTATCTATCTATCTATCTATCTATCTATCTATCTATCTATCTATCTATCTATCTATCTATCTATCTATCTATCTATCTATCTATCTATCTATCCATCTATCTATTTATCTATCTTGCTGCCTGCCCGCCAGCCCGCCCGAACGTCTTACTGTCTGTTTCTCCGTCTGCCTGTTTTCCCGTGTCTCCGACTGTCTGTCTGCTTGTCTGCCTGTTTCTTCAACTGTCTGTCTGTCTATCCAACTGTCTGTATCTCCAACTGTCTGCTTGTCTGCTTCTTCAAATGTCTGCCTGTCTGTCTACTTCTCCAACTGCCTATCTGCCTATCTGTTTCTCCAACTGCCTGCCTGTCTGCCTGTTTCTCCAATTGTCTGCATGTCTGCCTGTTTCTCCAACTATCTGCTTGTCTGCCTGCTTCTTGAACTGTCTATCTGTTTGCCTGTTTCTCTAACTGCATGTTTGCTTGATGTTAAACAGAGGAGTAGGTCGCTCGGAAAGTCAGTCTGTCTGTCTGTCGTTCTTTCTGTCTGTCTGACAGTCCCTCAGAACGTCTGTCCCATCCATCTGTATAGCTGTCTATTTATCTATCAGCACATCCAAATGTCTGTTTGTACGTATGTGGATCAATTTATTTGCCTGATCGTTCATTTGTCAGCACTCGTGTCTGTCTGTCTTACGTGTGTATCTGTTATTTTTGATTCACAGTTCTTAGACTGCGTAAATTGTTTCTTTCTTCAATCAAGCGCATATTGCAGTCAGTGATGCTTGAGAGGCCAACTCGCAAATTTGTAAGACCACCAGCCACATAGAGGAGCCATCAACTTTCTTTAATTTCGTAAATATGCGACTGCGCAGCTTACGTGCAATGATGTCGATGGGGACGGCGTGGGCTAGTGGTTAAGTGACACGGCTTACAATCCAAAGGTGCTAGGTTCAATCCCCATCACAGCACCGACCGTTACCCGGAGGAGCCTTAGAAAATGTATGAGGAAGCAGATCCTTACATAAAATGCGTGCCGATGTCGGATGCACTGGGCAGATAGGAGCACAATAAAAACAGCAGTGCACCGACGCTCACCGCCTTGGGAATAAAGAAATAAGGGAAACGCGAAAAAAATAATGTCGATTGCAAATAATATAACAACATAGGATACTATAGGACAATAACGTAAAACAAACCTGAATATGGCATAGGTCATCCCAGCATTGAGTAACATAACATAACAACATACATTAACGTAATTTAACAGGTGCCTGTTGCGAAGAAGTGATTAGGGCTGGAGACATATTCTCGGAGAGCCAATCTTGGCTGAGAGAGTAGTTGGACATTTCAACTCAATATCTCAACAAAGTGGAGCAAATCTGAGGTCACAACACGAAATGTGAGAGAGAGAGAAAGAGAGAGAGACAGTGTTTACTATAAGTTGGAATTTGTGGTCTGGGATGAAGGATGTGGTTTTAGGCCTACCCATTCTTCATAATGGCTAGTATTAGAAATGCGGGTAAGGGAAGTTATTTAACGGCGAAAATGGCCCTGACAGATTGATAGGTCGACAAATAGCTGTGGCAGTCAATATGGTTTAACATTGCTGACCAGTCAACAGGGAATGAACGGGGTATATAGTCTTCATCGCCAACTTTGTTTAGACGTAACTAAAAAGAGTCTATACAAGTAGAAGGGGACACAGAAGGGAGAGCTGGACTAGGAGGTTATCTCACCATGTGTCACGAGAATTGCAAAACATGTTGCTGTATTAGTAAGACGAGATTATTTGAATGCATTGCCCTTATATTTGTATGTTTAGAGCTACACTATTTTGTATACATAATATATTACAGAAATTGACAACTACATTACAGTATTGAAAAATACAAATTAAAGCTGTTTCAATAACTATACTAAAAACATTGTAACTTTTTCATCAATGATACTGACATTGTACCTGCCCAATATCGGGTAGATCGATAATGAATAGAGGAAGTAGAGCTGTTTCCGTAAGACCAATAGGATGGAAATAATCATAATGCGAATAGAAGAAATGATATACCAAATAAAACTACTGAACACATAGCTAGATAATAAATGGAAAGTAATTGAATGTAGATGTGTAGAGAAAATGAGGATGACCAAGTGGAAGGTTAATGAATTATCATGAAACGTAGAATCGATTGAGTTGTCTGAGAAAATGAGGCAAACAAAGAGAAAACAAACCAAGAGATGACACAAAATTAAAGGACAGAGTTTACAAAAACAATGAGACCAACAAAGAACAAACTTTGACAAGAAAACAAATAAATGGACATAATTTGCAGATAACTTGAGAAGACGAACAAAAAAAAATATAACAAAAGAAGAAGATAGCAACGAGATACTCGGTAGTTTTGTCACGCACATCCGGTGGACAATTCTAAAACATATTATTTACAAAACGCTGCAGATAGACGTGACCGATATTTGCTCGATTATAATGTAACATACATGAGGTAGAAGATTACAATTGATATAATTAAGAAACGTCTGTTTCCAAGAATCCTAGTTGTTCCGTCCGATATAAACATGTCGTTACCTTTCAAGGAAAATACCTTAAAGTTAAATTATCATGGGATCAGCAAGCCGGGAGGTTACATATATCATATCATTTGCCTTTGTCTCTAGCAAGCCCTGCTTTCATACAGCCTAATCTTGAACGATCTGCCCTCGCACAGCCTTGTCCTCAGACAGCACTGCACTCATACAGCCATACCTTCAGTCAGCCCTACCTTAAGACAGCATTACCCTCAGACATCCCGACCCTGAAACAGTCCTGCCCTTAGCCAACCCTACCCTCGCACAGCTCTACCCTCAGACAACACTACCCTAAGACGATCATACACTCAGACAGACCTACCTCAGACAGCTACACCCTCAGATATACCTACCCTCAGACCATATCCTCAGACAGACCAACCCTAAGACAGCCCTATCCTAAGACAGCCCTATCCCCAGACATATCTTCGCTAAGAAAGCCCTACCCACAGACAGCCATATCCTCAGACAGCCTTACCCACAGACAGCCATATCCTCAGACAGCCTTACCTACAGACAGCCATATCCTCAGACAGCCTTACCTACAGACATCCATATCCTCAGACAACCCTACCCTCAGACAGCCCTTTTCTGAGACAGCCCCACCCTAGGATGACACTACCTTCAGACAGTCCTTCCCTTACACCCCTATCCTCAGACAGCCCTACCCTCAGACATCCCTACCCACAGACAGCCCTACCCACAGACAGCCCTACCCTCAGACAGCCCTACCCTCAGACAGCCCTACCATCAGCCAGCCCTTCTATAGGACGACCATTCATTCAGAACCCCCCTGCTGTTGAAGAAGTGTTAGAGACTGCATTATACCAGGTCTTATAATTTTGTTTTATTAGGTGGTTGTGGTCGTCTCTTTGTTCTGATAGTCTGCTAGACACCCATTTACATCCTGGTCTCTGTTTGAATAACAGCGATGGAACACTGTTCCTTTCCCCATCAGAGATAAAGATCTACAACAGTGTTCAAAAGCTATATGTGGGATGGTGCAGTTTTTTCGTCGGTAAATAGCAGAAATAAAGTCCCCACATCTTGAGTGGCGTGTGTGAAACTAATGTTAACATCATGTCGGTGTTATAATATACTGATATGATATATTCAGAATCACGAATTGTGGTGATATAAGTTAGTAATACGTGTGACATATTCATATAAGTCAGTGACGGACTGTTAAAGTAGGACACTGTTATCGATAAACATAATGCATGGTCTGAGGAGATTAGATGGAAAATAGATTTTACAGGAATATGCGACTGGAATGACAGTTCTGGAGTATGTACAGCCAGCGAGCTACGTGATCCATCAATATATATGACCTATTTCTTTTGGAATAACAAAATGATCACTTATTGATCTGCTCGGGTCGCCGTGATGTGGATTTCCATGATCTTACAACAGGCATGTCAACTGTATTACATACAAAAAGCAACTCTTATTAATTATGTATATGTGTGTGTATGTGTGTGTAACAGTTCCAGCCGGAGCATGAGCGTTTAGTGACGGGTTGATGTGGTCGGCCGACTCTGAGAACAAAGGTACCTGAATGTGTGCCAAGGTCACTCATCGACACTAAGTCGACAAAGGAAAACAGGGAAGGGGTAGGAGCTGACCACTCTGGCGTTCCGATTTGAGTAGTGGTGGGTTAGTGACAGACAGAGGCCAGCAGGTCTTGCTGCGACATTTTGAGTGACATGAATTCGGAGTGATTCGTGCCAATAACAACTAAATGGAGGTAAATCCAAACTAGATGATGGCTGGGTCAGACATTCCACAGAGGACAATTGGACAGCTCTGATACTGCTTGAGACTATATAATACTAGAAAGAGTTTAACTCAAGCAGACTGGCCATGGAGAGATAGATAGACATACATTTAGCTAGGAGTCTGTTAAGCTCGCCGACTTTATAGAAGAGCGATTGATAGGCTGTTTTTCGAATGTTAGTCAGATAGAATGGGATACAGAGTGGCTGAACAAGCATACGCCTTCGAGTCTTGGCCAGTCGCTCTACATGGTGTGTGTTGGGCACCCTGTGTCTAGAAAAGATCTGATTGTGTGTTGTACGTGCAGGACACCTTGTGAACGATGCATGTTCTGAATGGTTACACGAGTGTGCAGATCGTCTAAGGAGGAGATTTGGATGTGTGTGTGTGGTGTGTGAAGGACACCGAGGGAACGATGTATGTTCAGGAGTGTGTGTATGCACAAATCGATTGAATGTGTGTGATGACATGGGAGTATACGTTGAATAGATTGAATGGGCAGTGGCGACAGCCTCAGGATGACCGCCGCTTTTTTCGAAAAAATAATGGTTACTGTCTGACTGCGTACGCAGAAGAAGAAGAATGTATAATGTCTAGATCACTCGCCTGAGGGGATCTGAATGTGAGTGAATGCACAGAATACGATCGTGAAGACGAGTTTTTGAGAGTATTGAGGATGTAAATAAGGGAAGGGGAGTGTGTGGCTAGAACTGGGTTGGGGTAGTCTGGGAACTATTAAATAGCTTTTGCTTACAACCTCTGCGAAGTTGTTAACAATAATATATATATAAGATATATTATTATTTAGATAAGATGTATTTCTTGTGTTGTTTGTAATCTCATTGTTCTCACTTTAATAGTTGTTGTATGAGTATGATGTAATAAATCTGTCACCTGCTGCGTGCTATGTTATTTGCTGTGTGTGGTCATGGATGATGTGGATACATGTGGTAACATTCTAGATTGAATAACCGCAGTGAAAACCAGGACTCTGCTACATGTGTGTATGTGTATATAGGTGTGTATGTATAGATAGGCGTATGTATGTGTGCGTACATACTTGTTTGTGTGCTGATGTGTGTACGTTTGTGTGCTTGTAGGTGAGATTATGTGTGTGTTTGAATGTACATGTGTGTGTATGCATGTGTGTACATGCGCGCGTGTTTGTGCATGTGTAGTCCATGCGTGTGTGTTCTGTGGGCGCGTGTGTGTATTTAAGTGTCACAGCCTGTCTGTTCTTACCTCCATCTTTTTTCTTCCCACCCTCGAACTTGACCTAAATGCACCGGATATTGGAAAACACTAGTAGCCTAGTGTTACCACCCTAGCTTCCCATATCCCACGCACCGGATTACTTTGCCAATATCATTATCAGCACACTTCAGTCGACCCAACTTTAAATGGATACCTGGTTTACTGTTAAGGAAGACAAATGTAAAATGACCATCCGACCACATACAATCTAGTGGCTAGTACATAGTTCTCATTAACACATCATTCGCGAGAGGAGTGCCTATTTTTCTTACATGTCATTACCTTTATTCTACCTGTATAATCACACATAATTATGCTTGGTTTCCCCAGGTGGTGGCTACGTACTCTCAAACAAAGTCCTGTCCAAAATTGTCGACACAGTCCCTCACTTTCAAATGTTCCCTATAGAAGACGCTTTCATCACTGGCATCATTAGACGAGTAATCGGATGCCAGATTTTCAACTTCCCAACAATGTTTACTACTTACAATGACAAGAAATGGCATTATTGTTTGATGTTTGAAGACAAGAAAATCGTTGGAATGACTGTCAACGGCGATAAGCATTCGGTCATCTGGAACTCGTTTGTTAATGGTACATGCAAGTAGAATATCCACTGTCTGTTATCCAACGTGTGTATGGGGAATGCAGAGTGTGGATTTAAGAAATCATACAACAGGCATTGTAACTATAAGATAAAATCACAAGTAGAACGGAAAACACATTTGAGGCCATACTTCTGCTTCGTTCATTCTCAATCTCCCGCTACCAAACCCTGAAAGGGCTTAAGTAGCAGCATGTAGTCCAGAGAACGGAATGCGTTGTGTCGTAGTTTACAGCTTGGCTGCGATATTTGCACCTTTCGGACCAACACATCCGACTTCAGGAAGCATTTTTTGAGTACCGGGTTAGCATTCCCTCTTCGATCCCTTCTCCTTAGCCAGTCTGTCCTGCTGCAGCCTGTTATCCAGGATCACCGCGTGGAGGTGTAGAAGGGTCTTGGCAGCCATGGTTCGCTGGCCCTGATGCTAGCAGTCAGCTACGGGCCGCTAACCACTGAAGCTCATGTGCTGCTCAGCATCTTGATCCCTGAGGCCATGCAACGTCGGATGAAACTAATGGTAATGTCAAGTGCCGCCTCCATTTGACTACAATTGACTTCCTGACAACATCAACTGTTTGTTGCCTTGATGGTACACTCCGACAAACTGTTTTTAGTTCATTTTCTGATGTTTCTCTATATCGATCAATTGACCAAAAGCTAAACATTTCTTTCTTCTGAATCAATATCATTCAACGTCAATTTGAGATTTCCTTGTTTCTGAATCACGTGTAGACGAGTTACTATTTGCATCAGTCCATAATCCCGTAAATCGTCCTCTGTGCCACCAAGAGCTTTGCCTGAATAAAATATTTTGCAGTGAATTCTCTACCAATTCTCTTTATTCCCCTGTTTCCCTAATGTTCGCAATGAATCTCCATTTCCATATTTATCTGTTTACATGATAACGTTACTTTACAATGCTTTTTTTTAAATGGCAATGAATGATCAAAATGAACGATACTTAAATGATGAGTATAATATGGTAGCTCGCCAAACGGTGAAAGGACGACTGCTAATTACTCGGATGTGTTAGTCATTGCTAATGTCTGTGCAAGGTGATCGTAAGGAACTGATTTTAAGACCTATCCAGATTTTTAGAGACGTTTAAACGGAAAGAAATTGCATGTCTTGGAGAAGAAGAAATACGCTATAGGGGTGAGGAAATATACTGTAATACACCCTAAATGTAGCACGATTTGTGACGGTGGAAGCTCATAGTAGCAAACTAGCCCATACGGCAGCTTAGAGGTTAACAACACAGTCACAGGCAGACGACAGGCCATCAACTGCTCTGTAAGTTGGAAGCTCAGGCAAAACGTTGAGGCTAGAGCCGTTTAATCCGCAGCCCCCAAAAGCTACAGGAACAAAATACCCACAAACTTGTTACTAATAGCCAAATGGAAGTGTCAAAAGCAAACCATGAAAGACACGAAAAGGATCCTTGTAATGTCGACATGATTGATTTATACAGCAAATGGATAGCCTGATTGAGTACAAGGATTTCAGTATTACAATAACTGAAAGATATAAACGACAATACTTATATGGCATTTATGACATACACAAGAGAGCAGTCTATAAATGGACAAAATAAAAGAGATAGCGTAAAAACTGAACATGTGTTATATAAGTATTTTACAACTTTCAACAAGTTAAGTACGAGATCAATAGAGTAAAGATCCAACAATTGTGTCACATTAACCGTGTGACAAAATAAGCTTTACCTATGTGACACAAACCTTTTGTCAAAATAAATTTTACTGTGTCTCACAAACCTTTTGTAAAAATAAACTTGACTGTGTCACACAAACCTTCTGTCAAAATAAACTTGACTGTGCCACACAAACATTTTGTCAAAATAAACGTGACTAAGTCACACAAACGTTTTGTCAAAATAAACTTGACTGTCACACAAACCTTTTGTCAAAATAAACTTGACATGTGTCACATACACGTGGGACAAACTAAGCTGTAACTATGTGACATAAACCTTCTGACAAAATAAGATATAACTATGTGACATAAAGCTTGTGACAAAATTAGCTAAACCTTGTGACAAAATGAGCTATACCTTTGTGACATAAACCTTGTGACAAAAAGGTATAGATGTGTCATATACATTTTTTTGTTAAAATGGTAATTACGTCGCATAAATGTTGTGAAAAAAGTCCTAATTGTATCATTTGAATTTTGTGAAAAACCCGTTATTGTATCATTTGAACCTTGTGAAAAAAGCCATAATTGTTTCATTTGAATTTTGTGAAAAACCCGTTATTGTATCATTTGAACCTTGTGAAAAAAGCCATAATTGTTTCATTTGAATTTTGTGAAAAACCCGTTATTGTATCATTTGAACCTTGTGAAAAAAGCCATAATTGTTTCATTTGAACCTTGTGAAAAAAGCCAGAATTGTATCATTTGAATCCTGTGAAAAATGCTATAATTGTATAATTTGAATCTTGTGATACATGCACAATATTCTCGCTTTCATTAAAACCCCAAAGTACCAAATTAAGTCTAAATGGCAAATTCCTGCAGCCAAACGACAACCCAACCTATCTGGGAGTCACATTTGATCGGCGCATGACATGGAAAAGTCAGATTGAGAGAAACCGAATGAAAGCCAGAGAAAGAATGGCAATCATGAGGAAACTTGCTGGCACACTAAAGAAACTGTACACTGGAAGAGTGAGACCAGTTCTCGAGTATGGCATTGCGGCATGGACAACAGCAGCGAAGGCGAACTTCGATAAAGTTAGCAAACTTCAAAACCAAGCCATGAGAATTATAACAGGTAGCATGAAGTCAACGCCAATTGTAGAACTTGAAAAGATTACAAAACTGCAATCCACGACCGATAGAAGAGACTGCAGAGCCCAGCTGCAGTCAGAGAAGCTCTGAAGACTGACCGACCATCCAATGCACCAGAGACTAAACAATTTGGGAAATGGGAAACTAAAGCGGAGAAACTTTGCAGAAATAGCCAAAGCAAAGATGCACGAAGATCCAATAAACGCACTAACAACACCAAAACCCATCACTACTGTACGAAAACCTACCTGGAGGCAGGATATATTTCCAGAGGTGGTAGAAAATATACCAGGTATTGGAAACAAAAACTGCCATACTGAAAAAGAAAGGAGAGATACTACCCTAAGCTTCATAACGAAAAGCTACCCAAGCATGGACTGGACCCATGCATACACCGACGGTTCTGTAACAAACACAACACAGAACGGAGGGGCAGGAGCATTCCTGAACCTACCAAATGGCAGAAAAATAACACTGTCATTCGCTACTGGTAAGTACACAAGCAATTTCAGAGCGGAGGCAGAGGCACTGAGGGCGGCAGTGGAAGAAATGGTGACACACAGTGAAAAGGAAAGCCATATAGTCCTGCTTACAGATGCTCTCGCCGTAGTCACAGCGCTAAATAGCCAGAAAACCACTGAGCTTAATGACTAAAGAGCAGCACTCTGCAAACTGTGCCAGCAGTCCGCACCAAAAAGGGTAGTGGTACAGTGGGTCCCATCACACTGCAACATCCAAGGCAACGAGGAGGCAGACAGACTGGCAAAAGAAGGTGCAAGACTACCACAAACAGATACCAGTATGACGTACGAAGAGTCAAAACGGCTTATCAAAGCCAGATACATGACCAAATGGGAAACCGAACATACTGGTTACACCAAAAACGATGCCTATTACCAGTTGAACCGAAGAGAGCAGGTCGTTGTCTTCAGACTTCGCACTGGCCACAATAGACTGAGGTACCACCTATTCAACAAATTGAAGATAGGGTGTACCGACGACTGCCCGTGCGGTACTGGTAAAATTACCGCTGAACATCTGCTGCAGAACTGCCCGACATACGAGGATCAGAGAGAGCAGATGTGGCCATCACCAGTGGAACTGCAAGACAAGCTCTATGGCAGTGGCGACAGCCTCAGGATGACCGCCGCTTTTTTCGAAAAAATAATGGTTACTGTCTGACTGCGTACGCAGAAGAAGAAGAAGAATCTTGTGATAAAAGTGCTATAAGTGTATCAATTGAATCTTGTGATAAAAGTGCTATAAGTGTATCAATTGAATCTTGTGATAAAAGTGCTATAAGTGTATCAATTGAATCTTGTGATAAAAGTGCTATAAGTGTATCAATTGAATCTTGTGATAAAAGTGCTATAAGTGTATCAATTGAATCTTGTGATAAAAGTGCTATAAGTGTATCAATTGAATCTTGTGATAAAAGTGCTATAAGTGTATCAATTGAATCTTGTGAAAAAGCCATACTTGTGTCAGATAAATGTTGTGAGAAAGTCATAATTTTACCCTGAAATCATTTGATATAAAAGTCATAGAACGTGTAAATTAAAACTTGTGACAATCACGTTGTAATTGCGTTATACAATTCTTGTGATAAATGGATTTCGTTTTAAGATATAGTGAGCGGCCATACAAATGGGATCTAAATATTCATACGCCTTAAATGAAGGATAAAAACGTCTGGACCTATTGCTCTTTAAATGTGTGGTATAGGTCTCGAGAGAGATGCGTCTATCAGTGTATGATATAAATATATAGGAAAATATATCTTTCAGCTTATGATATTTATCTCGAGATCAATGTCTTTATCGTTGTATGGTATAAATTTCTATGGAAACGACACTATAAAGAGTAATAACAAAATGGTATGTATGTATTTATGTGCACATGTGTTATAACTATTATGTAGCAGTAATTGAAATCAATCAATGACCGCCTTCTGGGTGAGGACACCGCAATAGATGAAGCAGCAATCCAGAGACTGCAAAGTTTCGACATTAAACGAGGGTCGAGCGGAGTGGGGCGCATGAGAGGACGGCGCAGGAGAGTGTACAACCAGCGAGCTACACTGACCATCAGCATCCATACCTTATGCCATTTGATGAGAGAGACTGAGTACCTATGGGTATACCCGGAGTGCAGTGACGTCGATTCTTAGAAATAGAAAACAGTAAGTACATGATATAAATCTCGATCGAAGAGATGCCTAGTGAATCACACTAAATTATTAAATAAATTAAAAGTAAGAAAGTGTCAAATTGCCCGTGTAAGTGAGTCATTCCATAAATACAATTCTGATCCATGCTCAGTTTTTATCGTTTCCTGCTTTCTCATTTCCTATCAATGTTACTGATGTCATGTCTTCGCTTTCACCTTTCTCATATCCTACCAATGTTACTGATGTCATGTCTTTGTTTCTTTCCTATCACCTTTCTCATATCCTACCAATGTTATTGATCTCATTTCCACGGCTTCCATCATTCTGGCATTCTAAAAATGTTACTGTTATTCACGAAATATGTATCCGTTTAACCGCAGTATATGTTTTATCTCCTCGTGTGAGCTTTCATTCCAAAATTGAAATGTGTTGCATTGTATTTGATAATCATTTGACACCTGTCATTTAATCGTTGCACAAACTAGTTCTACAGAAATGAAGTATAGATAGTACTTTGATACTTGTAGATACTTACGATTATAGTGAAACGTCCTTCTTCGTTGGAATTATTAATAATGGACACCCCTTTAGGTTTGAAGTGCATTTCCGTAAATTGAATATGATCATTTGTTAGCCAAAGTTTGATCTCGTCCATAGTACTTGCTGATATCGGGACTTCGTTAGTACTTGCTGATATCGGGACTTCGTTAGTACTTGCTGATGTCGGGACTTCGTTAGTACTTGCTGATGTCGGGACTTCGTTAGCACTTGCTGATGTCGGGACTTCGTTAGTACTTGCTGATGTCGGGACTTCGTTAGTACTTGCTGATGTCGGGACCTCGTTAGTACTTGCTGATGTCGGGACCTCGTTAGTACTTGCTGATGTCGGGACCTCGTTAGTACTTGCTGATGTCGGGACTTCGTTAGCACTTGCTGATGTCGGGACTTCGTTAGTACTTGCTGATGTCGGGACTTCGTTAGTACTTGCTGATGTTGGGACTTCGTTAGTACTTCCCGATGTCGGGACTTCGTTAGTACTTGCTGATGTCGGGACCTTGTTTTCCAATGGCACTGCATTATGATAGGAAGCATTGTCTGTTACTAGACATATAGGGTTACCTATGCCGGAAATGCAGTTTTCAACAATACAGTATCTAAGATTTGACCAATGATTTCCTCGTATTCCCAATTGTCGGTTTGTACTAAAACCCTGATGTTATTCCAATCCTACTCTACGACCCGGAAACATAGACATTTCTGAAACATGACATATCGAGACTAGAGGCCTTCTATATGCGAAACCATCGGCGTATCCTGGGAATCCGATGATTTGACTACATCTCCAACGTGGAAGTCTCCGCCCAAACAGGCCTTCTCCCAATCTCAGAAACACTTGACCGCCGCCGAGTTTCTTTGTTCGGTCATATTGCACGATTGGACTAGGAAACACTTGACCGCCGCCGAGTTTCTTTGTTCGGTCATATTGCACGATTGGACTAGGAAACACTTGACCGCCGCCGAGTTTCTTTGTTCGGTCATATTGCACGATTGGACTAGGAAACACTTGACCGCCGCCGAGTTTCTTTGTTCGGTCATATTGCACGATTGGACTAGGAAACACTTGACCGCCGCCGAGTTTCTTTGTTCGGTCATATTGTACGATTGGACTAGGAAACACTTGACCGCCGCCGAGTTTCTTTGTTCAGTCATATTGTACGATTGGACTAGGAAACACTTAACCGCCGCCGAGTTTCTTTGTTCAGTCATATTGTACGATTGGACTAGGAAACACTTGACCGCCGCCGAGTTTCTTTGTTTTGTCATGTTGTACGACTGGTTCAAGAAACACTTGACCGTCGCCGCCGCCCACTGTCGGTCATGTTGTACGGCTGGACCTGGAAACACTTGACCGCCGCCGATTTTCTTTGTTCGGTCATGTTGTACGACTGGATCAGGAAACACTTGACCGGCGCCGCCGTCCTTTGTTCGGTCATGTTGTACGGCTGGACCAGGAAACACCGGCACAAAAGATACTACACAAGGCGTTCCTCAGCGTCTAAAGACTTCCCCCAACCGGATGGAGGCGCAGAGGAGGCCGTCCCAGTATCAACAACTGGGATCAAGATGCTGAGCAGTACTTGAGCTGCAGCGGTCAGCGATCCATAGCTGACTGCTAGCGTCAGGGCTAGCGAACCGGAGCTGCCAAGGCTCTTCTACACCTCCACACGGTGATCCTGGATAACAGAGTGCAGCACGGCAGACTGGCTAAGGAGAAGGGATAGAAGAGGCAATGCTAACCCGGTACTGAAAAAATGCTTGCTGAAGTTGGATGTGTTGGACCGAAAGGTAAAAGACCAAGCCAAGACATACCCAACAACTGATAACTTGTACGAGGGCGTCTAAAAAGTTAGAAGATGCAATTGTATTTCAGTCAACTAATAGATTTAGCCACTTCTATCATTATGCGTACAAATATTCTAATTCTAAATGCAAGTTTCACATACTTGTTTTTTGGTTGATCAGTGTGTTGTTGCTCATCCGACATTGCTCTCATAAGTATACGATAAATTATTTGTAGCCGTTCGAGAGTAAAGAAAAACATTCGGTTCTAACCCAAATCATTGAGTTTATATTCTTTTATCTCCTCTTGTTGCCTTGTTCCCTCCAGCCGGAGCATATGTCACCCAGAACAGTTGATCTCATTAAGGAAATAGGTATCAAAGAACTCTGTGTGTTTTTGCTGCGTTGCTTTCTTTGGCATTGTGTTTTACATGATGATGTCGCTAGCACCCTGCACAACTCTCTTTAGCCTCCTTTTAAGTCCTAAACCGTGGTCTCATCTTTCCCCTCTTGTAAGTGGCCCGAGATCCCAGAACATATTTCGGTGGATCAGAGAAAAAAGGCACTGAATCTTAAACAAATGTCAACAGCGATAACAAAAACGAGGGTTGTACATGCGCTAGAAAATATGTAAACTAGACACAATTTCTCAAAGAAATAGCACATCATGAGCAGACAACGTAATGTTCCAACTACAGAAACAGCAACTTTATCACAAGAAGTAGCATGCAGACTGGATCAAGATGATGCTTAGCAGTGCATGAGCTGTAGCGGTCAACGACCCAGAGCTGATTGCTAGCATCAGGGTCAGCGACCCAGAGCTGATTGCTAGCATCAGGGTCAGCGACCCAGAGCTGATTGCAAGCATCAGGGTCAGCAACCCAGAACTGCCACAACCTTTCACCACCTAGACCAGGAGATCGTGGATAACAGGCTGCAACAGGGAAGACTGGATAAGGATAAGGGATCGAAGATAGAATGCTAACCTGGTACTCAAAAAATGTTTGCTGAAGTCGCATGTGTCGTACCGAAAGGTGCAAATATCAGAAATTAAGCTGTAAACTACTTGATTTTATTTCTTTGTTTGAAATACTAATTTAGTTCTTCTTCGATCAACTGATGCTATGTTTCTTGTCCGATGAGGTTCACTGAGTAGACTGTGGGATTCAGGTCTTCGTCGGTCCCTCACAGCTAATCGGGCAAGGTCGCTCATCTGATCTAGGCTGCCTCTCTTTGGTCTGCATAAGTGGGGTAGTCGTGCAGGATATGTTCTGGTGCTTGCTTGAGTGCTCCTCAATTGCACGTAACAGTGTCTCTACGAACCTTGTGGAGCTGAACCTTGAATTTCCAATGCCCAGTTGTGAGTCTGAAGATCATTGTCTGCCAATCTCTGCCAAGTTTGTCTATGCTGTCACTTTCTGGTTTGTATTCTTTGTGGTGGTTTCTCCATTACGTCCTCATGGGTCGTGGTATCGTCTTCATAGATGTGTCTTTGCTTCTTTAAGCTCTGTGGATGCTGAGTTCCGGCTTCTGTGGACTCATCTGATATCTCGTTTCCAAGTGCCCGGCGAAAGCAATGAAACCCATATAGTCCTGTTTACAGATGTCCTGGCCGTGGTTACAGCACTAAAAAGCCAGAAAAATACTGAACTTAATAATTTAAGAGCAGTACTCTGTCAACTATGCCAGCAGTCCGCACCAAAAAGAGTAGTGGTACAGTGGGTTCCATCCCACTGTAATATCCAAGGCAACGAGGATGCAGACAGACTGGCAAAAGAAGGTGCAAGACTACCACAACCAGATTCTAGTGTGACCTACGATGAGTCCAAAAGGTTCATTAGGGCCAGATACATGGCCAAATGGGAAACAGAACATACTGGCTACACAAAAACATGGTGCCTTTTACCAGTTGAACAGAAGAGAGCAGGTCGTGGTCTTCAGACTTCGCACTGGCCACAATAGAGTGAGGTACCATCTATTCAATAAACTGAAGATAGGTGGCACTGACGAATGCACCTGTGGTACCGGGAAAATGACCGCTGAACATCTGCTGCAAAATTGCCCGACATACGAGGACCAGAGAAAGCACATGTGGCCATCACCAGTGCCAACACTAGACAAGCTTTATGGCAGTGTCGACAGCCTCAGGATGACAGCTGCTTTCTTCGAACAAATTCAAGTTGACGCCTGGCAGCGTACGAAGAAGAAGAAGAAGAAGTTTCCAAGTGTCCCCCAGTGGACCGGAATCCACAATAGGACTTACCTGTTTTTTTTAAATCTGGGGATGGCAACCAGATATTATATTTTATTTCGTGAGAGTCTATCTTGTTTGGGGCTTGAGATAGCTTGAAGTACGTTCCTGGAGTCTATCTTGTTTGGGGCTTGAGATAGCTTGAAGTACGTTCCTGGAGTCTATCTTGTTTAGAGTCCTTTAGAATGACCGTTATTATTTTGTTTTGACATACAAATCTGAGTTTCTGTATGTTCAGAATTGCTTCAGGTCTGATATTTGTATAGGTCTCTCCTGCTAGTATCTTGTGGTTTGTTTTTATTTTATTATTTAAATAGAAATCGATTGTTGAATTCGTACACATTTCTTTCATGTATCTTTTGTATCAATGAATGACAAAGTATTTATAGACATCACGCTTAATGGCCATTTCAAGGACATATTATATTATGCATCGGTCGACAAGGACATCCTTACTATGTTACCTTAACTCTGGTTCATGATATTCATTTCGAGTACTATGGCCTTAAGAAAAGGAGAGACATGTCACCGTTATCACATAACGCATATCATACGACAAATTGTCTTACGTCGCCTTTTTTTTTATTTTTTATTTTTTTTTTTTTTGCTTAGATGTTTGCCTCACTAGTTTTTACTGGCAGAGGCGCGCCATTTTCCACCCCAGACCGTAGTCCATTGGGCGATATCAGGACGCATAAACCAGTGCTTGGATGCTTGTATGCGTCTGTATGTACCTTTGCTAGGTTTGTGCGCCTTCAGAAGCTAGCCCAACCAAAGTGCAATGGAAGGGCCTCACCATGAGGGCACGTGTGAAAGAGTGTGACTGGTTTTTGTGACATGACGTGCCAAAACAATAATTACTGCCTTGTCCTGTTTCTTGCCGTAATCTCTTTTTGTGGCTGTTTCTCTTCAATAACTGTTTTATTAGGCAGTCTATGGAATGGGTGTCAATATTCTTCTGTAAAACCACATTTTCGTTGCCTCCAATGATCCTTATACTTGCCTGCTGATTGTCCATGACTTCCTGCCGTATGTTAGTATGTATGAAGCATCCAAGAAGTCCCTTCCTAAAGCTAGAAATAACGACATCACTTCGCCTCGTGTACATTAGTACCATGAGAAGATCGATTAATCGACTAATGCAATCAAATATATAGCTTGTCTGTACACTTTTTGGCCACTGCATGGACAAGCGACGCAATTTCTCAGACCCATAATTCTTTCTAGGACAGCCCAAAACGAAACAATACATTTTTTTTACTTGTTTACAAAATCATTAAAAAACTAAAGTAAATAGATAGCCATTGCTGGACAAATGTGTTGTTATTGTTGATGTTTTTTTTTGCTGTTTTTGTTGCTACTTATATCCCAAAATGTATGTTTACACTTGTGTGCCCCTAAACAGGGCGCTAAGTGACAAGTTGCAGTGGCTTTCCTAGCATCCCAATCGAACCGATGAAGGAGGATCTGGATCGTCCAGGATGTTGTGCCACACTTGGCTTCATCTGCGTGTCGCTCACTGCTACGGAAATCACGTCGGCGCCCCATCTCGCTAGGCAGACTGCCATGAAACAGCCTGTTTCCAGGTAGAACTGAGAAGTGAATGGGGGAATGAGAGGGGGGGGGGGGGGGAGATTTTGTCAGTATATTTCACCTGGCCAGTCATTAGGCCCCACTCTCCTGAATAAATGTTTAGAGTTGTATCATATCATTGTGCACAGCTGGATATAACATAATGAAAAACAGAAAGAAAAAGAGAAAGAAGAAGAAATAGAAGGGTAGAAAGAGGAAAACGTCACACAATCGTAACATATAATTGAACTGTGTGATTATCAGAATTCGGAGATGCAGGTTCTAATTTGATTAAAATGAATTTAATACATTTCATGGTCCTCTCTAGGTTGGGTTGGTGGCTTCCCATTCGGCACTTACGCCAATTGTGATACCAGGGTGTTACTGGACGTATTCTTCTTCTTCTTCTTCTGCGTACGCAGTCAGACAGTAACCATTATTTTTTCGAAAAAAGCGGCGGTCATCCTGAGGCTCTCGCCACTGCCATAGAGCTTGTCTTGCAGTTCCACTGGTAATGGCCACATCTGCTCTCTCTGATCCTCGTATGTCGGGCAGTTCTGCAGCAGATGTTCAGCCGTCATTTTACCAGTACCGCACGGGCATTCGTCGGTACCACCTATCTTCAATTTGTTGAATAGGTGGTACCTCAGTCTATTGTGGCCAGTGCGAAGTCTGAAGACAACGACCTGCTCTCTTCGGTTCAACTGGTAATAGGCATCGTTTTTGGTGTAACCAGTATGTTCGGTTTCCCATTTGGTCATGTATCTGGCTTTGATAAGCCGTTTTGACTCTTCGTACGTCATACTGGTATCTGTTTGTGGTAGTCTTGCACCTTCTTTTGCCAGTCTGTCTGCCTCCTCATTGCCTTGGATGTTGCAGTGTGACGGAACCCACTGTACCACTACCCTTTTGGTGCGGACTGCTGGCACAGTTTGCAGAGTGCTGCTCTTAAGTCATTAAGCTCAGTGTTTTTCTGGCTTTTTAGCGCTGTGACAACGGCGAGAGCATCTGTCAGCAGGACTATATGGCTCTCATTTTCACTGTGTGTCACCATTTCTTCCACTGCCGCCCTCAGTGCCTCTGCCTCCGCTCTGAAATTGCTTGTGTACTTACCAGTAGCGAATGACAGTGTTATTTTTCTGCCATTTGGTAGGTTCAGGAGTGCTCCTGCCCCTCCGTTCTGTGTAGTGTTTGTTACAGAACCGTCGGTGTATGCATGGGTCCAGTCCATGCTTGGGTAGCTTTTCGATATGAAGCTTAGGGTAGTATCTCTCCTTTCTTTTTCAGTCTGGCAGTTTTTGTTTGCAATACCTGGTATATTTTCTACCACCTCTGGAAATATATCCTGCCTCCAGGTAGGTTTTCGTACAGTAGTGATGGGTTTTGGTGTTGTTAGTGCGTTTATTGGATCTTCGTGCATCTTTGCTTTGGCTATTTCTGCAAAGTTTCTCCGCTTTAGTTTCCCATTTCCCAAATTGTTTAGTCTCTGGTGCATTGGGTGGTCGGTCAGTCTTCGGAGTTTCTCTGACTGCAGCTGGGCTCTGCAGTCTCTTCTATCGGTCGTGGATTGCAGTTTTGTAATCTTTTCAAGTTCTACAATTGGCGTTGACTTCATGCCACCTGTTATAATTCTCATGGCTTGGTTTTGAAGTTTGTTAACTTTATCGAAGTTCGCCTTCGCTGCTGTTGTCCATGCCGCAATGCCATACTCGAGAACTGGTCTCACTCTTCCAGTATACAGTTTCTTTAGTATGCCTTCGTCTGCTCCCCAGCTTGTGCCAGCAAGTTTCCTCATGATTGCCATTCTTTCTCTGGCTTTCATTCGGTTTCTCTCAATCTGACTTTTCCATGTCATGCGCCGATCAAATGTGACTCCCAGATAGGTTGGGTTGTCGTTTGGCTGCAGGATTTTGCCATTTAGACTTAATTTGGTACTTTGGGGTTTTAATGAAAGCGAGAATATTGTGCATGTTGTTTTCTCCTCGTTTATTTTGACCAGCCATGAGTTCGCCCACTCTTCCAGCGATGTTAGGGCCGTCTAATACATGTCATGGTCCTCTCTAGGTTGGGTTGGTGGCTTCCCATTCCGCACTTACGCCAATTGTGATACCAGGGTGTTACTGGACGTATTCGATACTCTGAGTTCGAAGGTCGGCACTCACATCTGGAGTATCATATGCCGGGAGCGAGCTGACTACTCCGTCATCATGTCTCTAGACCTGGAATACATGCTCACCCAGACGATTGGTACTGGGCTTGGAGACTACAGATATAAACTGGGTCTTGTCACAGGGCAGCCAATCAGGAAGGTCAGAATATGTACGCGTATGTTTATAGATGGAGGTGAACCATTTCAAACAAAGTATGTAGAATGTCATTGCACAAAGTCGGTTATTGCAACTGCCAACCTGTATGGTTGTCATTAAGTTTCTTGACTGACGCACAGGTATGCAGTACGGTAAGTTCGCTGAGTAGTGACTGAACAAAGAAAAAAAAATCTCGTTTCTGCCAAACTGAACTATTTATAAGTTGAGGCCAACCAATCACACAGGTGAAAGAATGCACATGGATATTAAAAGATGGAAGTTCACCAATCAGGTAGGTCAGACTATTTTTACTAATCCACCTGGTTCCCCGCGGAGCATAGGTCTTCAATTGATACACATCATCTGTTCATATTCTTCATCGTCATTTTTAGTTTCGACCAAACAACTCCAGAAGCGCCTGCCTCCTCCTGAACCTTTTCGTGGATATTTTCCAGATGAGTCTAACGGCATATCTAAAGTAGGCAATGGTTATAAGGACCTTATGGATATACAATAGTCTATTTTTAGGCGGACGTCAACTAATCATAACTTCTTATAGTTAATCAATTATCATTTTATATAGGAACATTTTCTGAAAAAGCACAGCCTACATTTGTGTACATGTTTGGACGAAAAGGAAAGCATCGGCGCTTGCTTTTGTTGTGTAAGCCACACGTAATCTGCTATTTAACTGTTGACGAATTTTCTTTGAAGACGGGTTACAGCGGCCCTTCTTGTACTTTAGAAAGCGAACCAGGATAATGATGTCTGAATCGACAGCAGGTAGTCCTCTGGCGCACGCGACAATCACGACTTCACCAGTCGGTGAGCTTAGCGGCTTCACCAGTCGGATGAGCTTAGCGGCTTCACCAGTCGGATGAGCTTAGCGGCTTCACCAGTCGGATGAGCTTAGCGGCTTCACCAGTCGGATGAGCTTAGCGGCTTCACCAGTCGGATGAGCTTAGCGGCTTCACCAGTCGGTGAGCTTAGCAGCTTCACCAGTCGGTGAGCTTAGCGGCTTCACCCATGCACTCGCTCTGCAGAGTGGTCCCAGCGAAGGCTCTCCTTGGAGACCAGACTTGGTATTTACTCCTTCTGCATTGTCCTCATTCTCCGGTGTGGCTCAGAGTCCTGGGCACTACTACAGGAGGACCTGCAGCGTCTAGAGGCCTTCCACCTGGGCACTACTACAGCAGGACCTGCAGCATCTAGAGGCCTCCCCCTTGAGCAGCCAGATGTGCATTCTAGGGATCATCTGGCATGACATGATTCCCAACAGCATACTCAACTTATAGATAGATAGATAGATAGATAGATAGATAGATAGATAGATAGATAGATAGATAGATATTATATATATATATATATATATATATATATATATATATATATATATATATATATATATATACATAGATAGACAGATAGACAAATAGATAGATTAGATAGACAGATAGATAGATAGATAGATACATCGATAGATAGATAGATAGATAGATATATTTCCCTTTAATTTATTTCTTACTGCTAGATCTGTTTTCTGACGAGTTGTTCACGAAAACAAAATCCAACAACATGTTGACGAGTGTTAATAAATTTATTGCTTTTATTGTTTATAATGGAATAAGACGTGGCCCATCTATAGATTTGCCACTTAAATGTCTGTTTAATAAGCAGAAAGTTCGAGAAATAGATGATGCTAACGATTCAGATAGTGATTCTAATTTGTCTGCTTCTAATTCATTCTATAACTATGTCAACTATGTGCCTAGCTCAGTAGCTATAATATTCTTCTTCTTCTGCGTTCATTCTCAATCTCCCGCTACTAAGCCCTGAACAGGGCTTTGCAAGTAGTAGGATGTAGTCCAGAGAACGTAATGCGTTGTGTCGCTAGTTTACAGCTTGACTGCGATATTTGCACCTTTCGGTCCGACACATCCGTCTTCGGCAGCCGCTATAATATTAAAAATGAGTAATAATAGCAGTGATGATAATAAAAAGAGGTCAGTCTTCATCATTCGGCGATACAGTTAATGTCCTGTGTGTGTGGACTTAGGGGTATTCTATTATGAAAGTTGAAATGGCTAGTAATGTACATACCTGTGTGTGTGGACTTTGGGGTATTCTATTATGAAAGTTGAAATGGCTAGTAATGTACATACCTGTGTGTGTGGACTTTGGGGTATTCTATTATGAAAGTTGAAATGGCTTGTAATTTGCATACCTGTGTGTGTGGACGTTGGGGTATTCTATTATGAAAGTTGAAATGGCTTGTAATTTGCATACCTGTGTGTGTGGACTTTGGGGTATTCTATTATGAAAGTTGAAATGGCTTGTAATTTGCATACCTGTGTGTGTGGACTTTGGGGTATTCTATTACGAAAGTTGAAATGGCTTGTAATTTGCATACCTGTGTGTGTGGACTTTGGGGTATTCTATTATGAAAGTTGAAATGGCTAGTAATGTACATACCTGTGTGTGTGGACTTTGGGGTATTCTATTATGAAAGTTGAAATGGCTTGTAATTTGCATACCTGTGTGTGTGGACTTTGGGGTATTCTATTACGAAAGTTGAAATGGCTTGTAATTTGCATACCTGTGTGTGTGGACTTTGGGGTATTCTATTATGAAAGTTGAAATGGCTAGTAATGTACATACCTGTGTGTGTGGACTTTGGGGTATTCTATTATGAAAGTTGAAATGGCTTGTAATTTGCATACCTGTGTGTGTGGACTTTGGGGTATTCTATTACGAAAGTTGAAATGGCTTGTAATTTGCATACCTGTGTGTGTGGACTTTGGGGTATTCTATTATGAAAGTTGAAATGGCTAGTAATGTACATACCTGTGTGTGTGGACTTTGGGGTATTCTATTATGAAAGTTGAAATGGCTTGTAATTTGCATACCTGTGTGTGTGGACTTTGGGGTATTCTATTATGAAAGTTGAAATGGCTAGTAATTTGCATACCTGTGTGTGTGGACTTTGGGGTATTCTATTATGAAAGTTGAAATGGCTAGTAATTTGCATACCTGTGTGTGTGGACTTTGGGGTATTCTATTATGAAAGTTGAAATGGCTAGTAATTTGCATACCTGTGTGTGTGGACTTTGGGGTATTCTATTATGAAAGTTGAAATGGCTAGTAATTTGCATACCTGTGTGTGTGGACTTTGGGGTATTCTATTATGAAAGTTGAAATGGCTTGTAATTTGCATACCTGTGTGTGTGGACTTTGGGGTATTCTATTATGAAAGTTGAAATGGCTAGTAATTTGCATACCTGTGTGTGTGTGGACTTTGGGGTATTCTATTATGAAAGTTGAAATGGTTAGTAATTTGCATACCTGTGTGTGTGGACTTTGGGGTATTCTATTATGAAAGTTGAAATGGCTAGTAATTTGCATACCTGTGTGTGTGGACTTTGGGGTATTCTATTATGAAAGTTGAAATGGCTAGTAATTTGCATACCTGTGTGTGTGGACTTTGGGGTATTCTATTATGAAAGTTGAAATGGCTAGTAATGTACATACCTGTGTGTGTGGACTTTGGGGTATTCTATTATGAAAGTTGAAATGGCTAGTAATGTACATACCTGTGTGTGTGGACTTTGGGGTATTCTATTATGAAAGTTGAAATGTCTAGTAATGTACATACCTGTGTGTGTGGACTTTGGGGTATTCTATTATGAAAGTTGAAATGGCTTGTAATTTGCATACCTGTGTGTGTGGACTTTGGGGTATTCTATTATGAAAGTTGAAATGGCTTGTAATTTGCATACCTGTGTGTGTGGACTTTGGGGTATTCTATTATGAAAGTTGAAATGGCTTGTAATTTGCATACCTGTGTGTGTGGACTTTGGGGTATTCTATTATGAAAGTTGAAATGGCTAGTAATGTACATACCTGTGTGTGTGGACTTTGGGGTATTCTATTATGAAAGTTGAAATGGCTTGTAATTTGCATACCTGTGTGTGTGGACTTTGGGGTATTCTATTATGAAAGTTGAAATGGCTTGTAATGTACATACCTGTGTGTGTGGACTTTGGGGTATTCTATTATGAAAGTTGAAATGGCTAGTAATGTACATACCTGTGTGTGTGGACTTTGGCGTATTCTATTATGAAAGCTGAAATGGCTTGTAATTTGCATACCTGTGTGTGTGGACTTTGGGGTATTCTATTATGAAAGTTGACATGGCTAGTAATTTGCATACCTGTGTGTGTGGACTTTGGGGTATTCTATTACGAAAGTTGAAATGGCTAGTAATTTGCATACCTGTGTGTGTGGACTTTGGGGTATTCTATTATGAAAGTTGAAATGGCTAGTAATTTGCATACCTGTGTGTGTGGACTTTGGGGTATTCTATTATGAAAGTTGAAATGGCTAGTAATGTACATACCTGTGTGTGTGGACTTTGGGGTATTCTATTATGAAAGTTGAAATGGCTAGTAATGTACATACCTGTGTGTGTGGACTTTGGGGTATTCTATTATGAAAGTTGAAATGGCTAGTAATGTACATACCTGTGTGTGTGTGGACTTTGGGGTATTCTATTATGAAAGTTGAAATGGCTTGTAATTTGCATACCTGTGTGTGTGGACTTTGGGGTATTCTATTATGAAAGTTGAAATGGCTAGTAATGTACATACCTGTGTGTGTGGACTTTGGGGTATTCTATTATGAAAGTTGAAATGGCTTGTAATTTGCATACCTGTGTGTGTGGACGTTGGGGTATTCTATTATGAAAGTTGAAATGGCTTGTAATTTGCATACCTGTGTGTGTGGACTTTGGGGTATTCTATTATGAAAGTTGAAATGGCTTGTAATTTGCATACCTGTGTGTGTGGACTTTGGGGTATTCTATTATGAAAGTTGAAATGGCTTGTAATTTGCATACCTGTGTGTGTGGACTTTGGGGTATTATATTACCAAAGTTGAAATGGCTTGTAATTTGCATACCTGTGTGTGTGGACTTTCGGGTATTCTATTATGAAAGTTGAAATGGCTAGTAATGTACATACCTATGTGTGTGGACTTTGGTGTATTCTATTATGAAAGTTGAAATGGCTAGTAATGTGGACTTTGGTGTATTCTATTATGAATTGATACATTCTGCATTGGAAACTCATCTGCCAAAGTCATTTATCGATATACATTGTAAAATAAACGTTTGGAATACTTTTTATGCCTTAACCAGTCCTTCTTTACCTTGAAATGTAAGAATTTAAGGTCTTCATCGAGTAACGTCTTTGCTACAGAGGTCTTCTAAAGCTATATCCAAGCTAAAGTCACTGCAATGGCTGAGCAGACATTTTGGATTTGAAAGCACGCATTTTGGGATATACAGAAATGGTTATGTGAACATACTGAAATCAATTAATGACACAATGCTGGATAATGGCATTATAGTTGGTGAGTTTGTGAGTTGGTGATCCGCAGAATGCAGGAGATAGACTTCAAGCGTAGAAAGAGCAGGAACGAAAGCATGGTTACTCCAATCAGACAAGCTGCTGGAGTCAACAATTTCCATAGAATGTCCTGGTAATGAGTCTAAGCTCCCATTGGTCCGTCCAGAATGCAGTAATGTCCATTCTTTATAATATAACGTAATGTAATCATAAATCTAAAGTGAAACAGTAACTGAAATTATAACGTTGAAATTACATTTCAATCTTGTAATGTATTTCACGTAATGCGCTGTTCGAATCAAAATGGCTGATATACTTTTTTTTCTCAGAATCATTATTTGAAATACTCCTTAGTGGCTGAGGAAGTAGCAATTGTTTATGGATCAACTGAAACACTCTTTTTATCTTCTGGGATCGTTTCCGGTAAATTATTTATGTCATATGTCATGTTTCTTTCTTTCAAATTAGCGTTTCTTTCTTACCAGACCTACTTTTTCCTGACATGACATACTTGTTCCTTGCCTGACATATCAAGTCCCTGCCTGACATATCAATTCCTTGCCTGACATATTCATTTTTTGCCTCAGATATCAATTCCCTGCCTGACATATCAATTCCTTGTCTGACATATCAATTCCCTGCCTGACATATTCATTTTTTGCCTGACATATCAATTCCTTGCCTGACATATTCATTCCTTGTCTCACTTATCAATTCCCTGCCTGACATATTAATTTTTCGCCTGACATATTCCTTGTCTGACATATCGATTCTTTGTCCGACATATCAATTCCTTATCTGACATATCAATTCATTGTAACGCCTATTCATTTCTTGTCTGACCTATTTGTTCTATATCTGACTTATTCATTCCTTGCCTGACCTATTTCTTTCTTTCCAGACGTACTTTTTATTGCCTGACCTATTTGTTTCATGTCTGACTTATTAATTCCTAGTCTGACCTATTTGTTTCATTCATGATATATATATATATATATATATATATATATATATATATATATATATATATATATATATATATATGTTTACTGTCTGACCTATTTTTTTCTTAGTTTTACCTATTTATATCTCGTTTGACCAATGTATCTGACACGTGTATTCCTCATATAATGTTTCTTACTCATCAAATATATTCTGTTCTTGTGTTCCATCGACATCACTCTTGTCCCAGCCTCATATCTTCGTCTCCCGTGACAGGAAGACGACGTGTTCCTACAAAACCCCAACAACATTTGTGTTTTCTTCCAGAATCGTATCTACCATGAATCTACACTTACCTCATCTCCCCTGCGCATCATTGCTACTGAAGTTATCCGTTTCGAATACCTCGTTCTGAAAGTTGAAATGGCTTGTAATTTACATACTCAAAGCTCATCTGCACATTGTCGTACAACAGCAAAACGGCTGTTTGACGTGTCGTTACGTCACCGAGTCTTGTTAGGCGAGTGTTCCGTAAAACAGTTTTGAAATGATAGAGGAATGCATCTGTAACGCCTGTAATGTAATCAACGCTATCGAAAATATAAAGCGTCGAGAGACTGACCATGAACGACGTGCTCGATTGCGTTAGCATCTCTTTGACTTTCTACTACTACTTTCTCTCTCTCTCTTTCTATCTCTCTCTCTCTTTCTATCTCTCTCTCTCTCTTTCTATCTCTCTCTCTCTGGTCGTTAACAGCTTCAACAATATAGGGCACAAAGGAGAGCTAGATATTAGGATGATCTACGTCGTCTAATGGTGGGCACTGGTTTGAGCTGTGAGCTGGTTTAATCTTCCTTATGGACATCTTTACAGTTCCGGATGTTTGAATACATTGAATGCATGTAATGATTTCCCTTAACCTTTTTTCTTATTCCTCCCCCGATCATCTTGTATGGGTTAAAAAGACATTGTACTCCGGGTATATCCATAGGTGGTCAGTCTCTCTCAATCAGAAGCCTAGGGCAAGGACACAAATTATTCCTGTAGCTCACTGATTGAACACACTTCTGCTCCCTTCTCTCCTGCTCTTTAGTCGGCTCGAACTGCTATCGATTTAAAATGTAAAAGCTCTGCAGCCTGCGAATGGCTGGTTCATCTATGTGGTTTCATTATGCAACAGACTGGCATTGACAGCTTTTAAAATGCACTTTCTGGGTCTTTGTTAAATATTTTATATAGACAATTTCTATATTTTTGTTTCTCTCTGACTTTTTATCGAGCCTGTCTGTATTTGTCATTATCGACTGTTGACCTTCACAATCGCCCATCAACATAAATTGACACCTTATTCTATCTGAACATTAACCACTTTTTATTTTAACCCCCCCCCCCCCCCCCCCCCCCTTCTGTCGGTCCTATCCAAACACGTTCATTTGCATTTTCCGTGAGAATATCCGATGTCTGACTTTTCTCACGTTAGAGAAGACGAGAATATGAAATAAACAGACACGCATTAATTTGTTTTTAAAATATAATAATAAAAATAATATTAGTTATAATAATAATGTGGAAATAACACATTAAAAGATCAAGGGTAAATTTTCAAAAATATCGATTACAAACGCGGACCAGCCTGATGCAAATATTGATTGATTGTGTATGTATCAATGCAAGTGGATAATGGACATTAAAACTAAATTATATAGAAAACCTAAAGCAATAGATCTGTTACGGTCCGGCCACATCTTCTGTATAATATACAAGAATCATTTTTCAAATATCAACACAAATTACAATCAATGATAATATCGAACTCAATACGGTTCTGCTAACAGTTATCGATAAATGTCAGCTCTAATTCTACAGAGTGTGTCAAGATGTGTTTCCTTCATGAGCGCATCTCTTTGGGAGAAAAAGAGTAGAAGACACTAGAATTGAACGGACGTTAATATTTGCAAATCTGAAAAGAAAACCGTGTTGAGACATAAATACTAGCGACAGTCGGACGGAAGGTGGGACAAACTTCTGATTATTAGAGTGAGGTTTGTTGTCCTCTCGTATAGCGGAGATGATGTACAAAGGAGGAGACATTTGTCATCGGATTCGGGGAAAGGGGGGCGGGGGGGAGAGAACAGGGAGAAGGATTGGAAGCTGAATAATTCCTTACTCGTGTCGTTCGTGCAGTAAGGTGCATCAGTTACCTTGAGAGCGCTGGTTATTATCAGGATTACCTACTACTTCACTTTATTTTGTGTTATCTTGTGTGAATGTTTCCAGAGTGCATATAATATACGTGTCTTTGCAGTTGTTTTCATTACTTTGCTATTAATTGTTCATCTGGCTGCTTTCATGTTGCACGTTGAACGAACGCTGATATTAAGCACATTTGTGATTCCCCCAGAAACGAAGGTTAAGGACTACTTGTGTTATCAGATCTTGCCCGGATTTGAGATGAAGATCGTGGATAACGATGGTAGAGAATGCAAGCCAGGACAAGTTGGGGTCATTCATGTTAAAGGTAACACAAAGTGATAACCTGTACGCATTGCCACAAATTCTACATCATGCAAATATGTTGTTTACGGCATGGGGGAACGACCCGTTTCTTAACTTATCTTAACGTATTTAACTGGTTTATAAGACTCTGTTTATAAAGCAGTTTTTTTTACATTCATTTGATCCAAATATAATAATCTCCCTTTCGCATTTGCAATCCGCCGATATTAGGTAGCCTAGAGGGGTCAAGATGCTGAGCAGCGCATGAGCTGCAGTGGTCAGCAACCCATAGCTGACTGCTAGCGTCAGGGCCAGCGAACCATAGCTGCCAAGACCCTTCTACACCTCCACGCGGTGATCCTGGATAACAGGCTGCAGCAGGACAGACTGGCTAAGAAGAAGGGATCGAAGAGGGAATGCTAACCCGGTACTCAAAAAATGATTGCTGAAGTCGGATGTGTTGGACCTAAAGGTGCAAATATCGCAGCCAAGCTGTAAACTACGACACAACGCATTCAATTTTCTATACTACATTCTGCTACTTACCCTTTCAGGGTTTAGTAGTGGGAGATTGAGAACAAACGAAGAAGAAGAAGGTAGCCTAAATATAAACAGCATGACACTTGTTCCATCATTTATTCAATTTCGTGGATGTCAACTTGTGAACTTTCTTTCCTTTTGTTCAGCACCATAACTTTAGTCGTTTTGATGTTGATTTCCAATCCTCATAATTGGCTCTTGCTGTTTATCTTTTCCATTAGGTTCTGCAGATGTACCAGCTCTGTTGCTATTAACACTGTATAATGGGCATATCTGATATTATTGACACTTCGTCCTCATTTAATCAAACTAGGACTAAACCCTGAGGAAAAATCTGCATCCGGTGCTATCTCCAGTCGTGTCGATAAAGTCTTGCCACTGGCCAAAGGTAACTCAGGAACAGATAGTGAGGTTGACAAAAGGCGCAGTTCCTCTCACCATTATCAAAATCGCAGTGCATCTAACCCATTTCAACGAACACATCAAGAGAAAAGACTGTCCACAGAGATCAACAGAGTTGTCTTCATTACATGTAATGGACGAACATCAGTAAATCCAGGCATTTCTTTTATGTCATCGAAAATTGTTTCTGTGTAAATACTAAACAGGCCGGAGGGCAGCGCACAAGCATACCTGTTTACCACCTACATATATATTTATACTTGGGATTCCGTGGCGAAGTGGTTAAGCCGTCGGCTTCGTGATCAGGTGGTGTGGGTTCGACTTCGGACTCCACCGTCTTTTTAACAGGTGCTTGATGCGGAGTCCCTGCATCTCGTAGTCGCTCCCTAGTCGTCTTGTCCTTGTCTTGCCCCTGGGGTCGGGCGGCTCGAGACGAGAGAGTGAGGATGAAAAGTAACGCAGTTAATCCTTACTAAAAATAGCGCTAGAAAAATAAATTATGCCATCATCGTCTACGATGGTTACCATATGTATCTAAAATGATATAAAAGATTATTACGGAGAAAATCGATGGCAAGATAGATGATGTGCTAAAAGATCATCCACTAGCAAGGTCAGATTTGCACCAGAAGCCAACGAATCTTTGCCATTTTTTGCAGAAAGAAAAATCGATAAAGAAAGACAACTTTATTTTTGC
Source organism: Ariolimax columbianus (assembly GCA_036924085.1). Lineage (NCBI taxonomy): Eukaryota > Metazoa > Mollusca > Gastropoda > Stylommatophora > Arionidae > Ariolimax > Ariolimax columbianus. The sequence continues at coordinate 56,802,980 of JAVGWX010000020.1, read as the reverse complement.
TTTACTGACGACGAGAAAGTGCTTCATTGAATATTGTTTTCTTTTATCGTCTTTGAAATATTCTGAAATATTCTGAGATGATGGTGCAACAGTTGTTCGGAGTTGTAAAATGGATGTCAAGGTCTGAGAGTTAAGCCCATTTAATGTGCAGAAGATCAAGCCATATTTGAAGCATCAGGAGCTCCGTAGTCAAGGCTGCTTGAAAAAATAAACACATTGAAGACAATTACTATGGGAATAGCCAAACAAGACTATGGGAATAGCAAAACAAGACTATGGGAATATCCAAACAAGACATGGGAATAGCCAAACAAGACTATGGGAATAGCCAAAAAAGACTATAGGAATAGCCAAACAAGACTATGGGAATAGCCAAACAAGACTATGGGAATAGCCAAAAAAAACACTATGGGAATAGCCAAAAAAAAACACTATGGGAATAGCCAAAAAAAGACTATGGGAATAGCAAAACAAGACTATGGGAACAGCCAAATAAGACTATATGAAAAGCCAAACAAGATTGAACGAATAGCTAAACTAGACTATGGGAATAGCCAAACTAGACGTTCGAAATAGCCAAACAAGACTATGGGAATAGCCAAACAAGACTATGGGAATAGCCAAACAAGAAAACTCCAAAAATATAATCGTCAATGGAGAAATAATTGAACAAGTACAGCAGTTAACAGATTTTGGGTAAATTAAAACACAAATTACAATGGCTAAAGCGATATTCAGAGAGAATTAAAAATAAATCACAGTTGACTAGAGAACTAAGCAGAGGTCAGACTGCCTCTCTATGGTCTGCACAGATAGGGCATTCTAGCAGAATATGTTCGGGTGTTTGCTTGTGTGCTCGAGAATCGCACGTGGCAGTGTCTGTGAGACCCATTCTGTGGAGATGGGCCTTGAGTCTACAATGTCCCGTTCTGAGTTTGAAGATATGTGTCTGCCAAGTTTGTCTATGCTGTCATTTTCAAGTTTGTATTCCTTGTGATGTTCTCTCCATTCTGTCCTCATGGATCTTTTGATGAGTGTCTTTGCTTCTGTATAGCTCTGTGGATGGAAAATCTGCTTGCCGCCAGTTCCGGCTTTTGAGAGCTCATCTGCTTTCTCGTTTCCAGGGATCCCACAGTTGGCCGGAATCCATTGTAGGACTAAATCTGTTTTCTGAGACAGCAATCCTATGTAGTATTTTATTTAATGTGAGAGTCCATCTTGTTTGTTGCTTTATATGACTTAAGAGTACTCTCCTGGAGTCTGTTAGAATGATCGTTTTCCTTGTATTTATGTTTTGGCTGATAAGAATCTGAGTTGCTGCATGAACAGCTCTTGCTTCAGCTCTGAAATTGGTACAGGTCTCTCCTGCTGGTATGGAGTGATTTTCTATGTCGCCGTTGGAGTGTTCGATACAGATTCTACTTCCTCCTTTTTTTTGTATCGCTAACGGAGGTAGATCCACATGTATACACGTGTGTCCAAGAGTTGATAGGGTACTGTCTCGAGCTCCTGTAGAACGTGTGTCCAAGAGTTGCTAGGGTACTGTCTCGAGCTCCTGTAGAACGTGTGTCCAAGAGTTGCTAGGGTACTGTCTAGAGCTCCTGTAGAACGTGTGTCCAAGAGTTGCTAGGGTACTGTCTCGAGCTCCTGTAGAACGTGGATTTTTCGCTCTGTTGTTGACTGCTCACTCTTCTTCGTGAACCCTAGAACCTCTAAGATTATTTTGTCCGTCCTGGCTCTGTGTCCAGCGTTCTGGAATGAGTGCTTCACACTTTTTGGTTTCAGCTTCAAGGATGTCTGCGTGTTTTCTATGAATTTCTCTGGCCAGATGGTTGAGGCTTTTCCTTAGTAGTCTGTTTTTTGTTCTCTCTTGGAACTTTTGGTGCAGAGGATGATCAGGTAGTCTCTTTAGCTGTTCAAACTGAGTAAAGGATTTATATTGTTTTCTCCTTAATTTGAGGGGCTCGATATTTACTGTTTTTCCCAACTCTGTGATTGGAGTGTTTTTCAATGCACTAGGGTAATTCTGAGTCAAATGTTTTTAACTCGGTCTAGTTTTCCTGTGTTTGTTTTGGCCGCTGTGACCAAGTGCTAGATATATATTCCATGATTAGTCTGATTGCACCAGTGTAGATTTGCTTGATCATTTTTTTAATGGCCCCCTCCCTTCTATCCCCCCCCCCCCCCCCCCACCCCACCCCACGATGTACCAGCCAGTTTTGTCATCACTGACAGTCTTTTTTATGGCCTTTGTCTGGATTTTTTCTATATTTGACTTCCAGGTAAGTCTCGAGTCAAATGTGACTCCAGGGAAAGCGGGTGTGTCCAACTTGGGCATTTATTGGTTTCCTATCTTTATTATAATTATTTCCTTTTTGGGGGCGAGTGAAAAGAGAGTGGTGGAGGTTTTGGTGTGGTTTATTTTCAGTCCCCACTCTTTTGTCCAGTTCTGCCCCTCCTGGAGCTAGTATGAGGCTATTGTTGCATGTTCTGTAGCTGTCCATACAACAAAGTTTTGGAGCAAGTATGAGGCTATTGTTGTGTGTTCTGTGGCTGTCCATACAGCAAAGTTTTGGAGCAAGTATGAGGCTATTGTTGTGTGTTCTGTGGCTGTCCATACAACAAAGTTTTGGAGCAAGTATGAGGCTATTGTTGTGTGTTCTGTGGCTGTCCATACAGCAAAGTTTTGGAGCAAGTATGAGGCTATTGTTGTGTGTTCTGTGGCTGTCCATACAACAAAGTTTTGGAGCAAGTATGAGGCTATTGTTGTGTGTTCTGTGGCTGTCCATACAGTAAAGTTTTGGAGCAAGTGTGAGGCTATTGTTGTGTGATCTGTAGCTGTCCATACAACAAAGGTTTGGAGCAAGTATGAGGCTATTGTTGTGTGTTCTCTGTGGCTGTCCATACAACAAAGTTTTGGAGCAAGTATGAGGCTATTGTTGTGTGTTCTGTGGCTGTCCATACAGCAAAGTTTTGGAGCAAGTATGAGGCTATTGTTGCATGTTCTGTGGCTGTCCATACAACAAAGTTTTGGAGCAAGTATGAGGCTATTGTTGTGTGTTCTGTGGCTGTCCATACAACAAAGTTTTGGAGCAAGTATGAGGCTATTGTTGCATGTTCTGTGACTGTCCATACAACAAAGTCATCTGCATGTAATCTGTTTGATACATGCTGATGGCAGCATTTAGTGATGTCGTTTATATATATCAAGAATAGAGTTGGCGCTTTGACACTTCCTCTCTCAGTCTGATTGACTTGCTGGTATAGTTGTCCAATTTAAGTCTGGCAGATCTTTGCAAAAGCGAACTTTTTATCCATGAGAACATTTTGTTGGTAACTCTTGCTTGGAGGATTTTCAGCTTCAGGCCTTCTCTTCAGAGAGTATCGAAGGCACGGGAGAGATCAATAAAGATGGCAAGCACTTTCTTTTTCTCTTGAAAGGCGTTTTTCATGTCATGTGTTAGATATGTTAATTGGTCCTCAGTGCTTCTGTACTGCCTGTATCCTGTTTGAGTTCATGTAAGTAGCTAGTTAGTCTCAAGATACCAGGTGAGTCTTATTTATCAGTTGTTCCATGAGTAGAACTTGAAAAGATTACAAAACTGCAATCCATGACCGATAGAAGAGACTGCAGAGCCCAGCTGCAGTCAGAGAAACTCCGAAGACTGACTGACCATCCAATGCACCAGAGACTAAACAATTTGGGAAATGGGAAACTAAAGCGGAGAAACTTTGCAGAAATAGCCAAAGCAAAGATGCACGAAGATCCCATAAACGCACTAACAACACCAAAACCCATCACTACTGTACGAAAACCTACCTGGAGGCAGGATATATTTCCAGAGGTGGTAGAAAATATACCAGGTATTGGAAACAAAAACTGCCAGACTGAAAAAGAAAGGAGAGATACTACCCTAAGCTTCATATCGAAAAGCTACCCAAGCATGGACTGGACTCATGCATACACCGACGGTTCTGTAACAAACACTACACAGAACGGAGGGGCAGGAGCATTCCTGAACCTACAAAATGGCAGACAAATAACACTGTAATTCGCTACTGGTAAGTACACAAGCAATTTCAGAGCGGAGGCAGAGGCACTGAGGGCGGCAGTGGAAGAAATGGTGACACACAATGAAAATGAAAGCCATATAGTCCTGCTTACAGATGCTCTCGCCGTAGTCACAGCGCTAAAAAGCCAGAAAAACACTGAGCTTAATGACTTAAGAGCAGCACTCTGCAAACTGTGCCAGCAGTCCGCACCAAAAAGGGTAGTGGTACAGTGGGTTCCATCACACTGCAACATCCAAGGCAACGAGGAGGCAGACAGACTGGCAAAAAAAGGTGCAAGACTACCACAAACAGATACTAGTATGACGTACGAAGAGTCAAAACGGCTTATCAAAGCCAGATACATGACCAAATGGGAAACCGAACATACTGGTTACACCAAAAACGATGCCTATTACCAGTTGAACCGAAGAGAGCAGGTCGTTGTCTTCAGACTTCGCACTGGCCACAATAGACTGAGGTACCACCTATTCAACAAATTGAAGATAGGTGGTACCGACGAATGTCCGTGCGGTACTGGTAAAATGACCGCTGAACATCTGCTGCAGAACTGCCCGACATACGAGGATCAGAGAGAGCAGATGTGGCCATCACCAGTGGAACTGCAAGAAAAGCTCTATGGCAGTGGCGAGAGCCTCAGGATGACCGCCGCTTTTTTCGAAAAAATAATGGTTACTGTCTGACTGCGTACGAAGAAGAAGAAGTTCCATGAGTTTCCCCACACAGCTGAGGAGACTGATGGGCCTGGAGTTTTTAGGATCGTGTTTGTCTTTTCCTGGTTTAGGAATAGGCTGAATGTAGGTCTCCTTCCAGAGTGCCGGAACAGTACCCTCATGCCAGATTTGGTTAAATGTTCCAAGGAGGAACCTCTTGCTTATGGGACCAAGGTGTTTAAGGAATTCGTTTGTTATACCATCTGCTTCTGGTGCAATTCTCTCCTTTAGTTCCTTTATTTCGTCTTCTAGCTTCTGTAAGGTGAACTTCAATGTCATACACTCTGTTAGAGTGCCTGTGTTACGATCTGATCTGTGTTCTCACTTATTTAACTTTATCTCTTGAAACTTGCTTCTTACTTTCTGACTGATACGGTCTAGACATAAGGTCTGCTACCGCCTTGCCAGTCATTTGGCCTACGGTCGTATGTAACATGGTTTTCGATTTCTCTGTCGTGTCACCGTTTAGGGTTTTGGTGAGATTCCACAGTCTTGTAATATCCTTTTCCATGCCTAAAGAGCTGGTTAGCTTGTGCCAGCTTTTTCTAATACTCTTCGTCTTCTCTTTTGTGAAGGCTGCCTTTGCTTTGTTGAGCAAAATAATATCTTAGCTATTTCATTGGTATCCTCGCCCAATAGAACGCATTTTTGATTTTTATAACTATCCTCTACATCTTCGCAAATGTCCTCACCCCATGTATGTTCTCGGTGTTATCATAAATATCCTGCCTCCATGAATATCCCCTTTATTTTTTTAAATGTGCATATGACTTCTGAACACACTCGTAATTTATATCAATGTCTCAGGAAAGGATTTATTTCACGGATACCTGAACCGGATACAGAACCCTGATCCCAAACATTGACCGCCTTCACCAAAGATGGCTGGCTGAACATGGAGGACAGCGGACTGTTTGACGAGGACAGAAACTTGTATGTTCTTGGAAGACTTAAGGATGTCATTAACTACGGGGCCGCCCTCGTGTATCCTGGTTGGCTGGAAACAAAAATTGTCGACCATCCAGATGTGGTTGAGGCCTGCGTTGTCCCAGACAGTATATGTGAATGTCAAGGACGCATAGTAGGGGTAACAAGGGAGAGCAAAGAACGACTTTGGTGATACAGTAGAAAAAGTCGTATGTTGAACTGCGTAGGAACCGTCATGTTATATGTAATTTAGTTTAGCAGCATCTTTTCCCCTCATTAATTCATACATACCAAGTGCTGTTTTCCAGCTATTCCTTCCAAAAATACATCTTTTAAATAAATCAGCTTTTCATATGCTTTGTGTTGGCTCAACAAGTTTGTCTCACGATCCTATACTGCTAATCTTCCTATGTGACGGTCTATTTTGCCAACGACTTTTCCTGCCGTCACAATGTCTTACTGAGTATTTGTCGTGTCTTTTTATTAATTATTGATACCAGTGAGAGTTGAATATGTGTATATTACGTCATCCTATAAATGTACCAGAATCATATTTTATTTTTGCCATACGCTAGCTGAATGGATAGGACACCGATGTAGCAAACACAAGATTGCGTGTCTGATCTTTGAGTATTGTGTGTCTGATCTTTGAGTTTGGCAGTGAATGTGGGAGAAAACTAACAATCTGAGGATGAAAGTTGAGAAGGATGGCGTGGGTCAATCCCCTTGTAATGTCAAGAAGTCGAGGGAGCGTTAGATTTGCCTGACAGATGGGGCTTTTGGGGATTAGATTATCTCCTGTGGTTCTGCTCTAATAGTTTCTTTTAATTACCGTGTCACGATTTGTAACCACGTCTCTGGTGCGCACTCAGAGCAGTAGAACTGACTCTCAACAAAATCTGGCATGGTCACAAATTAACTACATAATGGTCCAGATTAGAGACCAAAAAATAATTTTTTAGTTGGAGAGTGGTGATTGGTTGGAATGCATTACAACAGGGAAATAGTTGAGGAAGCCTCAATTAACGCATTCAAGAATACATTGACTGCACAGATGTATTTTTAGACAAAGTGATAATAGTTGTTCAGACTTAACTAATTTATGTATCAATTTATTTTTACATCTTAATTTGTTTATATTCTCCCATCTCTATTGTCCAGAATGTTTTCTCAGCTTTACTGTCCAGTATGATCTCCCATCTTTACTGTCCAGTATGTTCTCCCATCTTTACTGTCCAGTATGATCTCCCATCTTTACTGTCCAATATGTTCTCCCATCTGTATTGTCTAGTATTCTCCTATCTCTATTGCCCGCCAATATATTTTTCATCTCTATTTTCCAGTATGTTTTCCCATCTTTATTGTCAAGTCTATTGTCCTCCAGTATATTCTCCCATCTCTATTGTCAGCCAATATATTCTCCAATCATAATTGTCCAATATATTCTCCCATCTTTATTGTCCGTCAGTATATTCTCCCATCTTTATTGTCCGCCAGTATATTCTCCCATCTCTATTGTCAGCAAATATATTCTCCCATCATAATTGTCCAATATATTCTCCCATCTTTATTGTCCGTCAGTATATTCTCCCATCTCTATTGTCCGCCAGTATATTTTCCCATCTTTATTGTCCTCCAGTATATTCTCCCATCTTTATTGTCCTCCAGTATATTCTCCCATCTTTATTGTCCTCCAGTATATTCTCCCATCTCTATTGTCCTCCAGTATATTCTCCCATCTTTATTGTCCGCCAGTATATTCTCACATCTTTATTGTCCGCCAGTATATTCTCTCTTCTCTATTGTCCGCCAATATATTCTCCCATCTTTATTGTCCTGTATATTCTCCCATCGTTATTGTCCAGTTTTTTTCTCCATCTCTATTGACCAGTAAATTCTCCATCTCTATTGACCAGTATATTCTCCCATCTCTATTGACCAGTATATTCTCCCATCTCTATTGACCAGTATATTCTCCATCTAGTGTCCATTGTGTTCTCGGACCAGTGTCCCTTTCAATCATGTCTTTAAATGCGACTAAAGACTGTTCGCTTTGGGACTGGCGAACTCACCCTTTAAAACATCATTGTTATTATAAACAGCCTCTGCATAATCTTTCATACAGGTTTCATTTAAGGGACTAGCTGCAGATAAAACATATGCGCCACATTGGAAGGTCAAGCGGAATGATTACATATGTTTCCATGAGACCTACCCAGCTGAAGTAGTGACCTTTCACCATCGGAACGAAAAGTTGAATTAATGTTCTCATTTCTTCTGTATCCCTTTTTTTCTATTTTCCTCATGTTTTTTAGTCTCACGTATGTACTGTTGGTGGTTCTCAAACTTGTACTGTTGTTGGTTCTCAAACTTGTATTGTTTGTGGTTCTCAAACTTCTATTGTTATTTATCAAACTTGTATTGTTGGTGACTCTCAAACTTGTATTGTTGTTTTTCAAACTTTTATTGTTGTTGGTTCTAACATATGTATTGTTGCTAGATCTCAAAACAGTATTCTTGTGCTGTTTCACCTTTTTATAGCTGTTTGTTCACCATGTTATTTGTATTTATTCTCACAACTTTACTGTTGTATCGTTTCACCTGTTCATTGTTTACAATCTTAAATTTATTCTTTGCATGTTCTACCACTTTATTTTATTTTCTAAAACGATTTGTATTGGTTCTCAAATTGGCATTGTCGTTTATTATAACATCCCAATGTTGAAATGTCCTCATATCTTTGCTGCTGCATCAGCTGTAGACTTTATTCTTCTTTGTTCCTCAGATACTGCTTGTTTTGAAGTTCATTCATGCTATCATCATCCTGTTTATGAGAACTGGGTAACTTACTGATATTGTGACACGACAACAGTCTACGCTAGTGACATCTCCCAGAACCACACCAACACTGATACTGTCAATACTTTCCTTGTTCCAGGTGTCAGATCCTGTCCTCTGTCAGCAGATCTGTGCCGCTGTTAAGTTAGTTCCAGGCAGTGGTCTAAGCGAAGACAAGTTGAGGTGGTTTTGCCAGGACATGTTTATAAACGAGAGGGTGGTTGAGATGACGCCTGTCCCCAAGTTTTATCTGGTAATTATTGGGAAGTTAGAATTGTTGTTGTTATTGTTGTTGTTGTTGCTGCTGTTGTTGTTAGGAACCCAGCAGCATCCAGGCTATCATACTTCCACCCAATACCTTGTAAAGCTTTCTGCACGTGACTGTTAGGTCTTGTTCAGTATTAGAATTATTGACGGTCAAGTGGCTGATCGGATTGGATGCCTGACGTGTAATAATGAGAAAAGGTATTAAAATCTCGTAAGGCTCATTTTTTTGTTTTAATCCAGAGTGAATTACAAACCTAACTCTCACACCACGTGGTTACTACCATGGCAAACGGCCTTAGCTCACCACTTCTACAAATCATGTGGGGTATCCAAGTAATGGGATCAGACGTTGTAACTATCTGTATTTATTAAAGAGAAACTCTTCCTCTCGTTCGCCCACGTTTCTCGTGATGTCTGCACGTGAAGTGCATTTCTCTGGATAACTGTTGCCATGGTGGAAAGTTCTTCAAGGCTTCATAACAGTTTAGTGTCTGGGTTCGAATCTGTGGGTCAGTGCTCAGTCTGCAATTGCCTAAACATATAACAGTCTTGCAGTATATGTCCTGATGTCTGCTCTGCGTGCCTGCACTTACACACGGGTGATGAACCTAATTTTAGCCATTCATTCTGTTTTATCCCATTCTCATGTTGAACAGGATCACTCTCACCGCTCCATGTAGGCAGTGATTGTTGTCTCTTCGTTGGTCGACCTTCCTTATATTTTTAATAAAAGTAGTTTTTTATTGGAAGGTGATTGTTGGTTCTTTTTTGTTCTGGTACTGCTCCCTCCTTTGTTAACTTGTAGCACTACCTCTAGATTGGCCGTTAGTTTGTCTAAGGCTTTCTTAAACTCTGACATATTATATTCTTGAGGGCTTTCTAAACTGACATTTTGTCTGTGAGGAGCACATCCTGCTGGCATTAGCTTGTGGTGCTGGTAATTACTTCTTGCACAATAATTAGTTCCTGTACTTCAGCCGAGCAGACTTTTCCAGTGGATAAAAAACGGATTTCGTTCTTTAATTGTAGATAACGAATTGTCCTGCACCTTCATTCAAGGCTGGACTTGTTGCTGATCATTAACAATATACCTGGATCCGTTCTTCTTTGGGGTATGGTTCTTTTATCATGTCGAATTCTGCTGCTTTGCGTTGCATACTATCTTACCCTACAATTAGGAAGGTAGTAGTTAGGAATGTTTTTATGCTGTGATTTTGGTGGTGCTCCTATGAGAGGGTTAGCGTTATTGCTATCCTAAGTCACGGTGCTATTTAATGTATATATGACAGGTCCTAACGTTATTCTATCACCACTTATTCTTCCTTACCACTATCTCTCCTTAACTCACACTTTAATTAAAACCCTAACAATTCTTTTAACAACAGCAAAACAAAGAATGTTTATTTGTTGAACATAATACAAATTAAAATATAAATACTAAGCATGAGAATCGTTAAGAGTTACGTTATCAACACTTCTATAACTAACTATAATGACTTTAATAGTTTCGTGTAATTAGCACAGGTTTTTATCTTGCATTAAGTTGACCGAGTTCTGATCACGTGTCAGATCTAGCAATTGTTCTTTCCACCGTCTATATCCCTATGCGTTGATATCATGCTGTCCAGCTAGTTGTTCTAATCCTAGTTCTAATCTCTGTCTTCGCTCGTCTGGTGTCCTTATGCCCCACCTCTCAGCTTATACAACATAGATGTCTTCTGAACCTCCTATCTCGTCTCAACGTCAGGAACTCAGCGACTGCAGCTGTGCTTGTGCCTATGACAGAGGACAGCGGGTCTGCTACTGTGGTTGTCAGGTTACGGTAACACGTGTGTCACGAGGTGTTGTACAGGACGACAGCTTCGTGTTGAAGCAACACGTTTCCCTCTCACGAGAATGCAGACGAATGCCCCTCAGGGACCTGGTAGTCGGGTCAAGTGTGACAGGTGCTAGCGACAACTCGAACAGAACATCACACACAGACTCTTACACGTGTGTGGTCTCTCGATGCCTTTCAGTGTTCTGCTTCGGTGGCTTTTAATTCTATCTCTAGCTTGTTTTTCAACATTATAAGTGACCTAGCGGTCGTGGAATTCCCAGTAAAAATCGTGGGAAGGCAACTATTTTGGATGCACAATCTTAAACTGCATTGTTTGAAAATTAAGCACAATGCACCGGTCAATCAATTGCACCCCTCGAGCAGGGTTCTCAAGTTATGTGTGGGTACCACGAACGATATTTTCAGAGCTTCCTTGGCGTTGGCACGTTGGAACCTTGTAAATCTCTCATATTCCAATGGAGTTGGAATGGGTATTGAATTTACCTCCTAACTTTCATAATTATATATTCTGATTAACTATTTAAAGGTGTACAAAGCTGCTTCTCTTCAATCTTCCACTGGCAAGATCTCAGAATCTGGTGTTCATTGGATGTCGTGTCATTTTCTTACACTTTTTGGCTTATTTCATTGTCTTGTCGTCCTGTCTCAAAGATATAGGTGTAAGTGCTTACATGTTTTTGGCCTGTGAACATACGTACTTGCATATATATCCAACCTTGATTGCCTCTATCTTACAATTTAAATCAACTGTGTATCCTCTTGCCCTAGCCTGCTATGTTATTTGCTATGATCAGCAATGCAAAAAATAAAACCACAGACGCCATAGAGATTTTTGTTTCCCTGAACTTTTTGTATTTCACTGGAACTCCGAGTAGTCTTGGTAATGATGACACATTTCTCAGCGTAGCTGCGGGTCCCAACTTCGTCTCCAGCGTTCCCTGTCTTGGGCCACGGAAGTCCAGTGCGTGGTAAGTAGTCCCCTAGAGGCATCTCGGATATTGCAGAGCACAGCAAGAGAGTCTGACGAACGGTATTGGAGGTCTTCCATGCGGTCTCTTCTTACCTCGGGGGTATCAGACTGCTGTCGCTGCGCTCCAAATAAGACTTTAAAATAAAAATAAATTGAGTAAGAGTCAAAAACGACATTTTTTCAACGTTTGTATATTAGATTTCTTAGATAATCGCAGCCTTATTTTTTTGTCACGTGTTCCAATTTATATGTAAAATAGGCTGCTTGTTTAGTTCTTGAATGCACGCAGAACCGGCCCATGTTTGTGCTAATGATTATTGACTTTATGTGTAAATAAAGGACATATGCTTGTGTACGACGGTAAGCATAGCCCATATAACAATGATCATGGGCAGACTAAAACATGTGAGTGTTGAAGTTGTAGAAAACATACTTAATGGATTGTCTATAGTTGATACATAATGCCTGTTAGAGGGACAACAGAAACGATAATATCATGAGGCAATCGTCAAATTGTATGGCACACGAGACTCTAGAAGTGCATTAACACATAGAAAAATGTATGGCACACGAGACTCTAGAAGTGCATTAACACATAGAAAAATGTATGGCACACGAGACTCAAGAAGTGCATTAACACATAGAAAAATGTATGGCACACGAGACTCAAGAAGTGCATTAACACAGCTTGCCAACATGGAACATATTGGGGCGTAACGATGTCTGCACCGTGTAGTAGAACAGAGGGAGGCAGTTTAAACATGGCCATAGAAAAGGACGTAGCTCACCTATCAATCATGTGTCCTCCATTCACCTGTCAATCATGTGTGCTCCATTCACCTGTCAATCATATGTCCTCCATTCACCTGTCTAGGATGTGTCCACCATTCACCTATCAATCGTGTCCTCCTTTCCTCTGTCAAGCAAAATTCTTTCATTTATTCTCGAACATGCCTTCATTTACTTATCTGTAATTGGTACTTCAGTTATTGCTATAACTATATGCTATACTTAACACTGACCTGGTTAGCACTGTAATCATTTAGCTACAAGGGTCACCTTTTTTAACTCTCTCCTCACCATCACACAAACATCGCAGTCCTCCTTATCTGTGGCATTTAGCTTGATAGTTCAGGTTGTACACATGAACCCTTCCTTCCCCATCCAACCATTTTCTTGCTCATATTTCCTCAGTTTCAAACTCTTCCCATTCAAACTCTTTAATATCAACTCACCCATCCCTCCGCTCACCTTTTCTGTCTCTCAAATGACCCATCTCCCCATATGTCTCTTCCCCCTTACCAACCTATTACGTCCATCTGCTCACTCCTAAATCTGCTTCCCGATCCGCCACTTCGTCAACCAATAATTTCTCACACTCTTCCTTATCCACACGCCCATCCATCCACCTCTCAATCTACCAATCCCCCGTCCATCTCTTCCTCCACTTACCTCAACACTTCAATATTTTTATAAATATATCTATATAAAATTGTCTTTGCATGACTTAGTTAATTAATCAATATATAATGTGTTCTTAATTCGTGTATCGATAATAGTTTTTCATTCATGAATGGATGTTTTCCCATCTTTCCGTTATCAGCATTGTGTCTAACCTGCATCACACCTTTGTCCTTCACGTAAATATCCTCTCTATTTCTGAATTAAAACACCATATATACTACGGTTCTATAATTCAAATAAATTGTTTCTTCCAGATTTTGGAAGATTTCCCATTGCTAAGTAACGGTAAAGTTGACAAAGTGACCTTACAGAAAATGGCGGAGGACAGGTTTGGATCCAACTGACGATCCAACTGGTGGTTTAGGTGGAGAGGTTCGGATCCAACTGACAGTCTAGGTGGAGAGGTTCGGATCCAACTGACAGTCTAGGTGGAGAGGTTTGGATCCAACTGGTGGTCTAGATGGAGATGTTTGGATCCCATATGGCAAATAATTCATTCTTGAGTCAGATGTTTTTGAAGAGGATGAATATTAGGAGCCAAGTTCTTGTAATTTTTATGTTTTATATTTAGAATGAGCTCCATTCTTGGGTGCATGTCATTTTACCAAAACATGACGTGAACAATAGTAAAAGCACCATACATAAATTACTTCATATATATGTTATTACGTTAATCAACACATTCAGTAACATCGCAAGTAAAGATGCCACAATGATCAGATGTGTGATGTTATATGACTGTAAAGTCAAATCCTGGCACAGTCAAGTTCTTCCACACTCAGACACATCTGAGAAATCGGCTGGGGGGGGGGTGGTATTTTCCTCTGATCAGCTGGTTCTTTTTGAACGTCAATGATGATACTTTGCTCTGCAATCTGAGCACATTGTGTAATGCTAGCTTGCCAAGGGGAATGATTCACTGCAAGAATTTCTCAAGAGATGATGTCAATGTTTACGCTTTTCAGGAGTTTCTGTAGGTTTCTGTTGTTTCCCAAATGAACATTTGCCTTTTCTGTACCAGGGTAGGCTTACCCAGTTATCTAAAGTGTCCCAACATAGACTGTTGGACTTCAATCACAGAAAATACTAATAGGTTACAACATAGACTGTAAGACTTCAATCATTTCAATCACAGAAAACAATAATGGGTTACAACATAGACTGTAAGAAGTTACGCTTTAATCACAGAAAATACTAAAACTATCGTTAACCATTGCGACAAAATAATATCATTTATTTGCATGAATAACTGTTTCACAATATCAACACAAGAAAAGAACTACTAACTAAATAAATATCATAAACTAAACTAACACAGAGGATTCAAGCACTAGCTGTTGATGTCACCTCCGAACTATTATTCTCAGTCTCATATATGAAATAACATGAACCCTAAACCTAGTCTAGTTCAACCGTAATACAAATCAGTGGTTAACTAGCTAACTCGTCTCCTGTCGTCTTCCGGGTTGTCTACGTTGGTGATGATCTTCAGTCCTCTGCCAGGGTTGGCTGCTCTGTTCTATCGAGCGTGCAAACATGGGTTAACAAATGAGCTCCAGAAGGAGGCTAGCGACTTCGCAATATTATCCCAAGATTCTTGAAGAACCCCTTTTTTCAGAGACTTCGATTGTAGGTGGGCCACTATTCCTCCAATAGACACCAATGCAAAGATCCTGGAGAACAGTCGGACTGCCTTCTAATTAATCTCGTCCCCAGACAAACCTGCACACTCGCATGTGATCAGACCTTTTTTCGTATTGCTAACAGGGAGCCGCATAGCGCAGTGGTTAGCGCGCTGGCTTCGCATCTGAGTGGTCCTGAGTTCATTCCCCAGTTGAGGCGGTAATGTTTTTTTCCGACTGCAATGGCTCCCGGGTCGACCCAGCCTTAAATGGGTACCGGTTCAGTCCGGGAAGTAAAAGCGGCGAGGGAGAGGAAATGGCTACCGCCCTCATATAGCCGAGCCTTTGAAATGTGAGATCGCTAACACCTCACACCCCTACGGCAGTATTGCTATGGGATACTTTACTTAACAGGGTCTCTATCATTCGCACGTTTGAGCGTGAATGCAAGGCTCTTGGATGGGATAACCATCCCCTAAACTCTTTCGCTCTCTCTCTTTTTTTTCTCTGAATCTCCTGAAAATATCTGTACATTGTCTTGAATAGGCTATTTTCTTAGTTCTAGAAACAGAAATTGCAGCAGTCGTCCTCCCCAGTTGGCTGGTTAGCTATCAATATTATTTGGTCACACTCATCTAATATCGTATTGGCTGTCCTATCTACAAGTCACTGTCATTCTACATGTGATATAGCCTGCCATGCGAGTACTTGTTGTCAACCTAACCCCCTTCACTTATGTCTGGTACCAGAATGGTCAATCTGACACCTTCCCATCTGAACACGTTTTCCATCTATAGTTAATCTTAACCTCTCGCTTCCTCATCGTATTAGTGTCGACACCGGCGTTACTTGACCTAGGAGTGACCTGGACTCATTAACCAACATTCAGGCAACTTTTGATTCCCATAGAATACAGTCTCCGGCCTGAATCTCCTCGACTGTACGTCTATGCTCCCCATGAAGCTGTTACATTTCATACGAGCTCATTGGGCATGCAAACAACATGTCCTGTCCTTATGTGGACATTTTGCAGAATTTTATGGTGCTTAATATCGTTGACGTGTTAAGAATTTCGTAGTTCAATTTTTTTTTCTGTTACCTAATCCTGAAGAACCCGAGCAAATAGCTCACATGGAAATGACTTAGCTGTTGGAGATGTCTACCATACACTGTCCATGCTAAGCAGACATCCAACTGAGTGGATAACTCGCGTGTATAATGTTCGTAGCTTATATGATCAGATGAGAAAATTAATGCAGACATTTCAAAAACATACAGGCAATGTTCATGGGTAATAAACAGCATAAAACTGAGCATTTATCTCAATTGTAATCATATATTTCATAATGCGAAGAAGCGTTGCAGCAGAAATCGAACAAAACAAACAGGAGCACGACCAAAGGTACTCAATGTTTGGACACCAGGTACAGAACACAAGACTTAAATTCAGACATAGATTCTTAAAGTCAACACAGCCCATACAGTCAGACCATGAAAGCTGCCGCATCGAAAGATGGCACGAATTGATGCAGGCACGAGAGATGGAACCTGCTCCTGGACATCATCTTCCATACACGACATGGAAGTTGCTGAACTGACTTCGAATTGATGTATAACGGGGAAAGAGGTATATAAAACGATGGGGATACACAGATGATTGGCGCAATGCATGACCCATACCACCTGGTGACCTGCCCCTACCTCCAGGAAACATGCAAATGATGCGACATGTGAAAGGCAAATGACAACAGAGAAGAACTGGACAACGATGTTTAAAAAAGGACGTGACTTAACGAAAGATCTTCCGAGACTAGGTCAGGCGCATACTATTACGTCAGAAGGTGCAACCGCCAAAACTGATGCAGCAATTCGGGTGGACCGTCGCCGGAGCGTACGCTCGCCACACTTTTCTCACTATACACTGTCTGCATTCTGGGATGAATGTTACCTGGTCGACATCGTCCAACTGTTAGAAACCCAATCACTGCTCGCTGGTCAACTCTTGACGGATTCCGTATAACACCGGCCATGTTTTAAATGGTCTGCTGAGGAAACTGAGTCGGGGGATAATTAAATTTTGCAAACTTGACGGTTTGTATGTGCTGTTTATATAATAAGTGACGTTATCATGCGCATCGTATGTATGTTGACTTGGTGCAGTTAGGTCCGGTTTCATTTGAACTGTGGCTCATTTGATAGTAATAGAAGATATAACCAGGCTGTTACTTCTAGAGGTTTCATCTACTTTATACTGATATCCGATGATAGAAAGATCAGTCATAGTTAGATTAGTTGATAATGTTGTCACCGATAAGACAATGTAATAAATGATGTACCATGTGTTATATTTAAAAAGAAGTGTCAACGTTTACTATCTTTTTGTGTGAAAAAAGGAATTTGATGGAAAGGAAGAAAAAGCTACTGTACAGCACCGTAAAGATTATCAGCTTGACGATAATTATGGTAGAACTGCTACATTCACGCTGATGTGTATGTTTGGATTTGTCTGTCAATGTTGACCTATGTTTGTGAAGTTGAATCTGACCTAGACCGAAGTGCCACAACGACTGTCTGTCTTGTCCTATAACTGGTGTACAAGATAAGTTTTCTTAAAGAAATGAGAACAATGAATGGACATGCCTCCAAGCACGAAACACGAAACTGACCAGATTTGGCCCATGGTGCTGGACACCCTTAACAAAATCTGACTATATTATAAATTATCTGTCATAAGTAGTTCTCATCACTTGGATCCAAACCTCTCTTCCGCTAGTTTCTGCAAGACCACTCTGTCAATTTTGCCAGTTGTTGTTTTGGGGAAATTCTCCAAAATCTAAAATAGATGTTAAAAATGAATTCTGAAAATAAGGTGGTTATGGTGTATGATGAGAATGTAGAAGATTTTGAAGTTGACATCACATTTTATGTAATATAATTAGCTTCAGGAAAAGAAGGATAAATTGTGAAGAGATTTGTTGTGATGCAGCTGGTATATTACTCGACACTTGACGCGCGAATCTACAACACGTAGCAGTGAATGGAATCATTTTGAAAGTCGTTAACAGAGATTTGAATCTGAATCTGGTATACACGACTTGAGATGGGGTGGAGGTTAAGGAGGGGGACAGGAGGGCATACGCGAGATGTGATAATATCTGGAGGTGGTGGGCAGGGAATGGGTAGTTTGGAGAGGGGCATTGAGGTGGAAGAGGTGGGCAGGTTGGAGTGTGGTGGGCGAGGAATGGGTGGTTTGGAGAGGGGCATTGAGGTGGAAGAGGTGGGCAGGTTGGAGGAGGTGTGCAGGTTGGAGTGTGGTGGGCGAGTGTTATTGTGATGTGGAAGAGGACAGCAGGACAGTAGATAACCTCTAAGTGTTAACCAGCTGTTCTTGTGTTTGACTGGCAAGCAGATCATTCTGAGCTCGTCTGATAATATATACAAACTAGTATACACACACATATATATATATATACATACAGAGGGCTTGACGAATTTTACGGTGGCTCAACAGTCAGTCAAAAATCTTACTAGTCAGCATGGTCGAACTACAGTCATACAATTTATGTAAACAAATTTAAACTAGGCACTAATTCATCTTTATTTCTAAATGACAATGCGTACCAAACCAACATATTTTGTATTACTACCACAGTATTAGCCTATTTTTTCTGTTAAAATAAAATGCACTCATGTCACAGGCATGCGTTTGTGTCCTTGAACATGCTTGGTAGTTTTAACACTGTAGTACTATTTATCGATTGCTTTAGTATGTTTTAGGAGAAGTGGTTGAGCCGTCAGCCTCGTGATCGGGTGGTGTGGGTTCAACTCCGCCGCTTTTTTCTCTCGTAGTCGCCCCCCTAGTCGTCTTGTCCTTGACTTGCCACTGAGGTCGGGCGGCACGACGAGAGAGTGAGTATAAAAAGTAGCAGTTAATCCTTATTAAAAATAGCGCTAGCAAAATAAATTGTGTATCATCGTCTACAATGGACGGCCGCCTTTGCTAGTATGTTTAAATTGTGACAGTGCAGGTCCATTTAAATAAGCTAGGTTTTGTACAATCTATTTCAACCGTAATATCATTCATAATCGTGCGAGGGTAGTGAAGTAGTAACGATTAAAAATGAAAATCGCAATTAAAAACTGATATTTTTTTAATTCGTCAAGCAACAATTTTTACTCGTCACAGAGGAGCAGACCAGCGCTGTTGTCAAACTCTGTGTATATATATATATATATATATATATATATATATACATACACGAGGGACGTTCTTATCAAACCGGGACTTGTTCTAGTTCTATCTGAATGTGTTATAGCGTGCTGGGGAACTGCTATCATTAGTGGCATTTATGTTCTATTACGGCAAGGTGGCCCACTTGCCATGTGCCAGATTGGATTGGAATCCCAACATACCAGTTTCGAATCACAACTTGTTCAGTTTGGCATAACAGGCATATCGGGAGTTGTTTTTGTCACAGTACGACCGCTTACCCTATTCTACCGATCTGTAAATGGGCACCTAATGAATTCAGGAACAAACTTCAGAGCTATTACGAGAGCTACAGATTTCTTGCTCTGTCATTCGCACTTTTAGCAATAAACGAGGCTGAGCGTGTATTGGGCTGGCCAAGTGCAGTCATGTCGGTTATTTAAACCATTTTCTATTTTCATTGGTGATGAGAAGCAGCTAGGGAAAGCACTGGTCAGTTTGTATTACAATACGTCGAGACCTGCTACAACGTAGCCTCCAACATTTCATCCCCGACAGCAGTGTCCTCTGTAGAACTTCTCTCACCTATTACCTGTGATAAATTTTTATTCAGTTATTTTCCGTCTCTCGATGATAGTTACCAGAAAAAACTGGGGAACAGGAGTCTCCTCCACCTCCCTGGAGCTTATAAACATCTCCTCACAAAATGTCTTCAGTTCGTCTTCGCTGAGACCACTTCCGGGAGATGACTGAACTATGGCGCAGATGTTTTGGTACAGGATAGGATCCGACACCTGAAAAATGCATAAACATCAAATGTTTTACATTGATTAGTAACAACAGTAGACTTCCACGACGAATAGTACATGCAACAATCACATAATCACTATGTCCCCAACCTCAGACAGGTGCGTCTGTGGTGCGTTTGATAGCTAAAAATGTCCCTATGCAGTCCGATCCTTCGTCGTATCCTACCGTTTCAAACCCAGGTCATCAAACCATCTGGTCATCGCATGGGTGGGTCGCCACGTGGAAGTGTATAATCAAATGGCCACCAAAATGTCGCCAAAGTGCCCATATGTTGTCTGGCATGTGCTCCACGTGCCCTGTCAAACGATATTTGCGAGACGTTGCCTCTCTGATTTCGGCAGTGTCGATCGATAGGTGATCAAGATACAGCGGACACATCCATCTGTTGCTCACTGGGTGACATAGGGGTTTGGCTGCGTACACCTCACAGCCGTAGTTCATGGATAGGCTTACCGGGGAATTGAAAATAAAAGCCCTTGCCATGGTGTCTTGCAGTTTCAGAAGTATGGGCTTTAAAGCCCTTGCCATGGTGTCTTTCAGTTGCAAATCTTTCTGGCAAGAACAAGCAGGAGCACTGCAGGGATGGCTAGAATATGAGTGGATATTAGAAGTTAGTGTATGTGCGGATATTAGAAGTTAGTGTATGTGCGGATATCATAAGTTAGGGTATGTGTGGATATCATAATAACACAGTTACCAGAACAGACTGAGCAATGAAACAGAATAGACCTACCACATTCAAATACATACATACACACACACACATATATATATATATATTTTAATATATATCATCATCATCATGTAGCATGTCCTTTGTAGAACGTCGCTCCCATCACAGTCTGTCTGAAAGAAACTCGTTCTCTTGCCAAAACACCAGCCTTCGCCACAGTCATACTCAGGCATTCCTGGATATCTTGGTGTCATTGTCTTCTTGGTCTACCCCTTCCTCTTTTGCCTGGCACCATACCTTCCATCACCGTTCTCTCAAGACCATTGTGTCTCATGATGTGATCAAAGTATTTGCATTTTTTAGCCAAAATGGAATTGATAAACCAGTTCTCCGCTATGCTCAACTCTTGCCGAATGTCTACATTTGTTTTTTTTTCTCTGTCTAGGGTATTTTGAGGAAATTTATGTAACATTTTGACTCATAGGATTCGATTCTTTGTCTGGAAGTTTTGGTAATCGTCCATGATCCACATCCATAAGCTACCATAGGAAAAACACAGGCTCTCAAAAGACTTTTACTTTTATCATTTTGTTGGTGCTCTGCCATCATTTGTTATATATATATATATATATATATATATATATATATATATATATATATATATATATATATATATATATATATATGAGTGTTCAAGTCAAACCGGGACACTTTTTTTGTAAGGAAACAAAATAATTTTTTCAAGTAGTCAAAATACCATTTTTAAAATATTATATACTGCGCTGTTTATGCAGTTATCCAAGCGTTTAATTAATGCTTAACAAGCTTCAGCGTCTAAATATTTGTCAGTATTTCTGAACCAATTCAGGACAGCCTGTTTCACTTCCTGATCAGTGCTGAAATGCCGACCTCGCAAGAATTCTTTTAGCGATAGAAACAGGCAGATATGGCTAGGAGCGAGGTCAGGGCTGTAGGTGGCAATACCTCCCAAGCGAGTTATTGCAGATGGTCTATAGTGCGGTGAGCCGTGTGAAGTGGAGCAGGCTTGCACTCTTCTCTGCCGGTTAAAAGCGGAAAGCTGTATTGGCACTCAACTTTTGAAAATGCAAATGTTCATGACTATTAGCGTGAACCGTATTTTTATTGCAGTCTTCTGTAAATGTCCGCAGGTTTCACGCCTTCTTTCGCAAGACACTTTTTTCACAACACACTGTTCCATGCAGGATCTAACAGTATTGCCCACCATTTTAATTTATATCAGGTGAGATCCTGTCGCTGTCTAATGATTTGCACAGGGCCAAGCTGTGAATAGCTTCAGATCTTCTATAGATGGTTTGATGTTAAGTTCGTCCATACTGGGGTAACTTTTGACAGCATCAAGGGGAAGGAAGACTAACTATTGGTCAGGCAAATATACTGATCAGAGATGCTAGTCGGGGGCAGACAAAACATACTGGTCAAAACCCTCATCTTGGCTTGCTTGTAGACCTTCCTGGACACGACTGTTTTCTTGGCAACCTGGCTATTAAGGTGAAAGATCGATGTGACACCCGTAGTAGTGAGCAACACGCAGGTGAAGCCAAGCATTAAACAACCGCCTGGAGGACCATGGTCAACCTTCATCAGTACGTTCAGGATGTGGGTAAAGCTATTCGAATTCGCTACTCAACATCCTACTCACTGTGGGCATTCGAAACAACAACGACAGAGTCAAGGGCTCTGGGAATGAATATATTGACACATGAGTAGAGCTCAGAATAGTGCTCAACCCATCGCTCCATCTGCTTTCCTTTCTCTTATTTTCTCACCAGTAATGGATTTTAGTGATGCTGTTTTGCTACTCGCTGGGTCAATAGCTTTCTTTATAGTATTGTAAATTTGTCTGATGTTCCCTGTTTGTGTTGCAGTCTGGATGTTTTCACTAAGCTGTAGACATTACCCATTTGCACAGCGACGAGCTGTTTGTTACACCTGGCTTCTGGCGGACTTGAAGTTGTACAGAGTACCTGTATTTGGAAGCTGCTTGTATCTAATCAGGGCAGCGCATGGCCTCAATGACGGGTGTCATATCCTCCACTTTTGCTTCAAACCAGTCATCTAATTTAACAGTTCTTCTTCCAAATGTAGCAAGTGCAGTGTTGTGTATAACATTTTGAAGATGTTGCCAGGTCTCTGTAACAGCGGTGTCATGATGTTAGATGTTTAGAGTTTTCTTATGTTTCATTGTGAAATCTCTTGATCAGCGCAGGGTCCGATTCTCTACTTGCGTCGATGCGTGACTTTCATTTGCTTTTGGTTTGATGGAACTTGTTTGTTTGCTATTTTATTTTACAACGAACCAAATAATGATCATTGTCACAGTCTGCACTATGGTAAGTGTGCGTCAGGAGCACATACTTAAGGAGAGATCTTCTGACAAGTATTAGATCCCGCTGATGCCAGTGCTTTGATCGTGGGTGGATCAACGATACCTTATGTTGGGGTTTGGTCTGAAAATAAGAATTGGTCACACAAAATTCATGCTAAGCACAGAACTCTAAGAGCCGCTGGCAATTTTCATTAATTTGTCCAACTCCAAACTTGCCAAGACATGAAGACCACGAGTCATGATCAGTGCTCACTCTAGCTTTGAAATCACTTAGTAGAACAAGCTGTTCTTGTTTATGAATACTTCTAATGATCGCTGATAAATCACCATAGAACTCATATTTGACTGCATGTGTGGAGTGCAAGATAGGTGCATATACACTGACAAGGTTGACTTACCTTTTGTGGTATGAAGGCGACGCGTAAGCATCTGGTTCCACCATATGTATTAGAGACGTTTTAGCTGCTAAGCCTTCACAGTGCTCTCACTTTTCCTATGTGTCTTTCTCTTGCCAGTAGAATAAGTAGTCTTTCCACTCATTGACCCAGACTCCGCTAACCGAGTTTTTTTAAGTGCTACAATGTTCAAATCCAGTCGTTTCAGTTCGTCATTGATTACCCGTGTCTTTGTGGCATTGCTTTTATCATGCAGGTTATCAGATAGTCCTGTCAGCATGGTACGGACACATTAAACCATCCCAGTTTAACTATTGATGCACAAGATGTGTCAACGCTGCAGGGTGAAACTGGAAGGCCTCTCCAGGTCATAAGCTTGGTCATCTTTATATGGAGAACAATATGTTGTCCGTGCAGCAGCCCCCATCTCCACGTAACTAATTGATCCAGGAGTTGCCAGAATAGCTATGGAACAACCACTAGACCACCTTAGGGATACCAGCTCCGGATTTTCCTCAGGGTTTACTCCTGAAGCCTTTCTCCCAAACAGGTATCCCACATTATATGTAGTATACATTCCCATGCTAGCCTACATTCAACGAACGAAAACAGCTAGGAAATCATCACACGAAACTATACGTGGGGTAACATTAGCTGAGGCTAACCAGATGTACCAGGAAAGTGTGAGGCACAATGTGCCAGTTACAGGTTAAGTTAGCTGAGACTAACCAGATGTGCCAGGAAAGTGAGAGACACCACGTGCCAGTTACAGGTTTAGTTAGCTGAGACAAACCAGATGTGACAGGAAAGTGTGAGACATCACGTGTCAGTTACGGGTTAAGTTAGCTGAGACTAACTAGATGTGACAGGAAAGTGTGAGACACCACGTGCCAGTTACGGGTTAAGTTAGCTGAGACTTACCAGATGTGCCAGGAAAGTGTGAGGCACAATGGGCCATCCATTTATGTAATAGAGCATGAACTACCACAATATGTCCTTAACATTCATAATAGACATACTGGCACAACACACGCCTCATCCACATTTGGATGCTCAGCAATTTTCGGTTCCAGCCATCCAGGATACACGTTGGTGGAACCAAAGATGATCACGTCTTTAAGTCTACCAAGAACATACAAGTTTCTGTCCTCGTCGAAGTACCCGCTGTCCTCCATGTTCAGCCAGCCATCTTTGGTGAAGGCAGTCAATGTCTTGGGATCAGGATTCTGTATCCGGTTCAGGTATCCCGTGAATACGCCCTTACCTGGGGACATTATAGGAATAACGTCATTATTTACGGAAGTAGCGAAGACGTACATATAAATAATGAGGTAGTTTATAGAAGTAATCATATATATATATAAACAGTATATTTATGCCGATTTTGTGCTACCAGTGCCAAACATGGCCTCTGTCAAGGGTGTGCGAGAGCAGAATTTCGACTTGTGAAATGAAGTTTGAGGAAATTTATCGATGTTACCAGAAGAGGCAGAATGCGGAATGACAAAATTCGAAGTATGGTCGACAGTACGTCTTGTGCCGAATACATTTCCAGGCAGAAAATAAGTTGGTTTGGGCATCTCATGAGAATGCACCCTCATCATCTTCCACTGATGGCTTACAATGCTGGTAGATCTGGCTACAGGGCAAGAGGGCGGCCGCGAGGTAGGTGGATAGATGACAGTGATTGTGCAATGACAAGGGCTCACATTGACCGACGCAACGCTCCCTACAACGCTAAACGGCACAAGTGGAAAGAAAACTAACATATTTATATATATATATATAAATATAACAAAATGTTATTAATAACATTTGACAAGAGTACGAACTAAATATTTTGTGTGTCTTGTTTTTCTACATAGTCCCCATTTCTGTCAACGTCCTTTGCCCACCTGTCCACTAGCTTGTGGATGCCCTTTAAATAAAAAGTATTTTGGTGTGACCTTTAAACAATTTTGCATCGCCTGCATTACCTTGTTATCTGCCTCGGGACGGTTCTGCCACACACTGTCCTAAACCCGAAGTTATCATGAACAATTTTGTGTGGAGCGGCGTGACTCATGTTGAAATCTACAACTATTTCATCACTAGTGATTCACCTGTCTCCACGGACTAGCTGGTCAATGGGCTGTTTCATTGCGTCAGTTGCCACGCTTGCTGGTCTCCCACGCCGGGGATCAACAATAACACTTTGACTTCCGTTTCGAAATCTGTCTACCTATTCGTACCTTCTCCTCTGACTTAACTGATTAGCTACTGAATTGAAAAACAGGCTGTGGCAGAATTAAATTTAGGTCCCATTTTCCCATTTGCAGGTGTATGTACAAATTTAGCTGCAGTTTTCTTAATTATTAACATATTTTTATGAATGATATACCATTTTGTAGGTAAATGAATGTTCTCTAAGATAGATCTAAAACAATTGTGTGTTATTTTTTAGTAGGAAATTTGTAAATGGTAAATTATTATTTACAACAGAAAAGCATTACAAAATTAGAAAAAAAGTGCCAACTCACCTTAAATTTTTGAATTTCCAAAACATTTAATGTCTTTTACTTGGTGGTTATCACAAAGTATATCCAACAATAAGAAAAACAAATCCAAGAACACAGAAATTGGATAATATTTACACTTCTAATAGCTTATGTAACCACATGTAAGCCAAATCAGAAAAAATAAAACATTTTTTGAAAAATAAACATTTGAAGAAAAAAAAAATATATCTTTGGAAAAATTAACATTTAAAAAAAAATATATATCTCCAATAATTACAGTACATCAATGTCTTTAGTGAGCACCATCTGCAGGATCATGTGTATGGTACACTCTAAAACAGTTCTTCGGATGGAGATGTGGCTTTTCTGGGCAACCAGTGCAATAAAAATTTGTGCGGGCTCTCTTTGCAGGAGTTGAGCATACAATGCAGTTCCTGTCTTTGTCTGAGTGATCCACAAGATGCACAGCACCCTCATATCTTTTAATTTTGTTTCCTTCTTTGAATTTTCTCCCAACTTTATTGCTGTTTGTGGTTACTACCTCTTGCGGGATGATGGATGCAGCCTTCTCAGTCAGCTGATGGATCAAATTTTCTTTGAAGACTTTCAAGGGCATAGGCTTCTCATCAGCATGACAGAGCGTGTATAATATATGAGCATTTACCTGTGAAACCTCAATGATCCAATAAAATATTTTTTTCCACCATTTTCTTGTTTTTCTTTGGAAGCTGCCATAGTATGATACCATCTGGTCGCTATGGTCACATCCATTCATACACATGTTGTATCCCTGCACTACTTTGGGTTTTTCAACTGTGTTGCCTCGTCTAGTTGTAACCTGCTCCATCTGAACTGTAGTCTTGGTGGAGACAACAATACACGGCTTTTTGGCTTTCTTATCTCGCCAAGCAACACATATCTGGGATCCATCATTATTTCTGTACCACCTAGCTTCTCGGAGCTGTAGAGAAATGGTCTTCAACTGAAGCGGAAAATTTTTCCTCTTGATGTTGAGTGTGCCAGTATAATCAATACCCCTACTCAACAGATATGTAATCACGGTGTCTACAGTGTAGTACCTATCCGCAAATACATGGTGGCCTTTTCCAATTCCTTGCAGCAGGTAATCAAACACCTTCACGGCCTGACTTGTACGGTCATTGGCAAGGAGATAAGATGTGTTTTTTCCGAAGTATGTCAATACAGAGTAGACATACCCTGTAGTAGAATCACACAAGCCAAAAGTCTTGATGTGATACTTGCTTGGCTTGGAGGCATTGTACTGCTTGTGCTTCCAGCGTCCGTTATAGCCTATTACCATTTCATCAATGGCCAGATCCTGAAATGGATAAAATGCATCCTGGAACTTTGCTATTAGTGAATTCAAGAATGGCTCTATTTTGTCCTTACCTACAGATTCAGCATCTCCAACATGCATCATGGTGTGGTAAATGATTTCAAATCTCAATCTGGGAAACATCTGACTGTACCATGGGTTGTAGTTGTGCGGTTTGTGTGCCCAATAATCCTTCACCGATGCTTTTTTACCTAAACCTATTGCAATAATCACGGCCAAAAATTTTAACAGCTCATATTCAGTGATAGGCTTCCAACTTGCAAGTGTAGACTTTTGTAAAGAAACTTGTTTGGATTTCTTCAATTCTGCATATTTATTGATCATTGATACCAATGAATCTAACACATCTGGTGTTATCAAGGCAAACCAACAATCTAGTTCAGAGGAAGATGCATCTAGTTTTGCATGCATACCTGGTTCACGAGTTGGAACAAAGGGAATACTGCTTGTTGTTTCACGTTCAGTTACTTGGTGCCACTGTTCTCTTCCTTGAGCTCCATTTTTTACTGAACTATTTGTAAATCTAGCAGCCGTCTTAGCCTTTTTAGGGAATTTTGATGGTCCAGGACGTGCACCATCTTCGCTATCACTACTTGCGCTGTCACTACTATTTTTTTCGTATTCATCAAAATCAATTGAATCATTATTATCGACATCTGTTTCACTTACCTCGTCTTCACTAGATGTATTATTTATCTGTTGAAACAAGTTTCTAGCCTGTTCAATAGTTAGACGAGCCGTACAAGTGCTTTTGGTGACCTTATCGTTTGTTGCCATGGTAAACAATTTTTTACAGTTCGGTAACTAGCTTGAAAATATGATAATTATGACAAGAATACAATTTTTAACATCCGATTTGGTCCACATGTGATTCAAAAATCAACTTCCCTTCGGTAAATTAAAATCTCGTACCGAAACGGAAAGGAAAACTATAAATTTATAACTTGTTTTACTATGAAACAAACATTGCCGCTCACAGCGGCTTATGGCCGCGGCTAAATAAGTGTTCTGGCGCTGGGAGCGGCTTGTGGTAGGTAACCAGTTAAGCAACAGTCTCCATACTTCTGTAAAACAACCACACTGATAGCTTACATAAGCTCTGTAAAACAACCACACTGATAGCCTACATAAGCTCTGTAAAACAACAAAAATCAAAGACTACTATAGCTCTGTAAAACAACCACAGTGAGAGCCTACTATAGCTCTGTAAAACAACTACAGTGAGAGCCTACTATAGCTCTTTTTTAAAACAACTACAGTGAGAGCCTACTATAGCTCTGTAAGACAACCACAGTGAGAGCCTACTATAGCTCTGTAAGACAACCACAGTGAGAGCCTACTATAGCTCTGTAAGACAACCACAGTGAGAGCCTACTATAAGCTCTGTAAAACAACCACAGTGAGAGCCTACTATAGCTCTGTAAAACAACCACAGTGAGAGCCTACTATAGCTCTGTAAAACAACCACAGTGAGAGCCTACTATAGCTCTTTTTTAAAACAACTACAGTGAGAGCCTACTATAAGCTCTGTAAAACAACCACAGTGAGAGCCTACTATAGCTCTTTTTTAAAACAACTACAGTGAGAGCCTACTATAAGCTCTGTAAGACAACCACAGTGAGAGCCTACTATAAGCTCTGTAAGACAACCACAGTGAGAGCCTACTATAAGCTCTGTAAAACAACTACAGTGAGAGCCTACTATAGCTCTGTAAAACAACCACAGTAAGAGCCTACTATAGCTCTGTAAAATAATCATATTCTAATGACTTCTGCCATTTACAAAAACACATTTCCCTGCCATATATTGTCTTCATTCACGCAGTCTTTCTCTGTAATGTGGTAGCGGTTGCGCAGATAGTGCATTGTCTGGTCATTTGTGTATTTAATGTATTTCGATGTGGAAAATAATGTCATCGCACATCTCTTTTGTGTTGTATTCTGTGCTTTGTCGCTCCATCTACCCAATGACAATTAAAACAAGAATGGTTCCTTATCTGTAT
Source organism: Ariolimax columbianus (assembly GCA_036924085.1). NCBI lineage: Eukaryota > Metazoa > Mollusca > Gastropoda > Stylommatophora > Arionidae > Ariolimax > Ariolimax columbianus. The sequence goes on along the minus strand of JAVGWX010000020.1, from coordinate 56,773,955 downwards.
TCTGGTCGTGCTCCTATTTTCACAACAAATGTTTGGATGCTTTGCACAACATCGTCTTAAACATATTTATAGACACGTGTAATGACCGAAGTACCTAGACTAGACATAACCTAAACACTTAGCATTTCCCACAGTCCTTGTGTATTCTGTTAAAGGTATTTTCAAGTCATCAACATATCATCATAGGCGTCTCAGTATCTATCGACCATGCGCGTGATGCCCTGCAAGTTTTGTCCAGCTCAGTCTCCTGTGTTTCAACGATGTCTGCTATGGCTGTAAAGATCAATCCTCGAGTGACAGTCCTTGCCACAGATCGTACAACCATACTGAGGAGGCTGGTTTGCCTGGCTGTTCCTTGATCGTTCAGTCTTCTCTTTTCTCTGCAGTCAGAAGACCTCTACGAGCGTCAGTAGTCACTTTGTCCCCTCCAACTGTCTATCTACAGATATCTCGATCCTGAGCAATTTCTTCCTAGCCTTTGAATAGGATGTCGCATGACTTCATGTCCCGGATGGGATGTCGCATGACTTCATGTCCCGGATGGGATGTCGCATGACTTCATGTCCCTCTTGCACACGTCCCTTAATCGCAGTGTGTGACGGCCGATTCTTCTAACTCCAATGGCTAGCTGTCCATAAAGGATTTCCTTTGGCAGCCTCTTGTCTTCCATGCATATGCATGTACAAACATGTGCAACCACCGTAGACATCGCTGGCTCAACATCGAGTACATGCTGTGAGTGTTTGCTCTCTGTAAGACCGTATTATGTTCCATCAACATGTATACACAAGTTATTCTGAGCATTTCTCTGTTCAATTACTTCGAGAAGATACAATTTCTCTGTTCAATTACTTCGAGAAGATACAATTGCTCTGTTCAATTACTTCGAGAAGATACAATTGCTCTGTTCAATTACTTCGAGAAGATACAATTGCTCTGTTCAATTACTTCGAGAAGATACAATTGCTCTGTTCCTTCTAGACCCAGTTTGTTGCTTCCTCAATTTATCAAATTCGCTTATATTCTTTGGATTTGGAAAAGGAGACTTAACAACATCACTTTTATGAATCTGTGACAACGTGTTTATAATGAAAATCACTGCAGTTTACCTCTGACATGTATAATTCCAAGCTGACCTGTCGCGCATTCTTTGCCTTTGTCATCAACAATTCTCATCTCTATCCCAGGTTTCAGTTGTTGACACAAGTAGTCTTTGACAGATGTTTCTGACAATTATTATAAAACCAATTGATATTAGCAATCAGTTGGTGCTTGGCATAGCTATAGTGACGTCAACACTGACAGATCAGGGATATCAGGTCATGGAAGGAATAATCGGATTGGATGTGAAGAGAACAGGGAATGGAGAGATTAGATTACGGAGACACAGATTAGACAAGAAATATATGGATAAGAACATATAGAAACATGTAAGATGAAGGATAGAAAATCAGATTTAGAGGAGAAATTAGATGAAAGAAAGAAAAATGTAGTAATATTTCATTTGGCTTGGCTTAGTTCATTCTCTCACTACCGCTACCAAGCCCTGAAGCTCCAAGGTGGGTAGGGTGTTTCATGTTCTATTTTACTCTGATATCACCAAACTGTTATCTAGCTGGTATCTGTTCAGCTTTCCTGGGACTTGTTCATGTCTACCTCTTCTCTGTACGTGAGTCCAAGAGTTTGCTATTGCTTTCGTTCTTGTTTGCTGAATACAAATAAGCTTGATCTTTTTCGTTTTATTTTGTTTGTCCAAATTTCCTTAACCAGAGCTATTGCCATCAGCCGCTGTCAAGTCCTCAATTATATTAACATTTTCAATTGATGTAGTTGTACTTAGAATTTACACAGAACGTGTCAGATTTTTCCATCTCTTCATCATTATGTTTTGTGGTAGACAGGAACGAAATCAGATAAACATATTAGATGAGATATAATTGTATTAGAAGAGTGATAAACAGGCTAAAGGAGGGATAAACATGAGATGAGTGATAGCGAGATTTGAGGACTGGTAAACAAATTATAGGAGCGATAAACAGTTAGATGGCATATTAACATTAGAGGAGGGATAAACAGGTTAGAGAACTCAAAAATAGATTATAGAAGTGATAAACAGATTATAGGACTATGATAAATAAACAGACTAGAGGAGCGATAACAAGATTATATAAATGACAAAAAGATCAGAGTAGAGATAAACAGACTAGGAACAACCATATTAGAAAAAGATCAGAATTACATAAATCAGACGAAGAGGAAATCTGCCACAATAAAATACACATTGAGCAGAGAAGGATACAATATGTCAGACCAGCTAGGTATTTGTGAAATAAGGTTAGAGTATGTCAGATCTGTTAGAAATTTGTGAAATAAGAATAGAATGTCAGATCAGCTAGAAATTTGTGAAATAAGCATAGAGTATGTCAGATCAAAAGAAGTTTCCCCGGAGCTGATATAGGAAGCAACTACGATTTGGTTATGATGACCATGCGTCTGCGATTGAAGGGAGTCGCAAAGAAGAATGTGTCCAGGCTAAAGTTTGACCGAGACAAACTAATGGACCCAGAAATCACCGAAGTGTTCCAAGCAAGGGTGGGAGGGAGATTTGCGCCACTGTTGGCTCTCAGAGAGGGACTGGATACAGATACAGTTACAGAGTCTCTTAACGCAGCTCTCATAGATACTGCAACAGAGATCCTGGGATGCCACCAAACAAAAAAGAAGCCATGGGTGACCAAAGACATTCTAGACCTGTGTGATAAAAGAAGGTCACTGAAAAAACAATCACCCGCCGGAGGAGGTCGGCAGTTATAAAGAGGTAAAGAAAGCCATACAACAAAAGATGAGAGAGGCGAAAGAAGCGTGGATATGTGAGCAATGCACAAACATCGAAGTAAGACTAAATAGAAATGATGCTAAAGGGGCATACAAGGTGGTCAAAGAACTGGTAACACCAAGACAAGGCAGGAACCTTATGATTCATGATAAAAACGGCAAGTGTCTCATTGAGGGAAATGACGTACTGGCAAGATGGACAGAGTACTGTTCTGAGCTATATAACTATGAAGGGCGAAACAAACCTGAGAAAACATTCCCCCCCAATACCAACAAATATAGAGGATAACCAAATGATAACGAAGGAAGAGGTAATTGCAGCGGTAAAGACATTGAGAAGAGGGAAGGCGGCCGGCGTGGACAATATACCAGCAGAGCTCTTACAAGCAGGTGGAGAGGTAGTGGTGGAAGGCCTGACACACATCTGTAACAAAATATAGGCGACAGGAAACTGGCCGGACTTATGGACGAAATCAATAGTTATACCGTTACATAAGTCTGGAAACCTAAAGCTGTGCCAAAATTACAGAACAATAAGCCTCATTAGCCACCCTAGCAAGGCCATGCTTAGATTAATCCTCGACCGATTGAAACCCCAAGCAGAGAACATTATTGCCGAGGAGCAAGCAGGGTTCAGACAGGGAAGAAGCACTACAGAACAGATATTTAATTTAAGGCTGTAAAGCGAGAAATATCTAGAACAGCAGCAAACACTGTATCATGTGTTTGTGGATTTTAAGAAGGCGTTTGATAGGGTATGGCATAACGCGCTTTGGGCAACCATGAGGATGTATAATATCAACGGAAATATTATAACGGTCCTTAAACACCTGTAGGACAAGACGTCTAGTGCAGTTCTTGTGAATGAGAGGCGAGGAGACTGCTTTCGCTCATCAGTTGGTGTGAGACAGGGGTGTACACTCTCTCCCACTCTTTTCAATATATTCCTTGAAGGAATTATGAGTGAGGCACTTGGAGGTCACGTTGGTACTGTCAAGATAGGGGGCCGAACGATTACCAACCTTCGTTTTGCAGATGATATCGACGGGTTGGCGGGTTCAGAAGCAGAACTCCAGGAAGGGGTCAGAAGGCTCGATGAAACAGCTCTTGACTTTGGTATGGAGATAAACGCTGGAAAGATAAAATTAATGACCAACAACGCTACGGGCTTCAAGAGCAAGATAAAAACTAGCGGTCAGGAACTCGAAGTGGTTGACCGTTTTAAATATCTTGGGTCGATTGTCAGTGATGAAGGATCAAAATGTGAAGTATTGGCCAGAATAGCACAGACAATAGCGGCGCTTGCACGGCTTAACAAAATCTGGCAAGATAAACGGTTAGCACTACGCACGAAAATCAGATTAATGCGTACACTGGTCCTGTCAATATTCCTCTATGCGTGTGAGACATGGACAGTTACAGCTGACCTTCAACGAAGGATACAGGCCTTGAAGATGAGATGTTTCCGAAAACTTTTAAACGTCACGTACAAAGATCGAGTTACAAACGAGGAAATACGAAATAGAATTACAACGGCAATAGGGCCTTACGAAGATCTCTTGGCAACTGTCAAAAGAAGGAAACTCACTTGGTACGGTCACATATCGAGATCAAATGGTCTTGCAAACACAATCCTCCACGGGAAGGTGGATGGCAGACGACGAAGAGGCCGACCCAAAAAGAGATGGGAGGACAACATAAAAGAATGGACCAATCTCCGACCGGAAGCGTCACAGGCAGCGGCATCTGACAGAGAGGGATGGCGTGGAGTTGTGAGGATGTCTTCATGTGTGCCCCAACGACCTCACCAGTTACGGGATGACCTGACCTGACCTGATGTCAGATCAGCTAGAAATTTGTGAAATAAGAATAGAATATGTCAGATCAGCTAGAAATTTGTGAAATACGATTAGAGTATGTCAGATCAGCTAGAAATTTGTGAAGTAAGTATAGAATATGTCAGATCAGCTAGAAATTTGTGAAATAAGGATAGAATATGTCAGATCAGCTAGAACTTTGTGAAATAAAGATAGAGCATGTCAGATCAGCTATAGATTTGTGAAATAAGGATAGAGTATGTCATATGTCAGATCAGCTAGAAATATATCTGACTACATAACTAATCAGAACAGAAAAATATAAGTGAACAAGACATATAAAAACAAAACTATGGAAATAGATCAAACGATGATGGTAAGCATCAAACACAGAAGTACTCGCAATATATCAGATGAAAGAACAAAATAGTTCTTACAAGAAAATAGCAAAACAGACTATGACAGACTAAATTTGGATTGTAGGAAATAGTCATGAGAGTAAAATAATAGACGCAACAAGGCATAAATAAATACGTGAAGGAAGAAATATATGACAGAAGAAATATATTCATATCAGGAAGCAGAGCGAGCAGAACATGACAAATATGATATATGGAAGAAAGAATAGCGGCAGGAACATACCACAGGAAAGAAGATTCGTGTTATGTGAAAGAAAAACAGGAAAGGTTAGCAAAACACATGAAATACCAGGAAGAAGAGGAAAAGTGAGGGAGAAACAGAAAAACTGAGGCAAAAAACAAAATGGGCTGAACAAACCTAAAAAGCAAGGGAGAAACTGGAAAAAAGATTGAACAAATATGAAAACCAAGGGAGAAACAGGAATAGGGGTTGAACAAACATAAAAAGCAAGGAAGAAACAGGTAAAGGGGTTGAACAAACATGGAAAGCAAGGGAGAAATAGGAAAAGAGCTGAACAAACATGAAAAGCAAGGTAGAAATAGGAAAAGAGCTGAACAAACATGAAAAGCAAGGTAGAAATAGGAAAAGGGCTGAACAAAAATTAAAAGCAAGGTAGAAATAGGAAAAGGGCTGAACAAAAATTAAAAGCAAGGTAGAAATAAGAAAAGGGCTGAACAAAAATTAAAAGCAAGGTAGAAATAGGAAAAGAGCTGAACAAACATGAAAAGCAAGGTAGAAATAGGAAAAGGGCTGAACAAACATGGAAAGCAAGGTAGAAATAAGAAAAGGGCTGAACAAACATGGAAAGCAAGGTAGAAATAAGAAAAGGGCTGAACAAACATGGAAAGCAAGGTAGAAATAAGAAAAGGGCTGAACAAACATGGAAAGCAAGGTAGAAATAAGAAAAGGGCTGAACAAACATGAAGAGAAACATAAAAAGCAATGGAGAAAAAAGAACGACGAGGGAGAAACAGAAAATCGAAACATGACAGATTGGACAGAAACATGTCACTTGGGGAAGAAACATGTCGCACCGGGAAGAAGCATGTCACACCGGGAAGAAACATATCAAACAATGATGATGAATACCCACAATCAGCAAGATTACTCTTATGTGCTCTCTGAAAAGGCGTTAAGAGGCGAGTTGAAATATCTTTCCCCACATCCTGAGTCTGCTGATAAAGGTAGACAGGGGTCCCCCAGGCGCTTGTGTTTCACTTGATTTCATCTGTGTGTCGCTTACAACTATAGGGATCATATCTATTTACCCCCCACCCCCACCCCCATCCTCTTCCCTTTAGCCAAGCGCACACGAAGACAGCCGCTTCCAGGGAGACCCTAAGTGGAAATGAGGCCAGTATTTTGTACCTAATCTTTAATAACATATCTGATCAGTTTGCTTTGCTTTACCAAACGTCTTCCCGTCAGGTGAGATGACAGATGGTAGGTGGTGAAGATACATGTCAGGTGAAGAAGATACATTTGGCTTGGCTTGGCTTCGTTCGTTCTCAATCTTTCGCTACCTAACCCAGAAAGGGCTTAAGAAGCAGAATGTAGTCCAGAGAACGGAATGCGTTGTGTCATAGTTTACAGCTTGGCTGCGATATTTACACCTTTCGGTCCAATACATCCGACTTCAGGAAGCATTTTTTTAGTACCGGGTTAGCATTCCCTCTTCGATCCCTTCTCCTTAGTCAGTCTGCTCTGCTGCAGTCTGTTATCCAGGATCACCGCGTGGAGGTGTAGAAGGGTCTTGGCAGCTCTGGTTCGCTGGCCCTGACGCTAGCAGTCAGCTATGGGTCGCTGAACACTGCAGCTCATGCGCTGCTCAGCATCTTGATCCCAGAAGATACATTTCAGGTGAAGAAGATACATGTCAGGTGCAGAATATACATAATCAGGTGAAGAAGATACATGTCAGTGAAGAAGATACATGTCAGGTGAAGAAGATACATGTCAGGTGAAGAAGATACATGTCAGGTGAAGAAGATACATGTCAGGTGCAGAATATACATAATCAGGTGAAGAAGATGCATGTCAGGTGAAGAAGATACATGTCAGGTGCAGAATATACATAATCAGGTGAAGAAGATACGTAATCAGACAAAGAAGATATACAATCAGACAAAGAAGATACATAATCAGGTGAAGAAGATACATAATCAGACAAAGAAGATACATAATCAGACAAAGAAGATACATAATCAGACAAAGAAGATACATAATCAGATAAAGAATATAGATAAACTGGTGAATACGTTGATTATTTATAATTAGTTGAAGAAGATACATGATGAGGAAGAAAATGTAAATTTAAATATATTTCTTTTTCAAGAAGAGATATGTCTTGCTAGAAAGAAACATACCATACCATAAAGTAACATGCAATAACATAAGATAACATGAAAAACAATAAAGTAACATTTCAAAAGATAGAGCAGCATGTCAGTAAGATGTGTGACTACGGAGAAGCACACCAAGTCACGAATAAACATTTCAGATGAGCACGTAAAATTTCAGATGATGGTGAAATATGAAGGGGGGGGGGGGGGGGGGGGGGGAGATATGTCGGTTGATAGAGAAACATGTTAGACATGAGAAACATGTCAGGCAAGGGAGACATTTGTCAGATAAAGTAGAAATATATCAGACTAGGTAAATGTACCTGGAATGATTCCGTAAGATAAAAAGCCTGCTTCCGTTGATCCGTAAAGTGCACAAACCTCATCAGCCACAGTGTAGTAATTGCAGTATTGATTCTGGAACCATTTGGGAAAAGTCACGTATCTTAGAACAGCTCATAATTTTAGTCGATATGTTGCCCATGCAGGATAGTGATGGCTTCATACACACTGACGGATTAGTGCGGGACATCAGGTTGGAGCTTCCAGGCGTTGACATGAATCTACTGTCCTGGTCATGCTGGGGTTCAGGATAATGAAAGAGCTGACATCTTGGCTTCACGAGCTCCCATCATGGACAAATTAGTGATGGCAAGAAGTGACATTTTGAAATCAATCAATCACCGCCTGCTGGATGAGGACACCGCAATAGACAAAGCAATCCCCAGACTTCAAGGTTTTGACATTAAACGAGGTTTGAGCGGAGTATGGCGCATGAGAAGACGGAGCAAGATAGTGTACAACCAGCGAGCTACAGGGACCATCAGCACCCATACCTTACGCCATTTGCTGACAGATACTGAGCACCTATGGGTATGCCTGGAGTGCAGTGACGTCAACTTTTAGAAACAGAACAGCTCTTAATTTGACAGAAAGAAACAATCACGTTGAACAGAATAGCAGCAAATAATGTGACAAACGTGTCAATTAACTTAACGTCGTTATACTGGTTTAGAAGACTCTGCAGAGTTATGTGGCCTAACGTAGAACAAATTCAACCATTTCTGGTACTATGTTATTTATTTTGTGACAGTTCATGTGTAAATTTGCATGTACCTATTGTACAGGCCAGGAAGAGGCAGACAAGCAAGTGGTCATTCTCACAGACGCCCTCTCAGTGTTAATGCGCTCATGAACCAGCACAAAAATTAACTCGGTTCTCTGGTAGACTCACTCAAACGTCTGTCCCAGTGCTTCAAAGAAAGTATAGTGCAGTGGATATCAGCCCACTGCGGCATTCCAAGCAACGAGGAGACAGACGTACTCGCCAGAGAGGGATGAATGCTGCAGCAGAGTAATAGAGAAATCACATACAATGAGACTAAAGCATTCATCAGGCAATGTACAGTGCAAAATGGAAAAAAGACCACCATGGCCACATAGAAAGCGATGCCTAACATCAACTCTCCAGTATTTTATTTATGTCATCATTATTTTTTGGCTGTGACATTTCTCTAAATACACTGCGACCTGTTGTTCCCGTCGCCCACCTGTTCATCCATATTTCCCGAGTATTATTCTTAATAATTCGTTTTACTGTGTGGTTACTTCAGGGTATGTCCAATTGTTGTTTCGAGGCTCCTGTTTTTGCTAATCTGTCGGCCATCTCGTTCCCTAGTTGCCCACTATGTCCAGGGATACATTGAAAGGTGACATTTATTCCGTGCGCAGTAATGATATTGTTGATCGCACTCCCCAACAAGAATATCTCCTTTTCTTTGTATGCGATGTTCTTCAGGGCCTCTAGAACCGACTTGGACTCATACAAAATTTCATAATCGATCGACAACATTTCGCTGTTGTAGAAAAATCTCAACTGCTGTTTTTATAGCCTCGGCCTCCACTTGAACATTTGAACGGTTTTCGCCGCATGAATCACAAAACTCGTATATGGACCCCTCCGGGTATTTCATATGGATACCATACCCTGCAAAAGAGGTAGATTTGAATGCTGATCCATCTGTATAGACGAGGACTGCCGATTTTGGGTAGCTAGAGACTGTCTCCAAGGCACATGTCTTCAGGATATTAGGTGTAGTCTGTTTGATGGCCGCCTTTTCTGTCAGGTGTGTTTTTATGACTGGCAGGCAAAGATTTTCTAAAGGGGGTCGTGCAAAAAACGTATTTTTTCGTTTCTCTCTCCCCTGGTAAATGGTGAAAATGGCTTTCCTCTTCTGCTACATCCAGTGGGGACAATTGCTTCAGTCTTCTCTTTTACTTACAAGTATCAATTTGTACCCTATTTAGGTGGTCATTTTCTTGTCTCTTGTATCTCTCTACCGCTTCAGTCAGTGCCCTCTTTCTCCTGATATCTAGCGCTTCTATGTTGGCCTCTATCTCGCACACCGCTGTAGGTGTTGATCTCATCCCTCCACAAATTAGTCTGAGAACTTGATTCTGCAACCGGTCAATAGATGAGTCATCTATATGGGTAGGTTGTAGTCCATCACCGGTCGTACATAACCAAGGTATAGTTGCCGAAGAGTTTGTTTTTCAGCTCCCCAATTTGTACTAGCAAGTCTTTTGATTAAGCTTAAAGGCTTAGTTGCTTTACTTCTGACGGAGATGTGGCTACCAATCTTCAACTGTCTGTCCCGTGTTACTCTCAGATAAACTGGGGTATCCTCTTTTACTAGCAATTCCCCATTCATTTACATGTTAATGGATCTCTCTGCTTCTTTATGACTGCGGGAGAAGATGGTGTATTTGGTTTCTGTGTATTTATCTTCAGTTTCCACAGTTCGCAGTATACTGAAATTGTTAGTAGCGCTCTGTTGATCTTGGCTTTTGCCAAAATGGGATATTTCTCGGTGTTCCAAATAGCGAGATCATCAGCAATGCTTTTGACTCGTTTAGTCATTTATATAATGAGGAAAAGGGTGCAGGTGAGAGGTGAGCCTTGTGACAGTCATTCTTCTAACGTTCTTTTACTTGATGTTGCCTCTGCAAAGTTGGTATTAATGGTTCTGTTGGTCAGGAAGGCATGTATCCATTTGAAGCAATGGGATAAGTGTATAAATTTTAGTGGAAATTATGTTAGAAAATACGAATAAATGTAAGTGCAGCAATAAATCGTTTTCAGTTTCTGATCTCAATTATTTGTGCTTTTTGATATCCATTTGTGACCAATTTGCTGACCTTTTGTGGTATTTACAGTTATATAGTTGAGCGTTACTCAGATGTAAACCTGCACCAACAACAAGTAATTGGATAATGTCTTTCCTAATTGTTTGACCCTCTTTAAATAAACAATTGAATGTGGTAAATTATCAACAATAGAAAGTAACAGGGTTCTAACCTTCCTGATTGGTTGACCTCCACCCCCAACAATTTTCATTTTGTAACCCCCCAGTCCTGTACTAGCCGTCTGGCTCAACATATTGTCCAAGTCTAGAGGCATAATGATGGCGGAGTCAGCTCTCTCCCAACAAATGATGCTCCATGTATAGGTACCGATCTTTGAGCCTAGAGTTTCGAACACATCCAGTAACACTCGAGTGTCAGCGCTGACGTAGGTGCCAAAGGGGAAACCACCCATCCATCCTAGATAAAGAGAAAATCAAATGGGCACTTAACCTTAAGCAACTGACCTCTGACCTTTCTAAATACTGTCATAGATGGAAGTGAAATTGATAATGATCTCTCAATTCTAATTAAATTATCATTGGTACATAGAGTAATGGTAGAGCTCCTGGATCATTGTGATTATTTGTTCGTCTACCTTAAAATACAACATGAATGTTAACTTAAATATTACAAGCAATTTCTAAATGGGCTTTCTGTCAGGTTTCGTTTCCAAAGTTAATTTTTGTAATTCTTTTAATCTGTGTGTTTGTGTATGTGTGGGTGTGTATGTGAGTGTGCAAGCATATTCATTGGCTCTTTTCGTCTTGTCATACGATAGTAATTGTGCTTTTAGCACAAAGCCCGGGTAGAAATACATAGACCATATGTTGCCCATACAGTCTGCCCTGTTTGATCCAAGGGAAAGGTGATACCAATACATGTGGAACAAGGCAAGCTGCAGAAGCTGTCAGATCAGCATAGCATTCCCCTATCTGTTCGCCTGTCGGGGGCTTCACTCCTAGACCAGCCGCTAACCAAAGATAAGGGCCTGGCCTGCCCGGTCACAACACGTAGCTGAGGTTGCCTTTCCTCGCTCTAGGATAAGACATGTGTATTCTTTTTTTGTGTGCAGACACTAACCAACTTTCAGAAAACATGTTGCACAGCTACACCTGACAAAATAGACAAGGTATGCCAGTATCTGCAAGGCTTCAACCATCAGGGATGGTTTCAAATCAGAGTTTTCCTTTTCCTAGATGAGCTACCTTCCTAGGTTTTCGAGCCCCTCTGCCAGAAACTACTGGTTTTAATGCGCCAATGGCTCGCCTTCTACCACTTCTGTTAGTCAAAACAGTTCTGCCACATGAAGGCCAGGAGATGGACTTTATTGTCAGAGGCTATATGAGACGCTCGGTAATCCTCATATCACCAGTACTCGGTAATCCTCATATCACCAGTCTCAGTAATCCACATATCACCAGTACTCGGTAATCCTTATATCACCAGTACTCGGTAATCCTCATATCACCAGTCTCAGTAATCCTCATATCACCAGTACTCGGTAATCCTCATTTCACCAGTCTCAGTAATCCACATATCACCAGTACTCGGTAATCCTCATATCACCAGTGCTCGGTAATCATCATATCACCAGTACTCGATAATCCTCATATCACCAGTACTCGATAATCCTCATATCACCAGTACTCGATAATCCTCATATCACCAGTACTCGATAATCATCATATCACCAGTACTCGATAATCCTCATATCACCAGTACTCGATAATCATCTTTTCACCAGTACTCGATAATCATCATATCACCAGTACTCGATAATCATCATATCACCAGTACTCGATAATCCTCATATCACCAGTACTCGATAATCCTTACTCGTTTATGTTTATTGAAACCCTCTAAGGTGAAGAAGACGATACTTTTCCAGTGTTATAATTGGTTGTAAATTAAATTGAACTGTTGTCTTTCTTTAACGAGAAGGCTGCATTCCACTGACATCACTTACAATCCTTATTCAATCGGGAATGATAGATACCATTTGTAATCCAAGTTCTGACCACGTTTCTGTTATTATTTTTAAGATCAACGAGGTGCCGGAGAACGCGGGGTCGAAACACGGGGGAGACCGATGTTTTTCACGTGGATCTTCTAGTAAAAACTCCCCTGATCTCTGGGTAATGAGATCGGACTCCCGTATTCAGTGTCGAGCACGATAAACATTCTTCACACTGAGAAAGTTGGTTACCTCCTGGGCGAGTACACCTTAACGTAATCGATATATCTTCTCGTTATAGCGGCAAAGTTTCCTAAGCTAACTGGAAGAAACTGAATTTGTCATTGACCAGGATGCAGTGTGTCTGCGTTTCAAATTCAGCCATCGATCCATTATCAGGCTCAGTCAAAATGTATTTCACCAAAATTCTATGTCATGTTTCTTATCCTACATTTCGTAAGATTGCCCCAGCCAATCGTCTTACCGAGTTTCATTCCTCTAGCAATCCAGGACACCTTCTTCGTCTTCTTCTTCATCGTACGCAGTCAGACATCAACCTTAATTTTATTTTAAAAAGCAGCGGTCATTCTGAGGCTGTCGACACTGCCATAGAGCTTGTCTAGTGTTGCTACTGGTGATGGCCACATCTGCTCTCTCTGATCCTCGTATGTCGGGCAGTTTTGCAGCAAATGATCAGCGGTCATTTTAACGGTACCACACGGGCATTCGTCAGTGCCACCTATCTTCAATTTGTTGAATAGGTGATACCTCAGTCTATTGTGGCCAGTGCGAAGTCTGAAGACCACGACCTGCTCTCTTCTGTTCAACTGGTAATAGGCATCGTTTTTGGTGTAGCCAGTGTATTCGGTTTCCCATTTGGTCACGTATCTAGCTCTAATAAGCCGTTTTGACTCTTCGTACGTCATACTAGTATCTGGTTATGGTAGTCTTGCACCTTCTTTTCGCCAGTCTGTCTGCCTCCTCGTTGCCTTGGATGTTGCAGTGGGATGGGACCCACTGTACCACTACCCTTTTTGGTGCGGACTGCTGGCATAGGTGACAGAGTACTGTTTTTAAGTCCTTAAGTTCAGTATTTTTCTGGCTTTTTAGCGCTGTGACTACGGCCAAAGCATCTGTAAGCAGGACTATGTGGCTTTCATTCCTTTTACCTGTCACCATTTCTTCCACTGCCGCCCTCAGTGCCTCTGCCTCCGCTCTGAAATTGCTTGTGTATTTTCCAGTAGCGAATGACAGTGTTATTTTTCTGCCATTTGGTAGGTTCAGAAATGCTCCTGCCCCTCCGTTCTGTGTAGTGTTTGTTACAGAACCGACGGTGTATGCATGGGTCCAGTCCATGCTTGGGTAGTTTTCCGTTATGTAGCTCAGGGTAGCATCTCTTCTTTCTCTTTCAGTATTTGTTTCCAATACCTGGTATATTTTCTACCACCTCTGGAAATATATGCTGCCTCCAGGTAGGTTTTTGTACAGTAGGGATGGGCTTTGGTGTTGTTAGTGCGTTCATGGGGTCTTCGTGCATCTTTGCTTTGGCTATTTCTGCAAAGTTTCTCCGCTTTAGTTTCCCATTTCCGAATTGTTTAGTCTCTGGTGCATTGGATGGTCAGTCAGTCTTCTGAGTTTCTCTGATTGCAGCTGGGCTCTGCAGTCTCTTCTGTCGGTCATGGATTGCAGTTTTGTATCTTTTCAAGTTCTACAATTGGCGTTGACTTCATGCCTCCTGTTATAACTCTCATGGCTTGGTTTTGGAGTTTGCTAATTTTATCGAAGTTTGCCTTTGCTGCTGTTGTCCATGCCGCAATGCCATACTCGAGAACTGGTCTCACTCTTCCAGTGTACAGTTTCTTTAGTATACTTTCGTCTGCTTCCCAGCTTGTGCCAGCAAGTTTCCTCATGATTGCTATTCTTTCTCTGGCTCTCATTCGGTTTCTCTCGATCTGACTTTTCCCTGTCATGCGCCGATCAAATGTGACTCCCAGGTAGTTTGGGTTGTCGTTTGGCTGCAGGCATTTGCTGTTAAGACTTAATTTGGCGTTTTGGGGTTTGTTTGATAGCGAAAATATTGTACATGTGGTTTTTTTCCTCGTGAAATAACAAAATGGTTTGATAAAGTTACTAATATAGAACTAGTTTAAAGAACAGTGCAGCTTACCCGAATGACTAAACAAGGTATAGAAGATATTGACGATGGAAAAGCTGATCACATTACAAGGCAGTCATTGTTCTGCAACCATCAGGGCAATAGAATATAGAATGGGAAGTCGGAAGTCGAGAAATACATACAAACGGCAGGAACTACATTAGTGAGGTGAGGGTAGGAAAGAAGGGGGTAGGGGACTATAAATGTTGAAACTTGGTATCTATTTGTCGAGAACATATTCTGCTCAGGTAGTTGAATAGTTTTGAATGCCTTTTTTTAAAATATCGGACATACGTTTTATATATGTATAGGATACACATTATTGTTACCGATTGGTCTGTCGTTATAGAAGGTCGTGCTGTCCCAAACATGGCGGGAATGTTGCTTGATCTTGTCTTGGACACCATGCCATGTGTCAATGATGTCTGTGTGAGTCTTGGGCACCAGCTTACAGTATCCTGTGCTACCGGAAGTGGTGAAAATGTACAGGATGTCATCAGGTTTGATGTCAGGATCCACAAAGATGTCCTCCCGGCTGTCCTTGAGGTCCTCTAGGAACGGTCGTATGGGCCTGACGAGGAACAGATATTGTGGTAAATCGTGTCGCATAATATCCTTGTCAAATGTTCACAGTGTATGTGTCCTCTTCATCTGGTAGGTGAAAAAAAAACAAGTTCCTAAATGTGTAGCAGTTCTACCATATTTCTCTTCAACATGTTTATCTTACCGTGTCGTATAGTGGTCGTATCTTCTTTTCAATCAATTTCCCGTTTTCACACAAAAAGATAGTAAACACTGAAACGTCTACTTTTTATATGTTGTTTGTTGTTGTTGTTATCCCATAGCTGCTGAGCAAGCCATTCTTATATAGAGACAGGTCTTCTTCAGTTGCTTCACTGCTCCGTACAGTGTGTTAACAGTTGTCAGAAGCGCTTGTAAGAATCGTTTTGTTATGTCCGTCTCAATGAGTAGGTGTCTAACTGTGTCCTCAGGGTGAGAGCAATGTTTGCATAAGGGCAGGTCCTGGGGATTGAAGTAGTTTAGTGGCCATTGACCCTGGTGTGTCCTGTTTGGAACTGAAAGATGAGACTTTGATCTCTTATGCATAGATTGTTTTGTTATCATTACTTTTTGACTGTGACATTTTGCTATATACACTGTGACTCATTATTCCCGTCCTCCCCCTGTTCACCCACATTTCCCTGAAATTATTATTAATAATTCTTTTTACTGTGTGGTTACTGCAGGTTGTCTATCAAATCGTTGTTTGGAAACTCCTGTTTTTGTCAGTCAATCTCCAGCTGTCTCGTTTCCTGGTAGCCGTTATATCCAGGCATCCATTGCAAGGTGACATTAATCCCGTGGGCAGTGATAGATGGTGCTGATTGCCCTCTCCACCAAGAATATATATTTTTTGTTGTCTTCTTTTCATTATAAAAACACAAGGTAAATCATTTATTGCATAGTTTAATCATTTACAAAATGATCAACTAATCTAGCTATGACTAATCTTTCAGAGGTTCTCAGTCTCAACTAGACGGAACCTCTGGAACTGACAATCCTGTTATGTCTTCTATCACTATCAAATCTAACAATTTCAACTAGAATTTGATCTAACAATTTCAACTAGAATTTGATCTAATAATTTCAACTAGAATTTGATCTAACAATTTCAACTGGAATTTGATCTAATAATTTCAACTAGAATTTGATCTAATAATTTCAACTAGAATTTGATCTAACAATTTCAACTAGAATTTGATCTAATAATTTCAACTATAATTTTATCTAACTATCTTGCTGTCCTGTGGTTCTCTTTTCTGGAGATGTGGCTGGTATCTGAAAGTCTACATCTTCCGTCCCTCTATTTTACCCTGCGGAATTTAAAGTTTCCTACACAAGCTGGGTTCCCTATGAAGTTCATGGTACACCGTACTGACTATGACTTCAGTCAATTATCCCATATGTTTCTGGTACACCTTACTGACTCTGACTTCAGGAATTTATCCCATATGTTTCTGGTACACCTTACTGGTTGGTTCACGGGATGTGATTCCTGGTGTCCGTACTACACCTGTGTGTACACTCTGGCATGAACAGTTTTCGAGACAGATGAAGTCAAGAATATCACACCATCATGGAAGGATTCTGACCAATCTTCACTAGTACGTTCGGGACTGGAAAGCTACTGCAACCCACCACTTAACGCCCTTTGCAGGGCACACAAAAAAGTAACCTTAACGATGGTCGAAATTCACCAAAACAAAAATTCAACAATAAAATTAACCTTAGATCTCTTACCTTTTATACATTTGTAATATTATTCTCTTCCTTATCGCATTTAAACTCTACATGCGATCTACCCATGTTGATAACTAAACATTTACCTACATTAAAAAATCAAATTTCCAGCGCGCAAACCATTCTTGAAATATATCTAAATTCAACCTAATATATCGACCTGTGCTTTAGATGAGACACTTCTGCATAGTTTTATTTTTGGTCATCCACATAGTTTGCAATCATGGATTCGAAATCATTATCCAAATCATATTTACCACAACCAGATTCTAGTGTGACCTACGAAGAGTCCAAAAAGTTTATTAGGGCCAGATACATGGCCACATGAGAAACAGAGCATACTGGCTACACACAAAAATGATGCATATTACCAGTTGAACAGAAGAGAGCAAGTCGTGGTCTTCAGACTCCGCACAGGCCACAACAGACTGAGGTACCACCTATTCAATAAACTGAAGATAGGTGGCACTGATGAATGCTCGTGTGGCACAGGGAAAAGTACCGCTGAACATCTGCTGCAAAATTGCCTGACATACGAGGACCAGAAAAAGCACATGTGGCCATCACCAGTGCTAACACTAGACAAACTCTATGGCAGTGTCGACAGCCTCAGGATGACAGCTACTTTCTTTGAACAAATTCAAGTTGACGTCTGACAGCGTACGTAGAAGAAAAAGAAGATTATCCAAATCATATACTCGGATATATTTACCACTCAGAGTGCTCCTATTTATGCCAACTCTCTGTCATCTTTCCGCTACCCTATTTTCTATCCATTTGACAACTTCGTTATCTATTCCAATAGATTTCTACTTACTAAACATTCTTTGATGAGGCACTCTATCAAAATCCTCCGCAAAATATAGGTAATCAGATCAACTGGCTCCCATTCATCTAACATTTTGATAACCTCCTCCACGAATTATAATATGCTTGTAGATTTGATAAGCCGATCTTACTTCAGGAAACCCATGCTAACTATTATAAACAATGTGTCAGAAGGCATATGGTGCAACTTATCAACTGTCACTACTTTTTTATAACAACCAACATCGTCCAACAAATCTATATTTGATAAGCAATATATTTATATTAACATTGTGCAACAAATGGCACACATCATGGCACATGGGAGATAAGATTATGAAATGAAGTGTATAAGGAAAGGCATTGCTGTCAATCATCATCAATATCTGGCTGATCAGTCCTGTGATTAGTTGTAAGGTTGTTTGAGTATGTCTCTTCATTTGACCCTATCATCTGGCTGATCAGTCCTGTGATTAGTTGTAAGGTTGTTTGAGTATGTCTCTTCATTTGACCCTATCATCTGGCTGATCAGTCCTGTGATTAGTTGTAAGGTTGTTTGAGTATGTCTCTTCATTTGACCCTATCATCTGGCTGATCAGTCCTGTGATTAGTTGTAAGGTTGTTTGAGTATGTCTCTTCATTTGACCCTATCATCTGGCTGATCAGTCCTGTGATTAGTTGTAAGGTTGTTTGAGTATGTCTCTTCATTTGACCCTATCATCTGGCTGATCAGTCCTGTGATTAGTTGTAAGGTTGTTTGAGTATGTCTCTTCATTTGACCCTATCATCTGGCTGATCAGTCCTGTGATTAGTTGTAAGGTTGTTTGAGTATGTCTCTTCATTTGACCCTATCATCTGGCTGATCAGTCCTGTGATTAGTTGTAAGGTTGTTTGAGTATGTCTCTTCATTTGACCCTATCATCTGGCTGATCAGTCCTGTGATTAGTTGTAAGGTTGTTTGAGTATGTCTCTTCATTTGACCCTATCATCTGGTTGAACAGTCCTGTGATTAGTTGTAAGGTTGTTTGAGTATGTCTCTTCATTTGACCCTATCATCTGGTTGAACAGTCCTGTGATTAGTTGTAAGGTTGTTTGAGTATGTCTCTTCATTTGACCCTATCATCTGGCTGATCAGTCCTGTGATTAGTTGTAAGGTTGTTTGAGTATGTCTCTTCATTTGACCCTATCATCTGGCTGATCAGTCCTGTGATTAGTTGTAAGGTTGTTTGAGTATGTCTCTTCATTTGACCCTATCATCTGGTTGAACAGTCCTGTGATTAGTTGTAAGGTTGTTTGAGTATGTCTCTTCATTTGACCCTATCATCTGGCTGATCAGTCCTGTGATTAGTTGTAAGGTTGTTTGAGTATGTCTCTTCATTTGACCCTATCATCTGGTTGAACAGTCCTGTGATTAGTTGTAAGGTTGTTTGAGTATGTCTCTTCATTTGACCCTATCATCTGGCTGATCAGTCCTGTGATTAGTTGTAAGGTTGTTTGAGTATGTCTCTTCATTTGACCCTATCATCTGGTTGAACAGTCCTGTGATTAGTTGTAAGGTTGTTTGAGTATGTCTCTTCATTTGACCCTATCATCTGGCTGATCAGTCCTGTGATTAGTTGTAAGGTTGTTTGAGTATGTCTCTTCATTTGACCCTATCATCTGGCTGATCAGTCCTGTGATTAGTTGTAAGGTTGTTTGAGTATGTCTCTTCATTTGACCCTATCATCTGGCTGATCAGTCCTGTGATTAGTTGTAAGGTTGTTTGAGTATGTCTCTTCATTTGACCCTATCATCTGGCTGATCAGTCCTGTGATTAGTTGTAAGGTTGTTTGAGTATGTCTCTTCATTTGACCCTATCATCTGGCTGATCAGTCCTGTGATTAGTTGTAAGGTTGTTTGAGTATGTCTCTTCATTTGACCCTATCATCTGGCTGATCAGTCCTGTGATTAGTTGTAAGGTTGTTTGAGTATGTCTCTTCATTTGACCCTATCATCTGGCTGATCAGTCCTGTGATTAGTTGTAAGGTTGTTTGAGTATGTCTCTTCATTTGACCCTATCATCTGGCTGATCAGTCCTGTGATTAGTTGTAAGGTTGTTTGAGTATGTCTCTTCATTTGACCCTATCATCTGGCTGATCAGTCCTGTGATTAGTTGTAAGGTTGTTTGAGTATGTCTCTTCATTTGACCTTATCATCTGGCTGATCAGTCCTGTGATTAGTTGTAAGGTTGTTTGAGTATGTCTCTTCATTTGACCCTATCATCTGGCTGATCAGTCCTGTGATTAGTTGTAAGGTTGTTTGAGTATGTCTCTTCATTTGACCCTATCATCTGGTTGAACAGTCCTGTGATTAGTTGTAAGGTTGTTTGAGTATGTCTCTTCATTTGACCCTATCATCTGGTTGATCAGTCCTGTGATTAGTTGTAAGGTTGTTTGAGTATGTCTCTTCATTTGACCCTATCATCTGGTTGAACAGTCCTGTGATTAGTTGTAAGGTTGTTTGAGTATGTCTCTTCATTTGACCCTATCATCTGGTTGATCAGTCCTGTGATTAGTTGTAAGGTTGTTTGAGTATGTCTCTTCATTTGACCCTATCATCTGGCTGATCAGTCCTGTGATTAGTTGTAAGGTTGTTTGAGTATGTCTCTTCATTTGACCCTATCATCTGGCTGATCAGTCCTGTGATTAGTTGTAAGGTTGTTTGAGTATGTCTCTTCATTTGACCCTATCATCTGGTTGAACAGTCCTGTGATTAGTTGTAAGGTTGTTTGAGTATGTCTCTTCATTTGACCCTATCATCTGGTTGAACAGTCCTGTGATTAGTTGTAAGGTTGTTTGAGTATGTCTCTTCATTTGACCCTATCATCTGGCTGATCAGTCCTGTGATTAGTTGTAAGGTTGTTTGAGTATGTCTCTTCATTTGACCCTATCATCTGGTTGAACAGTCCTGTGATTAGTTGTAAGGTTGTTTGAGTATGTCTCTTCATTTGACCCTATCATCTGGCTGATCAGTCCTGTGATTAGTTGTAAGGTTGTTTGAGTATGTCTCTTCATTTGACCCTATCATCTGGTTGAACAGTCCTGTGATTAGTTGTAAGGTTGTTTGAGTATGTCTCTTCATTTGACCCTATCATCTGGCTGATCAGTCCTGTGATTAGTTGTAAGGTTGTTTGAGTATGTCTCTTCATTTGACCCTATCATCTGGTTGAACAGTCCTGTGATTAGTTGTAAGGTTGTTTGAGTATGTCTCTTCATTTGACCCTATCATCTGGCTGATCAGTCCTGTGATTAGTTGTAAGGTTGTTTGAGTATGTCTCTTCATTTGACCCTATCATCTGGCTGATCAGTCCTGTGATTAGTTGTAAGGTTGTTTGAGTATGTCTCTTCATTTGACCCTATCATCTGGTTGAACAGTTCTGAGACTGTTTGTATGGTTGTCAAAGTTTGTCTCTCCATTTGACCCTATATTCTATGTTAAGGTGAGTCTTGGTCGCCCAGGTCCTCTCTTCCCTTGAATCTTGCCCTCTCATATCATCCGTAGAAGACTTGCCCTCTCATATCATCCGTAGAAGACTTGCCCTCTCATATCATCCGTAGAAGACTTTCATGTCTCATATTGTGATTCAGCCAACTCAACCGACATCATTGTATAATATGCAAAATTTGTGTCTGTGCTCCCACACCTGTGAGTACATTGTCATTAGATCTTCTTTCTGTTCAACTTTCATTTTGGGATCAAGATGCCGAGCAGCGCATGAGCTGCAGTGGTCAGCGATCCATAGCTGACTGCTAGCGTCAGGGCCAGCGAACCAAAGCTGCCAAGATCCTTCTACACCTCCACGCGGTGATCCTGGATAACACGCTGCAATATAGCAGACTGGCTAAGGAGAAGGGATCGAAGTGGGAATGCTAATCCGGTACTCAAAAAATGGTTGCTGAAGTCGGATATGTCGGACCGAAAGGTGCAAATATCGCAGTCAAGCTGTAAACTACGACAAAACGCATTCCGTTCTCTGGACTCCATTCTGCTACTCAAGCCCTTTCAGGGTTTGGTAGCGGGAGATTGAGAACGAACGAAGCCAAGCCAAGCCAACTCTTTCATTTTTCAGAGGCATCAATTTCAAACACTTCTAACCTTTTTTCATTCTTCTTTGTTAGTGTCCATGTTTCAGCCCCATACAGTGCCAAAGGCCATATATGAGTGGCGATTCTGGTCCTCATTTCTATACTGATATTCTTCTAGGTTAACAATTGTGTCATTTTAAGAGTTCAGCATGATAAATTGTACCATAAACATATTGTAGGAACTACCCCTCATGTTGAAAACATATCAAGACAGGAAACAAAAGAGTTATGTCACTACATTAGAATGAAACCTAACCAATTACCACGAGTACAACACCATGCATTATTGCTACAATTTGCGTAGAAGACCGCGTGACCAATGGACAGATGACATAAAAGCGTGCAGACAGCAACCGACGCATCACATTTGGTCCAAGCTAGGATACTTAAGATTCCCATTTCATTCAATGGCATTTGCGGGCGAAAAATTAGGTAAGATTGTCAATTAAAGACAGACACGTAGAAGTAAGCTTAGCGTGAGTAATGTAAACTTAGATTGACATTGGTTAAATTTGTATTTGTAACTTTTACAGGGCGTAAGATAAACAGAGCTGATGATGATAAGATGATATCATCCTTTTAGCTGTGAGGTGACAGCTCTTGACAACCCAATGCCTCCGGGACAAAACCACACGTCCTCCTGAATTGTTGTAGTGATGTGTAGAGTGTGTTGTGTATGGTGGATTGTGGTGGTAGCAGCAGGTTCCTCCGATCGGCCAGCCTTGGGCACAAAGTCAGGAGGTGCTCGACTGACTCCTCATGGTCATGACAGAATCTGCAGTTTGGTTGATGTAGTGGGTCTAATCTATTCAGATGTTTGTTGAGAGGGGCATGGCCTGTTCTCAGCTTGGAGATCTTCTTCTTCATTCTTCTTCTTCATTCGTTCTCAATCTCCCGCTACCAAACCCTGAAATGATAAGTAGCAGTTTGTAGTCCAGAGAACGGAATGCGTTGTGTTGTAGTTTACAGCTTGGCTGCGATATTTGCACCTTTTGGTCCAACACATCCGACTTCAGCAATCATTTTTTGAGTACCAGGTTAGTGTAACAGTTCCCGCCGGAGCAAGGGGAGTTTAGGACAGGGGTGATAAGGTTTCTGATACCTGAACATGTTAAAGCTTAAAGCTACCTGAATGCGTGTCAAGGTCACTCACCGTCTCAACAAAGGAGAACAGAGTTGGGGCAAGGAATGTGGACAGGTAGAAACTGAGCACTGGCCTTCCGATTTTGGTAGGGGAAGAGTGATTGACAGACGGATTGACAGTGGGGCTTGCTGCGAGAGAATGATTGACAGATGGATTGGTAGTGGGGCTTGCTGCGAGAGAATGAGTGACAAGTGTGCAAAGTGTTTCGTTCCAATAAGACTGAATATAGTCATTCCCTGAAATCCATTGGTCGAGCTCGAACTTTGCTTGAGTGTATATAACTCGAGAGAAAGTTTGGCTCAGCGGGCTGGATGGAGAGGAGGCTGGATAGAGAGATAAGAGCGAGAGAGAGAAAGACTGAATTTAGATAGTATGTTTAACTCACCGACTTAGGTAGAGGAGCGATTGATAGACTGTTGGACGAATGTTAGTGATAGAACAGGATCGCTCAAATAGGTGTGTGAGTTTTGCATTAATAGATAATCTGAACGTGTGTTTGTAAGCAAGGACACATTGTGAACGAGTTATGTCCAGATCGCCCGCCTGAAGGGATTTGAGTGAGGAAGAGTATTTGGTAAAGTGTGTTGAGGACGCAGTTAAGGCGAGGTGTGTGTGATGTAATTGCAAGGCAATAGAACTGGGTTTAGATAGTTGGGAATTCCATCAATAGCTAATGCTTAAACTTTCCGCTTTATTTAAAAGTTGTATTAACTTATATATAACATAGGAATAATTAGTTAAGATGATATGTTTTGTTTTGTGTTTGTAATTCCACTTCTCATTTTTATGATATGAGTATTATGTAATAAATATGCCATCTGGTGTGTGCTATATTATTTGAAGTGTGTGGTCATGATGATGTGGATGAGTGTGAGAATGTTCTAAGTTAGAATAACGGCCAGGGCAAACAGTGGGTCTGTTACATTAGCATTCCCTCTTCCATACCTTCTCCTTAGCCAGTCTGCCCTACTGCAGCCTGTTATCCAGGATCACCGCATGGAGGTGTAGAAGGGTCTTGGCAGCTATGGTACGCTGGCCCTGACGCTAGCAGTCAGCTATGTGTCGCTGACCATTGCAGCTCATGCGCTGCTCAGCATCTTGATCCCAGCTTGGAGATCAAACTCTGGTTTCTTCGTTTGTTGAGAGGGGCATGGCCTGTTCTCAGCTTGAAGATCAAACTCTGGTTTCTTCGTTTGTTGAGATGACATGGCCTGTTCTCAGCTTGGAGATCAAACTCTGGTTTCTTCGTTTCAGTTTCTTGGCTGAGTGGTGGGGATCTGGTTTTGCTTCATATTTGAAATATATTCTGCCTGTCTTAACCCAGGTAAGATTGACAAATGTTAAATTGATCGGGATTAGATTGGCATGTGTATTAATGGTTCGTGTACGATTCACATATGTTAAATTGATCGGGATTAGATTGGCATGTGTATTAATGGTTCGTGTAAGATTCACATATGTTAAATTGACCGGGATTAGATAGGCATGTGTATTAATGGTTCGTGTAAGATTCACATGTGTTAAATTGACAGGAATTAGATTAGCGTGTATCGCTGGAAGAGTGGGCGAACTCATGGCTGGTCAAAATAAACGAGGAGAAAACCACATGCACAATATTCTCGCTTTCAATCAAACCCCAAAATACCAAATTAAGTTTAAATGGAAAAATTCCTGCAGCCAAACGACAACCCAAACTATCTGGGAGTCACATTTGATCGGCGCATGGCATGGAAAAGTCAGATCGAGAGAAACCGAATGAGAGCCAGAGAAAGAATGGCAATCATGAGGAAACTTGCTGGCACAAGCTGGGGATCAGACGAAAGCATACTAAAGAAACTGTACACTGGAAGAGTGAGACCAGTTCTCGAGTATGGCATTGCGGCATGGACAACAGCAGCAAAGGCGAACTTCGATAAAGTTAGCAAACTTCAAAACCAAGCCATGAGAGTTATAACAGGAGGCATGAAGCAAAAACAAAAATCAGATCCGGAAAATTATAGACCGGTGAGTTTAACGAGCATAGTCTGTAAATTGTTAGAGTCAATAATCAAAGAAAACATTGTAATGCATTTAGAAAAATGTAATCTAATTAGAAATAGTCAGCATCGGTTTACTAGAGGGAGATCAGGCTTAACAAATCTATTAGAATTCATGGAGGAGGTTACTAAAATCATAGATAAAGGGGAGCCAGTGGATGTTATTTATCTAGACTTTGCAAAGGCCTTTGATAGAGTACCTCATCAAAGATTATTTCGAAAGTTAAAATCACATAGAATAGGTGGCGAAGTTGCCAAATGGATTGAAAATTGGTTAACGGGAAGAAGGCAGAGGGTGGGCATAAATAAGGAGTACTCTGAGTGGAGTGAAGTGAAAAGTGGTGTGCCACAGGGCTCGGTTTTGGGACCAATTTTGTTCTTGATATATATAAATGATTTGGACATTGATATGAGATCCATGATTGCAAAATTTGCTGATGACACAAAACTATGCAGTAGTGTCTCATCTAAAGCGGAAGTGGATATATTGATGTCGGATTTAGATAAAATTCGAGAATGGTCTGTAAGCTGGCAAATGGAGTTTAATGTAGATAAATGTACAGTCATCCACATGGGTAGATCCAATATGGAACATAATTACAGAATGGGAGAAAACAATATTAGAAAGATAGATAAGGAAAGGGACCTAGGGGTTATAATAGATCATACAGGAAAGGTGAGTGAGCAAGTTAAGGTAGCAGTGAAAAAGGCAAATGCAATGTTAGGTATGATAAAAAGAAATATTAAACATAGGAGCAAGGAAGTGATCGTCAAACTGTATAAAGCTTTAGTTAGACCTAGATTGGAGTACTGTGTACAGGTGGGGAGTCCTTATCAGAGAGGGGACATAAACATGCTAGAAAGAATACAGAAAAGAGCGACAAAGATGATAGTGGGATTCCAGAATTACAGTTATGAGGAACGACTCAGAAAGAACCGGCCTACAGTGTCTCGAAGAGAGAAGAATTCGTGGTGACTTAATACAGGTTTATAAGATGATCAGAGGAATCAATAAATTAGACTATAACAAGTTTTTTAAAATACAGCCACCTACAGTAACACGAGGGCATAGCTACAAGCTGGCATAGCTACAAGCTGACTAAAGAGAGGTCCAGGTTAGATATTAGGAAATATTTTTTTAGTCAGAGAGTGGTGTCTGCTTGGAATGCATTGCCAGGGGAGGTAGTGGAGGCAGGGACAGTTAATGCATTTAAGAATAAACTGGATGCGCATAGCTTTTAGAGCAAGGTGATGTAAATGAACTGGTTGTATACAGACTCTGCAGGGTCTTCTAAACCAGTATAAAGACGTTAAGTTAAGTTAAGTTAAGTCAACGCCAATTGTAGAACTTGAAAAGATTACAAAACTGCAATCCATGACCGATAGAAGAGACTGCAGAGCCCAGCTGCAGTCAGAGAAACTCCGAAGACTGACTGACCATCCAATGCACCAGAGACTAAACAATTCGGAAATGGGAAACTAAAGCGGAGAAACTTTGCAGAAATAGCCAAAGCAAAGATGCACGAAGACCCCATGAACGCACTAACAACACCAAAGCCCATCCCTACTGTACGAAAACCTACCTGGAGGCAGCATATATTTCCAGAGGTGGTAGAAAATATACCAGGTATTGGAAACAAAAACTGCCAGACTGAAAAAGAAAGGAGAGATACTACCCTAAGCTTTATATCGAAAAACTACCCAAGCATGGACTGGACCCATGCATACACCGACGGTTCTGTAACAAATACTACACAGAACGGAGGGGCAGGAGCATTCCTGAACCTACCAAATGGCAGAAAAATAACACTGTCATTCGCTACTGGAAAGTACACAAGCAATTTCAGAGCGGAGGCAGAGGCACTGAGGGCGGCAGTGGAAGAAATGGTGACACATAAAGGAAATGAAAGCCATACAGTCCTGCTTACAGATGCTCTCGCCGTAGTCACAGCGCTAAAAAGCCAGAAAAACACTGAGCTTAATGACTTAAGAACAGCACTCTGTCAACTATGCCAGCAGTCCGCACCAAAAAGGGTAGTGGTACAGTGGGTCCCAACACTGCAACATCCAAGGCAACGAGGAGGCAGACAGACTGGCAAAAGAAGGCGCAAGACTACCACAAACAGATACTAGTATGACGTAAGAAGAGTCAAAACGGCTTATTAAAGCCAGATACATGACCAAATGGGAAACCGAACATACTGGTTACACCAAAAACGATGCATATTACCAGCTGAACAGAAGAGAGCAAGTCGTTGTCTTCAGACTTCGCACTGGCCACAATAGACTGAGGTACCACCTATTCAACAAATTGAAGATAGGTGGAACCGACGAATGCCCGTGTGGTACCGGGAAAATGACCGCTGAACATCTGCTGCAGAACTGCCCGACATACGAGGATCAAAGAGAGCAGATGTGGCCATCACCAGTGGAACGACAAGACAAGCTCTATGGCAGTGTCAACAGCCTCAGGATGACCGCCGCTTTTTTCGAAAAAATAATGGTTACTGTCTGACTGCGTACGAAGAAGAAGAAGAAGAAGAAGATTTGCGTGTGTATTAATGGTTCGTGTAAGATTAACACGTGTTAAATTGACCGGGATTAGATTGACATATTTATGAATGGTACGTGTGAGATTCACATGTGTTAAATTGACTGAGATTAGATTGACATGTGTATTAAGGGTTCGTGTAAGATTCACATGTGTTAAATTGATCAGGATAAGATGATCATGTGTAATAATGATATGTAAAAGATTGACAGGGCTAAGATTTGACATAGCTAGTATTGATATAACTAAGACTGAAGTGTGTAACACTGAAAGGGATATGAAAATCACATGCAAGTAAAGATAGACATGTGTCACTTGTGAAGGGGTACGATTTGTACGGACACTATTAATAGAAATCAGATTGACGTTTACAGATATACAATTTAAGTTACAGTAAAGAGGCAAGACAAAGATTATGTTGGCATCTCGAGTTTACCCGTCAGGATTTCTGGATACCAGAATTGCTGTCTTCATCACTGGTGCCAGATCACACTCGAGATGAGCTGACGAGGAAGTCAAATCTCCACACACGTAAGGTTTCAGTATTCTCCAGGCTGGAGTATTGTCTTCTGGACATACCACAACTGCTGGAAGATTACTGTTGCGCACCGAAGTCAAGAAATCTAGTCCGTCGGAGAACATCGTCTGATGGAGGAAAAGAGGTTCTCAAAGTAGGAATGTAAGGGCACATAATGAACATATATATATATATATATATGTGTGTGCGTGTGTGTGTGTATATATATATATATATATATATAGGAGAGAAAGACTGCGGGTCCTGGGACCAGTGACTTAAGGAGATGAAATATTTTCACCGCACCTTGCGGTCAAAATATTGGAGGGAGACACTGCGTGGCCTGGGACAAGTTACTGAAAAGGATGCAATATTTCCACGGTGCCTTAGAGTTTATATAATAGCAGACGACCCAGTATAGGGTTGTATATGGGCCTGGTATAAGAGGTTGTCCTTTGTCATAAGGACTAAATAAAAATGTGCGTAACCGTACGTGTATTAAATTGTCATCATCGAGTAGTGACCTTCTGTCATATTTTGCTGCCATTTGCCATTATTCTGTTCAAATTTAGAACACAGAACAAAATACTAATTTCACAATTAAACAGTTAATCTGTGTTGAGCAACAACAGCTGTGAATATGTTTACATAGTGTTTCACCGCTAGCTCATCGTCATGGCAACAATTCTGTATTCACGAGCAATATCACTTCCCAGATCTCAGCCTACCAACAACCAGCCATGCAAATGTCTTCATGTGTGGATGTCTAGACGTCTCGTGTCTTGACAACTGTGACCGGAAACATAGTGGATTGAAATCACTCTACAAATTAAAAACTCCTTAACTCTCTACTAACGATTCAATTGAACTGATCAAATGTGGGAAGAAACATGAAAGTCGTGATCGGCTCCAAACGAGGACTGTTTGTGGTATAGGATTGTAAAACAAATGAATTACCAACAGACTTAGTTCAAAATGACTTCGTGGTCCAGTTTGACTGGGCATGCCGGGGATTTTTCTCGGTATGACAACTTCTCCACGTACAAAAAACAAAACGCGTCATAGAAGGTGGCGTAGGAACATTTTGAATGTCACCTGCAAGCTGATAATGTCAAATAAATGTCTACATAATTCCTCACCCTAAGAGCCTGACTAATCACTTTGACATATATTTCTCTCATAGGGCCAGCAGAGGGGACTTAGTGGTCTCGCGGTAAGGTGTCCGCCTCGTGCGCCGGAGACCGCGGGTTCGAATCACGGTGGATTTTCTGGTAATAATTTCCCTGATCTCTGGGTAGTGAGATCGGACTCCCGTGTTCAGTGTCGTGAGATCGGACCCCTGATCTCTGGGTAGTGAGATCGGACTCCCGTGTTCAGTATCGAGCACGTTCAAAATTACTTGGCAGTTGGACATCGAAAAAGAAGGCCGCTGCCCAGACAAAATTCCTTGGCAGTTGGACATCGCAGAAGAGAAGCCCGCTGCCCAGACAAAATTCCTTGGCAGTTGGATATCGCAAAAGAGAAGCCTGCTGCCCAGACAAAATTCCTTGGCAGTTAGACATTGCAAAAGAGAAGCCCGCTGCCCAGACAAAATTCATTGGCAGTTGGACATTCAAAAGAGATGCCCGCTGCCCAGACAAAATTCATTGGCAGTTGGACATTCAAAAGAGATGCCCGCTGCCCAGACAAAATTCATTGGCAGTTGGACATTCAAAAAAGAAGGCCGCTGTCCAGACAAAATTCGAATTTTAAAAAAATCTGCCCAAGTTATTTGTACCTTTCCACCGATTATTTGTTAAGAGCAGCTATAGATGGCGCCTAACAGGCTGAGGGTTTACTTAGCTCTAGTTTTTTGGTCTATTAACACATTCCGGACCAATGACCGATATAACGGACTGTTATTTAAACCCTAGAGGACCATTAACCGATAATTCGGTTTTTGTTTTGTAGAGTCGTAATTCGGGTTTTGTGTTAACCAAACTACTTAAAAATTACAACCAGAACAAGAACAGCTTCCGTTCGTAAGATTTGAGTGGACACACGCGTGTTTAGGTACTGAATAAGTGATATATTTATGTTTTAAAGTAGCTAAACTGTGTTGTTGATTCCTAAAAAATAATGGCAACGCCCACTGCTTCTACTAGACCAAAACGATATAGTGCAGAACAAGCTATAGCTGTGTTTCAAAGCTTATTAGTTAGTGATTCTGATACAGAATTAGACGATTCAGAGGATAGCGATTACAGTGATGGTACTACTACTAGTAGACCTAGTGCCAAGAAATCAAAACGGTCTGGCTTAGGGTTAGTTGGTGGTTGCTTCCAGTCAGGGACTATCAGTGCTCCTAAATCATCAAGCAGCGGCGATGAGACTGATTTAGAGGATAGACCAGGTACGTCTAGAGTTGATGGTGATGGTGATAATGGCAATTCTGCAAGGAGAAAGACAAATTCCATACCCCAGAGGACTACTAGGCCTGGTGATGGGTGGCGTGATGCCTTAGATGGAGAGGCCATTGGAGCATCGAACTTCAGGCAAATAAATTCTGGCAGCAGACTAAATCTGGATGAAAATTGCACACCTCTTCAATGCTTTCTCTCCTTGCTGAAAGAACCAATTGTTGACAACCTCATAAGAAATGTCAATGAGTATGCCCAGCAGAAACTTGACATGAATACACCAGCACGAAAACATTCAACGTTGAGCAAATGGACACCACTTGATAGGAATGTTTTTTTTACAGTTTCTGGCCATCCTGATTGCTATGGGGTGGAATGCAAAGCACTCAATAAAAGATTATTGGTCCACCAAACCCCACATAAGTAGTCCCTGGTTTAGGTCAATGTTCAGCAGAACCAAATTTTTATTGATTCATCAATCAATGCTTCATGCAGTAGTTCCAAATGCTCTAGGGAAATGCAAGATTGAGCCGTTTGTAAATGCACTCGTTGCCAGTTTCCAAGAAGCCTTCTACCCATTTGAAAACATATGTATAGATGAGATGGTATTAGGTCACAAGGGGCGATTTAAGTACAAACAGTACAATCCTAGCAAGCCCAAAAAATACCACATCAAATCCTATGGACTCTGCGACTCCATCACCGGATATGTTTTCAATCTCTTGGTGTATTTTGGAGTTGATATAGCTTACAAACCTGAAACGGACCCAAATTCTTTCCATGCTGTTAAAGTTTTTGACAGACTACTGGAAGGCATCACAGGACATCACCATTTGTTTGCTGACAGGTACTATTCTTCCCTGCCTCTTGTTCAGTTTTTGCGACAGAGAAACCACCACTACACTGGAACTCTGAATGTAAACAGACAAGGTTTTCCATCAGAAATAAAGAACAAGAAGATATCCCTGAATCAAGCAAAGTGGTTTATCAACGATGAGGAAAAGGTTGTGTGTCAGCTGGAGAGATAAGAAATCTAAGAAGCCTTGCCAGCTGGTGACAACACGTGCCACATATGAGCAAAGGATGGAGGGTAGGAGTCAAGTTATGAAACCATCACCCATTCACAGCTAAAACCTTTCAATGAATGGATGTGACAGAGTTGACCAGATGATATCATATTATGGAAACCACACAAGAAAAACAGTCAAGTGGTGGAAGAAAGTGTTTATGTGGGTAATGGAAATTACTCAACTCAATGCCCACATTTTGTACACCCTGAGCCGCCCTCACACTGAGAAGCCTTTGCCCTTTGCGGACTTCAAAGATATCCTGATAGGGGAACTCTGTCAGTTAGTTGGAGCAGAGACACCTAGCAGCCTTCAGGCTGTTCTATTGTCCAAGCCAGGGAGAAAACCAATGAACATGGAGCTTGAGAGATACCAGGGTGCAGCCCATCTCATTGACTATGATGGAAAAGACTCACCGTGTGTACATTGTGCAGCTCAGAAAAAAAGAAAACGAAGCAGCTATTACTGCACAGGTTGTTCAAACAAGCCGCATCTGTGTGCTAAAACATGCTTTAGAGAATACCACACAAGATAAGCACAGCTGTGCTGAACAAAACAAAAAACTTATGGAAATAATGGAAACAATTATGGAAGTTATGAATTTGTTTATATTTTTATTGATTTTGGTCATTGAGGAAAATTGTACATAATTTCAACATTTTTGGAGATAAATGCATCAAATAAACAGTGTTTTGAGGGACTTTGGATACTATTCTGCAAAATTACCAGACAAATTGAAATCAGCAATTCAGGCCAATGAAAAATGAAGGTGAGTTACAATATTTTGACATAAATTATCTACCCTTTAAATTTTTTTTTTGTACAACATAATTATTTTTTCAAATAATGAAATAATAGCAATTTACTGATATTTTCATTTTCTGTATCCATTTTTCTTTACAATGATATATAATGAGTACTATGTTTGTCTATGCTATGGTGTGTAATAGTCAGTTGTAAAAGGGATGCAGTGAAATTTTGCTACAGCTGAAAATTAATTTGGTCCAAACCTAAAAAGAATCAAGTCCTGAAAGAGTTAAGTTTAAACCACCCTCCAAGAAACTGGCTGAATACAGGCTCTGTAGAGTCTTCTAAACCAGTATAAAGACGTTAAGTTAAGTTAAGTTGTGGTCACCATATGGCCCGCAAGGAACATAAAGGATTCAAGAACAAAAAATAGACACGAGAACAAATTGTGAATAGATGATAAACATCCATTGTGCTAGGTGTTAGATGGAGACACAGTTAATCCATACGTACCACACCGTTCATGCATATACATCCCGCCAAGGTGATACCAAGGTCAGTAAAAAGCCGCTCAGATGAGTTCGGTAAAGTGTTGGCAATGATATCACCTTTCTGAAAGCCGTACTCTCGTCGTAAACGGTAGGCAAACTTTCCAGCCAGCTGTAGGACTTTCCGGCACGTGTAGGATTCTCGAACGTCACCCTTATAGAAAACAAACATCTCACGGTCCGGCAGTGTCTCTGACCAATACTGGACTCGTTTGGAAATAGTGTCCAAGCTTCTATCTACAGACACTGACAGTGAGACACTTCCACCCATGTTGGCTTGGTAAGAAACTGCAACTTTTATCTAAGTGCCGAGACGTATAGTTAATGTATATTTAATTGTCAAAGTCAGTGTATCGAGATGTTATAGAGTCTATCTTTAAGTGTTTAAATGACACCAAGACGACAGTATGGATGCTCTGGCACTAATTTTGACATCTGTGTTACTGTCAGTTTTTATATTATCGTACTAAAACCTCGTTCTGAGACAGGTTGCCAGATCAACATTCTGAGAAAAGGCTAAACTGAGCCCAAAAAATATCAAACAGGGTTCTAAAAAAACCAAATAAAAGGGCCATCATGTAGCATGTCCTTTGTAGAACGTCGCTCCCATCACAGTCTGTCTGAAAGAAACTCGTTCCCTTGCCAAATCACCAGCTTCTGCCACTGTCATACTCAGGCACTCCTGGATATCTTGGTGCCATCGTCTTCTTGGTCTACCCCTTCCTCTTTTGCCTGGCACCATACCTTCCATCACCGTCCTCTCAAGACCTTTGTGTCTCTTGATGTGACCAAAGTATTTGCATTTTCTAGCCAAAATGGAATTGATAAACCAGTTCTCCTCTATGCTCAACTCTTGCCGAATGTCTACATTTGTTCTTTTCTCTGTCCAGGGTATTCTGAGGATCTTTCTGTAACATTTTGACTCGAAGGATTCGATTCTTTGTCTAGAAGTTTTGGTAATCGTCCATGCTTCACAGCCATAAGCTGCCACAGGAAAAACACAGGCTCTCAAGACTTTTACTTTTATCGTTTTGTTGGTGCACTGCCATAATTTCTTCAGGCTGTTCAGTCTCTGCATTGCCATAGCTAGTCTTCTTCTGATTTCTTTCGAGCAGTCACCATTTTTGTCAATTCTGGAGCCCGGATATTCAAAATGTGTAACCTGATCTATTTCCTCACCACCCACTGTAAATTTATGCTGACATTGTGTTTTATCGGCGGTCATTATCTTTGTTTTGTTTATGTTTATGAACAGATTTTGATCTTTACTATGTCCATTAACGGCTGAAAATAGCTGCTCTAGCCCTTCTGCACTTCTTGAAAGTATCACTGTGTCATCTGCGTGTCGTAACTCTGGAATCTCGTACCCCCCAATCGTAAATGGGTCGAAACTTTCAATGTTCTCATCTTCTCGTACATTTCTCATTATACATTCCGCATATATGTTGTACAGATAAGGTGAGAGGATACATCCCTGTCGGACTCCCTTTTGTATTGCAAACCAATATGATGTTTGCCCAGTTACTCGGACAGCGGATTGTTGATCTTGGTATAATGTTTCAATGAGATGGACTATATGCAAAGGAAACCCCATTTCCTTCATGATTCTCCACAGATTTTGATGTTTTACCGTGTCGAAGGCCTTAGTGTAATCAATGAAACATGTGTACAGGTCTACATTAAACTCTCTACATTTTTCATAGATATTCCTTAAATTGAATATGTGGTCCCGGGTCCCTCTGTCTTTCCTAAAACCTGCCTGGACTACGTGAATTTCAGATTCAAACATATTCTCTATCCTTCTTAATAGGATTCGCAAGAGTATCTTGCTAGCATGGCTGATCAGTGCGATAGTTCGGTAGTTCGCGCACAGCTTCAGGTTGCCTTTTTTGGGAAGGGAAATATAAATTGATTTCTTCCATGCGTCTGACCACTTTGCACTGTGCCATATCTGTTTACACAGCTTGTGATAGACTCGAGCACATGCCTCTTGTATTAGCTCTGCTGGGATATCATCGCATCCTGGGGACTTTCCCTTTTTCAGGCTTTTAATTGCAGAGCGTACTTCTTCCAATGTTGGTTCAGGTTCTTTCTCATCCTTTGGTAGGATTGTAACTGAGCGCTTTGTGCTGTCTCCATACATGGTTCTGCAGTACTCTCTCCATCTATTCAGTATGTCTTTGGTTTCTGTTAATGTGTTATCCTCTTCGTCATTTATGACATGTGGAACCGGACGGAATTCCCTTGTCAGTGTTCCTATTGCTTTGAATGCATCTCTTTCTTTGCCTTGTTCTTGTAGGTTTTCTATATCCTTACATGTTTCTACTATGTATCTTCTTTTATCTTTTCTTATTTCTCTTCTAACTTTTCTTGCGCAGTTTTTATATTCTGTGTTGGTCCCCTTACTTCCCATTTGTTTTAATTGTTGCCTTTCTGCAATGAGTTTATGTGTTTCCTCTGTTATATAGCTTTGTGTCTTGTGCGACATCTTGGGAATCATTTCTTTCGCTGTCGAGATCAAAATCTCCCTTGCGTACGATGTCAACTCCTCAGATTTCATCTCTTCCTGTACCGCAAGCAACGCCTCAAATTTGTTTTCTACTTTGATGTTGTATTCAGTAGGTATTGCTGATACATCGAAACGTATTGGCTGGCAACCTTTGTTGATCCTGCGTAGTCTTTTTTGGAAAACTGCAAACAGTAATTCGTGGTCCGTATCGCAGTCTGCTCCTGGCAGTGTTTTTGTCGCCAGCACATTTGATCTCCATCTTTG
Organism: Ariolimax columbianus; assembly: GCA_036924085.1. Classification (NCBI taxonomy): domain Eukaryota; kingdom Metazoa; phylum Mollusca; class Gastropoda; order Stylommatophora; family Arionidae; genus Ariolimax; species Ariolimax columbianus. The sequence goes on along the minus strand of JAVGWX010000020.1, from coordinate 56,738,232 downwards.
TTGCACTAGGATGTAGTCTATTTGGTTTCTGCTGTTGCCCGTAGGGGAGGTCCACGTGTATAGTCTTCGTGGATGTTGTTTAAAGAAGGTGTTGGCAATGGAGAGGTTGTTTTCCGTGCAGAATTCAACCAGTCTTTCTCCTCGCTCATTTCTGTGTCCCAGACCAAAAGGTCCTCGAACACTTCTCTCCTCTTCGGCTCTTTCCTCTCCGACTTTCGCATTGAAATCTCCAATGATGACTAAGATGTCTCTTTTTTCAACTTTTTCCATCGCTTCTTGCAAGGTGTTATAAAAATCATCCATTTCACAATCGTCTGCTGCTGATTGTTGGTGCATACACTTGAATTATTGTTAAATTTCAAGTCTTTTTCTTTAGTCTGATTACAATTATGCGGTCGTTGACTGGATTGTAACAGAGTAGTGAAGGTGCTGTCTTCTTTGACAGATTAAAGCCGACATCGCTTTTTCCACCCTTGTCCGTTCAAGAGTATATAAATGTTTCTCCTGAGGAGCTGGTACAGTGCCCTTGACCGGCCCATCTGTGCTCAGAGACTCCAAAAATCTCTATCTTGGTTCTCTTCATTTCTCTTCCGATCATGAACAACTTGCCCTGGTATAGGCTCCTGACGTTCCAGGTGCCTATTCTTAGTTTTGTTTTTAGTCCCATTTCAGAGTTGTCCACTGTAATGCAGTCAGGCTTTAGGCCGTCATCTCTATTACTTGTACTGACTCTGAAATTGGCCTCTTCCCCAGTCAAATGTAATTGGATTTGTCAATTGATCAGCTTTGTTTTATTGAAACAGACCGCTCCGTCTTTCAAACTCCTGAACAACAGACGTAATAGACACAAAATGTAAGTAGTTTTTTGTAGCCTGGTAACATCTCCTTTAAGAATCAAGATTTCAATTTTGCATTCAACTTTATTTGGACTACTTCAGCAATGGTAAAATAAGCTTTCAGTTCATTCCAGTTCATCAACATATATGCATTGCTTTCCCCACACAAGTCACCTAGTACATGAAGGTTTGTCCATCATGAGTGATGAAACCTTTTCTCTTTTTGTTCAGGCCTTTCAGCTGAGTATTCTGTGGGTCATGTTTGTGCGTGGGTATGAAGATTTCTGTGTAACTTTATTTGTCCCAGCTTGCTTCCTTGTTCGTGATGGCGCATGTTTTCCATCACGTGGGGAATGTAACGGATTGCACGATAGCAAATCATGCCCACAACAATTCTGCTGCTTAAACATTGTCAGTTTGACTAGATGGCTTATCTACTTTAAGTTCACGCTGACTTTTTGTTTGGGTTTTCATTATGTATTTCACCGTTTGATCATGATTTGTGGGGCTGCAAACTTCTGGAATTTCAGATTTTCAGTTAAGCATCTGACCCAACCGGTTGCTTAGACAGACAGGGTCTACTGTCAAATAAGTTGACAATTTGTTCCTTATATGTTGATTTGTTAGTTCAGTATTGTTGTCCCTGATGAAGGCCTATTGGTCGAAACGTAGGTTTTGTTTGTGTTCTCGTCTCGGTGCGGTATCTGACTATACCCATTTTAAAATTTTGATTAAACTCAACCTTAATTAACTTTTACAAGTTTTTTTTTCATGTTTTTTTCACAAACTTCTGGAACAGCGGTGCATTGACACAATTCACAATAATCCTCCTCAGGCAAATCCGCACCTTTTTGTTTTTACCCAAACAAATGACTTCTTTCCAATTACTGTTGCACATAAGTTTGCTATCATAAAATGGTTTTAATTTCTGTGATGACAGTCGAACATTAAAAACGATGTATATAATTAATTACAAAATCGAAAACAGATAATTAAAAACTTAAATGGTTGAATATTACAGACAGGATTAACTCGTATATTGGTTGAAGATTAAAGAGAGAACTAACTCGTACACGTATTATGAATCACATCGAAATTGTTCTTCTCGATTCTCTTGAAACTTAAATACAGTGATGACCAGGTTTTGTTACACACTATCCACCAGATGGGCACTAGATAGTGTCAACAACAAAAAAATTAAAGTGTTGCAGCTTAAATTATAAATATGTTTTTACTTATTTCAATGCAAACGATTTTAGATATTTTTTTAAATTTAGAAAACAGCAAAAGTGATCTGAAAAAGGCATAAAATAGGCCAGAAAATGACAGGAAAAAGACTACCGCCAAACGCTCTTTAAAAAGGCCAGATTTCTTAAATTTGGCTTTAAAAAGTAAGTCCAATATGGTAACCATGGTTCTGAGTAAAATATGGCGGCTTTTACGTCAACCCTCCCCCCCCCCCCTCCCCCACAGGTGGTGGTAGGCTATCATTGTGTTGTTTCCTGGATAAGTTGCAAGTCAGGAATTGGGGCCGGTTCAATCACTCCTGACACACATACATAACATACATACACATGCATACATAGACACATACAAGCACACACATAAACATACACGCATACATACATACATACATACATATACACATACACACAAATGCAAATGTTACCTTGGTTTTCGAAATACAATTTGAGCCGTCTTCATGTTCGTCTTCATCATCTTGGTTGTCATTACGGTTACATAAATGTTACGTTGCTTTTGGGAAAATCCTTTAGGCCGCCTTCCTCATCTTGGTTGGCATGTAAATATAGAAATGAAACCACTGTACGAGTAGTCAACCCAAATTTAAGGTCTTTGCGAAAACCATAAAAGATGATATGAAAAAATAATATTGAGCCTGTGCCACGGTACCGTACTAAAATGATTATAAAGAGAAGAAAGAAATGGAGTCAGTTATCAGACGACGTCATCTAATAAGAGATGGTCACTAACCGTTTCGTTATTTATCGAGCCAGGATGCGAGAAGTTATTTGTGACTGCCACCATAGATAAAGGAAAGTCGTAGAGCAACGGGAAACTGGAATCACCAGGACAAAGTGGATCTTAACTAAGCAGCACACATCTGAAGGAAAAATACAAATGAAATCTTTGACAGAAACCGGGATAATTATAACTTGTCATAGATGGGGGTTAGTGTAACTTGTTATAAATTGAGTTATTGCAACTTGTGGTAGATGGGGGTCATTGTAACCTGTGATAGATGGGGTCATTGTAACTTGTGGTAGAAGGGGTGGGGGTCATTGTAACTTGTGGTAGAGGGGAGGGGGTCATTGTAACTTGTGATACATGGAAATCATTGTAACTTGTGGTAGATGGGGGTCATTGTAACTTGTGATAGATGGAAATCATTGTAACTTGTGGTAGATGGGGGTCATTGTAACTTGTGATAGATGGAAATCATTGTAACTTGTGATAGATGGTGTCATTGTAACTTGTGGTAGAGAGGGTGGGGGGGGGTCATTGTAACTTGTGGTAGAGGGGAGGGGGTCATTGTAACTTGTGATACATGGAAATCATTGTAACTTGTGGTAGATGGGGGTCATTGTAACTTGTGATAGATGGAAATCATTGTAACTTGTGATAGATGGTGTCATTGTAACTTGTGGTAGAGAGGGTGGGGGGGGGGTCATTGTAACTTGTGGTAGAGGGGGGGGGGTCATTGTAATTTGTGGTAGAGGGGGGGGGGTTATTGTAACGGTATAGATGGGGTTAGTGTAACTTGATATAATTAGAGTCATTGTAACTTGTGATAGATGGGGTCATTGTAACTTGTGGTAGATGGGTCATTGTAACTTGTGGTAGAAGGGGTGGGGGTCATTGTAACTTGTGGTAGAGGGGAGGGGGTCATTGTAACTTGTGATACATGGAAATCATTGTAACTTGTGGTAGATGGGGGTCATTGTAACTTGTGATAGATGGAAATCATTGTAACTTGTGGTAGATGGGGGTCATTGTAACTTGTGATAGATGGAAATCATTGTAACTTGTGGTAGAGAGGGTGGGGGGGTCATTGTAACTTGTGGTAGAGGGGGGGGGGGGTCATTGTAATTTGTGGTAGAGGGGGGGGGGTTATTGTAACGGTATAGATGGGGTTAGTGTAACTTTATATAATTAGAGTCATTGTAACTTGTGATAGATGGGGTCATTGTAACTTGTGGTAGATGGGTCATTGTAACTTGTGATAGATGGGGTTAGTGTAACGTGTTATAAATAAAGTAATTGTAACTTGTGATAGATGGAAATCATTGTAACTTTTGGTAGATGGGGGTCATTGTAACTTGTGATATATGGGGGGGGGGGGGGGGGGTCAATGTAGCTTGTGATAAATGGAAGCCAGTGTAATCTGTGATATATGGAGTCATTGTAACTTATGATAGATGGGGTCATTGTAACTTGTGATAGATGGAGTCATTATAACTTATGATAGATGGGGGTCATTGTAACTTGTGATATATGGGGTCATTGTAACTTGGTATAGATGGGGTCATTGTAACTTGTGATAGATGGGGTCATTGTAACGTGTAATAGATGAGGGTCGCTGTAACTTGTAGTAGATAAGGGTCATTGTAACTTGTGATAATTGGGGTAGTTGTAACTGATAGTGATGCTGATGATGGTTTATTTGATATTAATGAGTTAAGTGAGGTTGTTTGATGGAAATGATTATTATGCGTATACCTAGCGTGGCAATAAATGTGAAGACAATGTTGATTATAGTAAAACTTTTTATGACGTGTACACAAAGGGTGCTTTGTGTATAACGGTGGAAATGTTTATTATGTTTAAACTAATGGTTGAAATGTTTATTATGTGTACACTATTGGTTGAAATGTTTATTATGTGTAAACTAATGGTTGAAATGTTTATTATGTGTAAACTATTGGTTGAAATGTTTATTATGTGTAAACTAATGGTTGAAATATTTATTATGTGTAAACTAATGGTTGAAATGTTTATTATGTGTAAACTATTAGTTTAAATGTGTATTATGTGTAAACTAATGGTTGAAATATTTATTATGTGTAAACTAATGGCTGAAATGTTTATTATGTGTAAACTAATGGTTGAAATGTTTATTATGTATAAACTAATGGTTGAAATCTTTATGGCGTGTACACAGAAGATGGAAATAATTATGAACTGTACACCATAGAATGCCTCTATTTCATAATCGTCAGTCTGCAATGGATGGGCAGCACTGTATTATCGTAATATTAAACGGTGCTGCCTTTATCCGTAAGATGATAAAACGACAAGATATTGGACGGCAACCGAATTTGTATCTGGCTGTGTCTTTATGCACCAGTATCCCCACTCCATGTAAATGTTTGTCCTCCCTGCCGCTAAAGTAGAACGTGTGTCCCTCCTCGTGGTAAACTAGCCAAAGTGTGTTCATATGTCCTCGTATATTCCAGGATGTCCTAACGGTAGTTCCTCATCCCGTGTGTTAGCTCATTGATTTTATCACACGGGTTCAGTATTCTGTCCTTCTCATTATTCATTCTAATATGGACTTTTTATGTTACCTGCATATATTGGAGAATTGGTTAAGCAATTCTGTTTTGGCTAGAAAATGCAAATACTTTGGTCACATCAAGAGACACAACGGTTTCGAGAAAACAGTGATGGAAGGTATGGTGCCAGGCAAAAGAGGAAGGGGTAGACCAAGAAGACGATGACACCAAGATATCCAAGAATGCCAGGGTATGACTGTGGCGGAGGCTGGAGTTTTGGCAAGGGAACGAGTTACTTTCAACCAGACTGTGATGGGAGCGACATTCTATAAAGGGCATGCTACATGATGATCTACATATATTTTATTTCCCATATTCGCATTATTTTAGTGCTGTTTCTCATAGTGCCATTCCCCATTCTCTTGTTTCTTATTCTCTCATATCCCATGACCCATTCTCTCGTTTCCATATGCTTCATATCTTTCATTCCCTTATATCTTTTTTCATTCCCTATATCTTTTTTCATTCCCTATATCTTTTTTCATTCCCTATATCTTTTTTCATTCCCTATATCTTTTTTCATTCCCCATATCTTTTTTCATTTCCTATATCTTTTTTCCATTCTCTAATAACTCGTTCTCTTTCCAATCTCTTCGTTCTCTTCTTCTTCTTCTTCTTCTTCTTCTTCCCGTTCTTGTTTATTCTTTGTTCGTTCTAAAATAATCACACGTATCTTGATCGTGTTCTTGGCGGGAATATCAGTCTGCCTTGGTTGCCATACATCTCGCAATTTGGTTTGTAACGGTCATGTCGTCACCCTGTTCCTCTCTTTGAACCGGCAGACATTTGAAATATGTTCAACCATTTGATTGTCTGTGTCTCATTTTTAGTGTATGACCAAATGATTTTTCAGATTGCAGTCTGGTGTTCGCAGTCTGAATATTGTCAGGATCTCTTCTTGACAAGGAATAGCATGATTTTGCTATATCAGATCATTGGTGTTAATGTGGCATTGTCTTTGAAGTTAGTTTTTATTATGATCTTTATTTCTTTATATGTATCTTTGTCTTTAATTTGGGTTTATCTTAATCTTTCTTTCGTTTGTCTATCTGCAATCTTGCAGTGTGCGCGAATTCACTGAATGTTTGCTCTGTTAAAATTGTTGGTGTTAATCTTACATGCTGTCCAGTTCATTGTTTTTAAAAGGGGTCATTGTTTTTTATAGGGGTCAGTGTTTTTATAGGGGTCAGTGTTTTTATAGGGGTCAGTGTTTTTATAGTGGCCATTGTTTTCATATAGGTCATTATTTTTATGAGGGCCATTGTTTTCATATAGGTCATTATTTTTATGGAGGCCATTGTTTTTATGAGGGTCATTGTTTTCATATAGGTCATTATTTTTATGGGGGCCATTGTTTTTATATAGGTCATTATTTTTATGGAGGCCATTGTTTTTATGAGGGTCATTGTTTTCATATAGGTCATTATTTTTATGGGGGCCATTGTTTTTATATAGGTCATTATTTTTATGAGGGCCATTGTTTTCATATAGGTCATTATTTTTATGGAGGCCATTGTTTTTATATAGGTCATTATTTTTATGGAGGCCATTGTTTTTATGAGGGTCATTGTTTTCATATAGGTCATTATTTTTATGGGGGCCATTGTTTTTATATAGGTCATTATTTTTATGAGGGCCATTGTTTTCATATAGGTCATTATTTTTATGGAGGCCATTGTTTTTATGAGGGTCATTGTTTTCATATAGGTCATTATTTTTATGGGGGCCATTGTTTTTATAGAGGTCATTGTTGTTATCGGGGGGGGGGGGGGGGGGCATTGTGACTGATAGGGAGTCTGTAAGGAAAACTGTCTTGTTTCTGACATGGTTCTTGCTATCCAAAATGAATATTGAAGCTGTTCTTAATGCCTGAGAGGTTTAAAAATTAGCCCGCGCACATTGAGACATTGATTTACTGTCTGGGATCAAGATGCTGAGCAGCGCATGAGCTGCAGTGGTCAGCGACCCACACTGACTGCTAGCGTCAGGGCCAGCGAATCATAGCTGCCAAGACCCTTCTACACCTCCACGCGGAGGATAACAGGCTGCAGCAAGGCAGACTGGCTACGGATAAGGGATCGAAGAGGGAATGCTAGCCCGGTACTCAAAAAATGTGTTGGACCAAAAGGTGCAGGTATCGCAGACAAGCTGTGAACTACGACACAACGCATTCCGTTCTCTGGGCTACATTCTGCTACTTAAGCCCTTTCGGGGGTTGGTGGTGGGAGATTGAGAACGAACGAAGAAGAAGAAGAGGATGTCCTGTCTATTTTTTGATTGTATGTAAACGCCCCCCACCCTCAATTTTTCACAGATCGCATTGCTGGTATATCGGTGAGTATGCAGATCAATTATGTGGCTGGATACGTCTCTTGAGTATATTCAAATCCTATATATTTTCTCTAGTTCTGTTTTGGTGCCTTATTAAATATCTTCTGATATATTGTCCATCAGCTCTGGAAATCGTGTTCTCTTCCATGTTGTAAACGCTGCTTGTCGTTAAGGGGTCCACCCTTATAGTTACGAGGTCTGGGATGGAGCTGGTTAGTGCTTTTGCTGTTTGAACAAAGTCACTTCTCTAGAATCGATTTGGGCCAAATCTTCTCCTTTCTTTATTCATTATATCGAGAGCAGTTTGCATTATTCTGTCAGCTGTACATTTGAACGACCCTACCCGTCAAGCAACTGGAAACATAATGTGCACCAGCAAAGACATGCAAAACAGGTACATATATACACTATGTTCCATTCAGCTGTAAGTCTGCTGAGAGATGTAATGTGTCTCTACTGCGAAAAAGCGCATATCCAGATTATTCAGCAGTTTCTGAGATGTAAGAATCGTCAAAGAAAACTGGTAAACAAAACATTGACAAGAGTTATGACCTCATTACGAGTATCATTGAATGATTTCGATGCCTGCCTGGCGATAAGGAACACAGAGTTCGAATTCCCGGTGCGGCACATGTCGTTTTTTCTGTTTGGGGTGAATTAAATAAACAGCCAGAACATAACATGACGACAGCGGCCTGTGGTCCTCAACCTTAAAACTTCTCGACTAACCCAGCAATGAAAACAAACAAACAGGCATAACGTACGTTCTGTACACTAAATGTGAACTTTCTATGCCCCGCTACACACACTTAATGTGTACTTTCCATGTCTCGCTACACACATACACTAAATGTGTACTTTCCATGTCCCGCAACACACACACACTAAATGTGTACTTTCTATGTCCCGCTACACACACACTAAATGCGTACTTTCTATGTCAAGCTACACACACTAAATGTGTACTTTCTGTGTCCCTCTACACACACACTAAATGTGTACTTTCCATGTCCCGCCACACACACTAAATGTGTAATTGCCGTGTCCCTCTACACACACACTTAATGTGTACTTTCCATGTCGCGCTACACACACACTAAATGTGTACTTTCCATGTCCCGCCACACACACTAAATGTGTACTTTTCATGTCCCGCTACACACACTAAATGTGTACTTTCCATGTCCCTCTACACATACTAAATGTGTCCTTTACATGTCCCACTACACACACACACTAAATGTGTACTTTCTATGTCCCGCCACACACACTAAATGTGTACTTTCTATGTCCCGCTACTAAAAAGTTGCCAGATAGACTTCGACACCTGGGAATGTCTTGCGAAAAACAGATCTGACTGGAGAAGCGCAGTCAAATCGGGTGTAGCTGCCGGTGAAGATAACCGTGTTGTGAAAGCCCAGAACAGACGCGAGACGCGGAAATCCCGAGCAGCGGGAACACCATCCCCTTCTACAAATCTCGTGTGCCCGATATGTAGCAGATGTTTTCGTGCTCGCATTGGCCTGTTCAGCCACATGCGCACCCACACCCAACAGGGAAATCTGTGACAAGGATGATGTCGGCGGTCCTCATCGACAATGATGGACAGCTATTATTATTATTATTATTATGTCCCGCTACACACACTAAATGTGTACTTTCCATGTCCCTCTACACACTAAATGTGTACTTTCCATGTCCCTCTACACACACTAAATGTGTACTTTCCATGTCCCTCTACACACACTAAATGTGTACTTTCTATGTCCCGCTACACACACTAAATGTGTACTTTCCATGTCCCTCTACACACACTAAATGTGTACTTTCCATGCCCCTCTACACACACTAAATGTGTACTTTCTATGTCCCGCTACACACACTAAATGTGTACTTTCCATGTCCCTCTACACACTAAATGTGTACTTTCCATGTCCCTCTACACACACTAAATGTGTACTTTCCATGTCCCTCTACACACACTAAATGTGTACTTTCTATGTCCCGCTACACACCCACTAAATGTGTACTTTCTATGTCCCGCTACACACACACTAAATGTGTACTTTCCATCTGTTCTCTATGTTACACTTGAACCAAAAACTAATTAATTATCCCCGAGACAATAACGCCTGACTTCGCAAAGCATACCTTTCTATTAATTGGTTGAGGAGTCCCATTACAGACACTGCCGTCGGGGTGAAATGAAGTCGCACATTGACGTGTAGTAGCGCGACTAGTTCCATTCCTGGCTGTCACGATCGACTTAATTGTGGGTAAAATATTACTTTACAGTAGATTAGACTTGATCATGACTGGACCGGGTCACGAACACCGCCCATTAATGTTAAAGACAAGAGATCAGACTGCTCTCCCTTTTAGATGTTTATATTCAGTCGCAGAATTGAGTCATGTACGTGTTGTCTTAAGCTTGGCCAAGAACAAGGACTAGGGATATAGCTGATGAGACTTTGTTTAATGTGACGTCATTCCTCTTCTGAACACTTGGCTGATGATCGCATAAACAGCCTGATTCAGGTGTTCTAATAGCAGTATCATGATCTTGTACTGGATTAATGGCATATATGATCTAATAGTAGTATCATGATCTTGTACTGGATTAATGGGACAGATGTTCTAGAAGCAGTATCATGATCTTGTACTGGATCAATGGCATATATGATCTAATAGCAGTATCATGATCTTGTACTGGATTAATGGCATATATGATCTAATAGCAGTATCATGATCTTGTACTGGATTCATGGCATATATGATCTAATAGTAGTATCATGATCTTGTACTGGATTAATGGGACAGATGTTCTAGAAGCAGTATCATGATCTTGTACTGGATTAATGGCATATATGATCTAATAGCAGTATCATGATCTTGTACTGGATTAATGGCATATATGATCTAATAGCAGTATCATGATCTTGTACTGGATTAATGGCATATATGATCTAATAATAGTATCATGATCTTGTACTGGATTAATGACATATATGATCTAATAATAGTATCATGATCTTGTACTGGGGTACATAGCATGGCTTATCATTTGACAGTTTCAGGATCTGGTATGGTGATAGTCCCCTCTGATTACAAAATCGAGCAGGTGGGATAATATGATTGTGGTCTGGATTTCTCACGGTAACCAAATGTTGCTTAATTCAACAAAACAATTTTCCCTTAAATCTGTGTTGAGATTACTAGTCTTTTCTACTCATACATGAAATGTGTAAGACGTCTGAGTGGCATAGCGGTAAAGATTTCACTAAGCGTGGCAACGTCACGGGGTTTGATTCACTTGAATGACACGCCCTAGTTCAGCCCGTTGTACTTGGTACCTGGATTAGTTAAAGAGAGGGCAGCCCAAACACAGCTGGCCACCACATCTTATGGATCTCTGTGGAGTGTTAAAACGCATTCTTTGCCACTGTATCCCCCACAGCAGTCTGGGCTTTGAATCTACGCTAACCTAAATTCCCCACGAGCTGGCACTATAAACATAAACTGCATGTGGAACAACATGGACAGAGCAAAACAACAAAGCAATTCTTGAAAAGTTGAGCAATTCTTGAAAAGTTGAGCAATTCTTGAAAAGTTGAGCAATTCTTGAAAAGTTGAGCAATTCTTGAAAAGTTGAGCAATTCTTGAAAAGTTGAGCAATTCTTGAAAAGTTGAGCAATTCTTGAAAAGTTGAGCAATTCTTGAAAAGTTGAGCAATTCTTGAAAAGTTGAGCAATTCTTGAAAAGTTGAGCAATTCTTGAAAAGTTGAGCAATTCTTGAAAAGTTGAGCAATTCTTGAAAAGTTGAGCAATTCTTGAAAAGTTGAGCAATTCTTGAAAAGTTGAGCAATTCTTGAAAAGTTGAGCAATTCTTGAAAAGTTGAGCAATTCTTGAAAAGTTGAGTAATTGATGAAAAGTTGAGTAATTGTTGAAAAGTAACGAAATTGTTGGAAAGTAAAGAAATTGTTGGAAAATGGGTAATCATAAAGTAGAGGGATCATCACAAAGTAGAGCAATGCCCTAAAAGTACAATAATTCTTTGGAGGTAACGTCATTGTTTGGAGAATAGAGAAGTTGTGAAAGTAAAGTCAATGTTGGAGAGTAGACACATTGTTGACTAGTAGAGTAATCGTTGAAAAGTAGAACAATTGTTGGTTGTTGTAGCAGGAAATTAAAGTATTACAAACTATCAGATTTAAAATAAACGTAGTAGTAGTCCTCAGACTTGTCACAGGTCCCAGTGATCTCAGATACTACCAACAAACCTCCCGATTCGTGCATGTAAGGTACAGACATAATGACAGCGGAGCATGTGCTGCTAACGTGCACCGCGCGAGAGAAAGTAGAAAGCATGCAGAGCCAACGCCTGTACGATCCATACACACATTCTACAAAGACACATAACACATCACCATTACTAGACAGACTCTGCGAAGATATACATCACCATTACTAGACAGACTCTACGAAGATATACATCACCATTACTAGACAGACTCTGCGAAGACACAGAACACAGCAAGCCACCTTCTACATTCATTAGAAACATATAACATGAATTTCGAACGTTTCTGTTAATAACTAAATTGACTGTTCCATTGTAAAATCCAGATTCCAATGACAAGAACTCAATAGCCAAGCAATACAACTAGACATGTCAATCACAATGTTAGCCTGGACTGTCTTGAGCATATCGCAATGTTAAGTCTGGGGCGCCTTGAGTCAATGTTAATGTGTGCCTAGAGCGTCTTGAGTCAATGTTAATGTGTGCCTAGAGCGTCTTGAGTCAATGTTAATGTGTGCCTAGAGCGTCTTGAGCCAATCACAATGTTAGCCTGGGGCGCCTTGAGTCAATCCTAAAGTGTGCCTAGAGCGCCTTGAGTCAATGCTAATGTGTGCCTAGAGCGTCTTGAGTCAATCCTAAAGTGTGCCTAGAGCGTCTTGAGTCAATCCTAAAGTGTGCCTAGAGCGTCTTGAGTCAATCCTAATGTGTGCCTAGAGCGTCTTGAGTCAACCACAATGTTAGCCTGGGGCGTCTTGAGTCAATCCTAATGTGTGCCTAGAGCGTCTTGAGTCAATCCTAATGTGTGCCTAGAGCGTCTTGAGTAAATCCTAAAGTGTGCCTAGAGCGTCTTGAGTCAATCCTAAAGTGTGCCTAGAGCGTCTTGAGTCAACCACAATGTTAGCCTGGGGCGCCTTGATTCAATCCTAATGTGTGCCTAGAGCGTCTTGAGTCAATCCTAATGTGTGCCTAGAGCGTCTTGAGTCAATCCTAAAGTGTGCCTAGAGCGTCTTGAGTCAATCCTAAAGTGTGCCTAGAGCGTCTTGAGTCAATCCTAATGTGTGCCTAGAGCGTCTTGAGTCAACCACAATGTTAGCCTGGGGCGTCTTGAGTCAATCCTAATGTCTGCCTAGAGCGTCTTGAGTCAATCCTAATGTGTGCCTAGAGCGTCTTGAGTCAATCCTAAAGTGTGCCTAGAGCGTCTTGAGTCAATCCTAAAGTGTGCCTAGAGCGTCTTGAGTCAATCCTAATGTGTGCCTAGAGCGTCTTGAGTCAATCCTAAAGTGTGCCTAGAGCGTCTTGAGTCAATCCTAAAGTGTGCCTAGAGCGTCTTGAGTCAATCCCAATGTCTGCCTAGAGCGTCTTGAGTCAACCACAATGTTAGCCTGGAGCGTCTTGATGGTGTTCTTGTTATAGATGGGATTGTGAAGCATTCCGACACTCTTCTTATGGCCAAATGCAATGCAATTGTAACTGCTCTTATTTGTTAGTTGCTATTAAGTGCCATCAAAACTTCAATTGATCTGGCTTCCGAGGAAGAATAATTTTCTAACATCTTTGGATTCCAAGCACTCAAAGATAGGAAGATAAACTGTTTAGTAATCGCGTACTCAGATGTCACTCTGGAGCGTGCTTTGGTTGGATTCTGTTCAGGCGATTACTAAATGGAAGAAGGTAGGTTCACAGTCAGAAATAGTGCTCTGTTGATTAACCATCTACTTTAGATGGTGACTTGTCCATTTGTTTCTAGACCTCAGTCTCTTCTGTTCTCATGGGCCATCTGTTGAGCTAAATATATTTGCTTGCTGTTCTAATGAGCTGTTTGACTGTTTGAACAGATGTTGATGTGTGTATGTCTGTTCTTGTCTTGATCCCTTCTTTGCTAGTCTGTCTGACTTGCTGCTGTCAGTTGTGTTTGAATGTCCAGGACTCCACTACATAATTATTTTTACCATATGGGTCGTGATGACGTCATCTAGAGATAGTTGGACAAAATCAGGTCTTGGTTCTGTCTAAGGGAAAGTCCACTTGGGTCTCACTCAATAGTGGGACAAGATCAGGTCTTCGCTCTGTCTAAGGGAAAGTCCACTTGGGCCTCACTCAATAGTGGGACAAGATCAGGTCTTTGCTCTGTCAAAGGGAAAGTCCACTTGTGCCTCACTCAATAGTGGGACAAGATCAGGTCTTGGTTATGTCAAAGGGAAAGTCCACTTGTGTCTCATTCAAAAGTGGGACAAAATCAGGTCTTGGGTCTGTCAAAGTGAAAGTCCACTTCGGCCTCACTCATTAGTGGGACAAGATCAGGTCTTGGCTCTGTCAAAGGGAAAGTCCACTTGGGCATCACTCAATAGTGGGACATGATCAGGTCTTGGATCTGTCAAAAGGAAAGTCCACTTGGGTCTCACTCAATAGTGGGACAAGATCAGGTCTTGCTTTTGTCAAAGGGAAAGCCCACTTGGGCCTCAGTAAATAGTGGGACAAGATCAGGTCTTGGCTCTGTCAAAGGGAAATCCCACTTGGGCCTCACTCAATAGTAGGACAAGATCAGGTCTTGATTATGTCAAAGGGAAAGTCCACTTGTGCCTCACTCAATAGTGGGACAAAATAAGGTCTTGGCACTGTCAAAGTGAAAGTCCATTTGGGCCTCACTCAATAGTGGGACAAGATCAGGTCTTGGCTCTGTCACAGGGAAAGTCCCTTTGGGTCTCACTCAATAGTGGGACAAGATCAGGTTTTGACTTTGTAAAAGGGGGTCAACTTGAGTCTCACTCAATAGTGGGACAAGATCAGGTCTTGGCTCTGTCTAAGGAAAAGTCCACTTGGGCCTCATTCAATAGTGGAACAAGATCAGGTTGTGACTCTGTAAAAGGGGGTCCACTTGGGTCTCACTCAATAGTGGGACAAGATCAGGTCGTGGCTCTGTCTAAGGGAAAGTCCACTTGGGTCTCACTCAATAGTGGGACAAGATCAAGTCTTGGCTCTGTCTAAGGGAAAATCCACTTGGGTCTCACTTAATAGATGAACAAGATCAGGTCTTGGCTCTGCCTAAGGGAAAGTCACTTGGGTCTCACTCAATAGTGGGACAAGATCAGGTCTTTGCTCTGTCTAAGGGAAAGTCCACTTGGGTCTCACTTAATAGTGGAACAAGATCAGGTTTTGACTTTGTAAAAGGGGGTCAACTTGGATCTCACTCAATAGTTGGATAAGATCAGGTCTTGGCTTTGTCAAAGGGAAAGTTCACTTGGGGCTCACTCAATAGTGGGACAAAATCAGGTCTTGGCTTTGTCAAAGGGAAAGTCCAATTGGGCCTCATTCAATAGTGGGACAAGATCAGGTCTTGGCTCTGTCAAAGGGAAAGCTCACTTGGGCCTCACTCAATAGTTGAACAAGATCAGGTCTTGGCTTTGTCAAAGGTAAAGTCCACTTGGGCGTCACTCAATAGTGGGACAAGATCAGGTATTGGCTCTGTCAAAGGGAAAGTCCACTTGGGCCTCACTCAATAGTGGGACAAGATCAGGTATTGGCTCTGTCAAAGGGAAAGCCCACTTGGGCCTCACTCAATAGTGGGACAAGATCAGGTCTTGGCTCTGTCAAAGGGAAATCCCACGTGGGCCTCACTCAATAGTGGGACAAGATAAGGTCTTACCTCCGTCAAAGGGAAAGCCCACTTGGGCCTCACTCAATAGCGGGACAAGATCAGGTATTGACTCTGTAAAAGGGGGTCCACTTGGGTCTCACTCAATAGTGGAACAAGATCATGTTTTGAAAGTAAAAGGGGGTTCACTTGGGTCTCGCTCAATAATTAGACAAGATCAGGTTTTGATTCTGTTAAAGGGGGTCCACTTGGGTCTCACTTAATAATTAGACAAGATCAGGTGTTGACTCTGTAAAAGGGGGTCCACTTGGGTCTCACTCAATAATTTGATATAAGCAGGTTTTGACTCTGTTAAAGGGGGTCCACTTGGGTCTCACTCACTAATTGGATAAGAGCAGGTTTTGACTCTGTTAAAGGGGGTCCACTTAGGTCTCACTCAATAGTTGGATAAGATCAGGTCTTGGCTCTGTCAAAGGGAAAGTCCACTTGGGCCTCACTCAATAGTGGACAAGATCAGGTCCTAGCTCTGTCTAAGGGAAAGTCCACTTGGGCCTCACTCAATAGTGGGACAAGATCAAGTCTTTGCTCTGTCTAAGGAAAAGTCCACTTGGCTCTCACTCAATAGTGGGACAAGATCAGGTTTTGACTTTGTAAAAGGGAAAGCCCACTTGGGTATCACTAAATAGTGGGACAAGATCAGGTCTTGGCTCTGTCTAAGGGAAAGTCCACTTCGGCCTCACTCAATAGTGGACAAGATCAGGTCCTAGCTCTGTCTAAGGGAAAGTCCTTTTGGGTCTCATTCAATAGATAGACAATATCAGGTCTTGGCTCTGTCTAAAGGAAAATCCACTTGGGCTTCACTCAATAGTGGGACAAGATCAGGTCTTAGCTCTGTCAAAGGGAAAGTCTACTTGGGCCTCACTCAATAGTGGGACAAGATCAGGTCTTGGCTCTGTCAAAGGAAAAGCCCACTTGGGCCTCCCTCAATAGTTGGACAAGAATAGGTCTTATCTCTGTCAAAGGGAAAGTCCACTTGGGCCTCACTCAATAGTGGGACAAGATCAGGTCTCGGCTTTGTCAAAGGGAAAGTCCACTTGGGCCTCACTCAATAGTGGGACAAGATCAGGTCTTGGCTCTTTCTAAGAGAAAGTCCACTTGGGTCTCATTCAATAGATGGACAAGATCAGGTCTTGGCTCTGTCTGAGGAAAAGTCCACTTGGGTCTCACTCAATAGTGGGACAAGATCAGGTCTTGGCTCTGTCTAAGGGAAAGTCTACTTGGGTCTCACTCAATAGTTGGATAAGATCAGGTCTTGGCTCTGTCAAAGGGAAAGTCCACTTGGGCATTACTCAATAGTGAGACAAGATCAGGTCTTGGCTCTGTCTAAGGGAAAGTCCACTTGGGCCTCACTCAATAGTGGGACAAGATCAGGTCTTGACTATGTGAAGGGAAATCCCACGTGGGCCTCACTCAATAGTGGGACAAGATCAGGTCTTGACTCTGTGAAGGGAAATCCCACGTGGGCCTCAC
This sequence comes from Ariolimax columbianus, assembly GCA_036924085.1. NCBI lineage: Eukaryota > Metazoa > Mollusca > Gastropoda > Stylommatophora > Arionidae > Ariolimax > Ariolimax columbianus. The sequence continues at coordinate 56,721,068 of JAVGWX010000020.1, read as the reverse complement.
TCAATAGTGGGACAAGATCAGGTCTTGGCTCTGTATAAAGAAAAGCCCACTTGTGCCTCACTCAATAGTGGGACAAGATCAGGTCTTGGCTCTGTCTAAGGGAAAGTCCACTTGGGCCTCACTCAATAGATGGATAAGATCAGGTCTTGGTTCTGTCTAAGGAAAAGTCCACTTGGGTCTCGCTCAATAGTGGGACAAGATCAGGTCTTTGCTCTGTCTAAGGGAAAGTCCACTTGGGTCTCACTTAATAGTGGGACAAGATCAGGTTTTAACTTTGTAAAAGGGGGTTAACTTGGGTCTCACTCAATAGTTGGATAAGATCAGGTCTTGGCTCTGTCAAAGGGAAAGTCCACTTGGGCCTCACTCAAAGGTGGGACCAGATCAGGTCTTGGCTCTGTCAAAGGGAAAGTCCACATGGGCCTCACTCAATAGTGGGACAAGATCAGGTCTTGGCTCTGTCAAAAGGAAAGACGACTTGGGTCTCATTCAATAGTGGGACAAGATCAGGTCTTGGCTCTGTCAAAGGGAAAGCTCACTTGGGCCTCACTCAATAGTTGAACAAGATCAGGTCTTGGCTCTGTCAAAGGGAAAGTCCACTTGGGCCTCACTCAATAGTGGGACAAGATCAGGTCTTGGCTCTGTAAAAGGGAAAGCCCACTTGGGCCTCACTCAATAGTGGGACAAGATCAGGTCTGGGCTCTGTCTAAGGGAAAGTCCACTTGGGCCTCACTCAATAGTGGGACAAGATCAGGTCTTGGCTCTGTCAAAGGGAAAGCCCTCTTGGGCCTCACTCAATAGTGGGACAAGATCAGGTCTGGGATCTGTCTAAGGGAAAGTCCACTTGGGCCTCACTCAATAGTGGGACAAGATCAAGTCTGGCTCTGTCTAAGGGAAAGTCTACTTGGGTCTTACTCAATAGTGGGACAACATCAGGTCTTGCATCTGTCTAAGGAAAAGTCCACTTGGGTCTCACTCAATAGTGGGACAAGATCAGCTCTCGGCTCTGTCTAAGGGAAAGTCCACTTGGGTCACACTCAATAGTTGGATAAGATCAGGTCTTGGCTCTGTCAAAGGGAAAGTCCACTTGGGTCTCACTCAATAGCGGGACAAGATCAGGTTTTTTCTTTGTAAAAGGGGGTCCACTTGGGTCTCACTCACTAATTGGATAAGAGCAGGTTTTGACTCTGTTAAAGGGGGTCCACTTAGGTCTCACTCACTAATTGGATAAGAGCAGGTTTTGACTCTGTCTAAGGTAAAGTCCACTTGGGCCTCACTCAATAGTGGGACAAGATCAGGTCTTGGCTCTGTCTAAGGGAAAGTCCACTTGGGTCTCACTCAAAAGGGGGACAAGATCAGGTTTTGACTTTGTAAAAGGGGGTCCACTTGGGTCTCACTCAAGAGTGGAACAAGATCATGTTTTGAAAGTAAAAGGGGGTTCACTTGGGTCTCACTCAATAATTAGACAAGATCAGGTTTTGAATCTCTAAAAGGGAAAGTCCACTTGGGTCTCACTCAATAGGGGAACAAGATCAGGTTTTGACTTTGTAAAAGGGGGTCCACTTGGGTCTCACTCAATAGTGGAACAAGATCATGTTTTGAAAGTAAAAGGGGGTTCACTTGGGTCTCACTCAATACTTAGACAAGATCAGGTTTTGATTCTGTTAAAGGGGGTTCCACTTGGGTCTCACTCAATAGTGGAACAAGATCATGTTTTTGAAAGTAAAAGGGGGTCCACTTTGGTCTCACTCAATAGTGGAACAAGATCATGTATTAAAGTAAAAGGGGGTTCACTTGGGTCTCACTCAATACTTAGACAAGATCAGGTTTTGATTCTGTTAAAGGGGGTTCCACTTGGGTCTCACTCAATAGTTGGATAAGAGCAGGTCTTGGCTCTGTCTAAGGAAAAGTCCACCTGGCTCTCACTCAATAGTGTGACAAGATCAGGTTTTGACTTTGTCAAAGGGAAAGCCCACTTGGGCCTCACTAAATAGGGGGACAAGATCAGGTCTTGGCTTTGTCAAAGGGAAAGCCCACTTGGGCCTCACTAAATAGGGGGACAAGATCAGGTCTTGGCTCTGTCTAAGGGAAAGTCCACTTGGCCTCACTCAATAGTGGGACAAGATCAGGTCTTGGCTCTGTCAAAGGGAAAGCCCACTTGGGCCTCCCTCAATAGTTGGACAAGAACAGGTCTTGGCTCTGTCAAAGGGAAAGTCCACTTGGGCCTCACTCAATAGTGGGACAAGATCAGGTCTTGGCTCTGTCTAAGAGAAAGTCCACTTTGGCCTCATTCAATAGTGGGACAAGATCAGGTCTTGGCTCTGTCTAAGAGAAAGTCCACTTGGGTCTCATTCAATAGATGGACAAGATCAGGTCTTGGCTCTGTCTAAGGGAAAGTCCACCTGGGTCTCACTCAATAGTGGGACAAGATCAGGTCTTGGCTCTGTCTAAGGGAAAGTCTACTTGGGTCTCACTCAATAGTTGGATAAGATCAGGTCTTGGCTCTGTCAAAGGGAAAGTCCACTTGGGCATTACTCAATAGTGAGACAAGATCAGGTCTTGGCTCTGTATAAGGGAAAGTCCACTTGGGCCTCACTCAATAGTGGGACAAGATCAGGTCTTTGCTCTGTATAAGGGAAAGTCCACTTGGGCCTCACTCAATAGTGGGACAAGATCAGGTCTTGGCTTTGTCAAAGGGAAAGTCCACTTGGGCCTCACTCAATAGTGGGACAAGATCAGTTCTTGGCTCTTTCTAAGGGAAAGTCCACTTGGGCCTCACTCAATAGTGGGACAAGATCAGGTCCTTGCTCTGTATAAGGGAAAGTCCACTTGGGCCTCACTCAATAGTGAGACAAGATAAGGTCTTGACTCTGTCAAAGGGAAATCCCACGTGGGCCTCACTCAATAGTGGGACAAGATCAGGTTTTGATTCTGTTAAAGGGGGTTCCACTTGGGTCTCACTCAATAATTGGATATGAGCAGGTTTTGACTCTGTTAAAGGGAGTCAAATTTGGTCTCACTCACTAATTGGATAAGAGCAGGTTTTGACTCGGTTAAAGGGGGTCCACTTGGGTCTCACTCACTAATTGGATAAGAGCAGGTTTTGACTCTGTTAAAGGGGGTCCACTTAGGTCTCACTCAATAGTTGGATAAGAGCAGGTCTTGGCTCTGTCTAAGGAAAAGTCCACCTGGCTCTCACTCAATAGTGTGACAAGATCAGGTTTTGACTTTGTCAAAGGGAAAGCCCACTTGGGCCTCCCTCAATAGTTGGACAAGAACAGGTCTTGGCTCTGTCAAAGGGAAAGTCCACTTGGGCCTCACTCAATAGTGGGACAAGATCAGGTCTTGGCTCTGTCTAAGAGAAAGTCCACTTTGGCCTCATTCAATAGTGGGACAAGATCAGGTCTTGGCTCTGTCTAAGAGAAAGTCCACTTGGGTCTCATTCAATAGATGGACAAGATCAGGTCTTGGCTCTGTCTAAGGGAAAGTCCACCTGGGTCTCACTCAATAGTGGGACAAGATCAGGTCTTGGCTCTGTCTAAGGGAAAGTCTACTTGGGTCTCACTCAATAGTTGGATAAGATCAGGTCTTGGCTCTGTCAAAGGGAAAGTCCACTTGGGCATTACTCAATAGTGAGACAAGATCAGGTCTTGGCTCTTTATAAGGGAAAGTCCACTTGGGCCTCACTCAATAGTGGGACAAGATCAGGTCTTTGCTCTGTATAAGGGAAAGTCCACTTGGGCCTCACTCAATAGTGGGACAAGATCAGGTCTTGGCTTTGTCAAAGGGAAAGTCCACTTGGGCCTCACTCAATAGTGGGACAAGATCAGTTCTTGGCTCTTTCTAAGGGAAAGTCCACTTGGGCCTCACTCAATAGTGGGACAAGATCAGGTCCTTGCTCTGTATAAGGGAAAGTCCACTTGGGCCTCACTCAATAGTGGGACAAGATAAGGTCTTGACTCTGTCAAAGGGAAATCCCACGTGGGCCTCACTCAATAGTGGGACAAGATCAGGTCTTGGCTCTGTCTAAGGGAAAGTCCACTTGGGTCTCACTTAATAGTGGGAAAAGATCAGGTTTTGACTTTGTAAAAGGGGGCTAGCTTGGGTCTCACTCAATAGTTGGATAAGATCAGGTCTTGGCTCTGTCAAAGGGAAAGTCCACTTGGGCCTCACTAAATAGGGGGACAAGATCAGGTCTTGGCTCTGTCTAAGGGAAAGTCCACTTGGCCTCACTCAATAGTGGGACAAGATTAGGTCTTGGCTCTGTCAAAGGGAAAGCCCACTTGGGCCTCCCTCAATAGTTGGAAAAGAACAGGTCTTGGCTCTGTCAAAGGGAAAGTCCACTTGGGCCTCACTCAATAGTGGGACAAGATCAGGTCTTGGCTCTGTCTAAGAGAAAGTCCACTTGGGTCTCATTCAATAGATGGACAAGATCAGGTCTTGGCTCTGTCTAAGGGAAAGTCCACCTGGGTCTCACTCAATAGTGGGACAAGATCAGGTCTTGGCTCTGTCTAAGGGAAAGTCTACTTGGGTCTCACTCAATAGTTGGATAAGATCAGGTCTTTGCTCTGTCAAAGGGAAAGTCCACTTGGGCATTACTCAATAGTGAGACAAGTTCAGGTCTTGGCTCTGTATAAGGGAAAGTCCACTTGGGCCTCACTCAATAGTGGAACAAGATCAGGTCTTTGCTCTGTATAAGGGAAAGTCCACTTGGGCCTCACTCAATAGTGGGACAAGATCAGGTCTTGGCTTTGTCAAAGGGAAAGTCCACTTGGGCCTCACTCAATAGTGGGACAAGATCAGTTCTTGGCTCTTTCTAAGGGAAAGTCCACTTGGGCCTCACTCAATAGTGGGACAAGATCAGGTCCTTGCTCTGTATAAGGGAAAGTCCACTTGGGCCTCACTCAATAGTGGGACAAGATAAGGTCTTGACTCTGTCAAAGGGAAATCCCACGTGGGCCTCACTCAATAGTGGGACAAGATCAGGTCTTGGCTCTGTCTAAGGGAAAGTCCACTTGGGTCTCACTTAATAGTGGGAAAAGATCAGGTTTTGACTTTGTAAAAGGGGGTTAGCTTGGGTCTCACTCAATAGTTGGATAAGATCAGGTCTTGGCTCTGTCAAAGGGAAAGTCCACTTGGGCCTCACTCAATAGTGGGACAAGATCAGGTCTTGGCTCTGTCTAAGGGAAAGTCCACTTGGGTCTCACTCAATAGCGGGACAAGATCAGGTTTTGACTTTGTAAAAGGCGGTCCACTTGGGTCTCACTCAATAGTGGAACAAGATCATGTTTTGAAAGTGAAAGGGGGTTCACTTTGGTCTCACTCAGTAATTAGACAAGATCAGGGGTTGACTCTGTAAAAGGGGGTTCACTTGGGTCTCACTCAATAGTGGAATAAGATCATGTTTTGAAAGTAAAAGGGGGTTCACTTGGATCTCACTCAATAATTAGACATGATCAGGTTTTGATTCTGTTAAAGGGGGTCCACTTGGGTCTAACTTATTAATTTGATAAGATCAGGTTTTGACTCTGTAAAAGGGGGTCCACTTGGTTCTCACTCAATAGTGGAACAAGATCATGTTTTTGAAATTAAAAGGGGGTTCACTTGGGTCTCACTCAATGCTTGGACAAGATCAGGTTTTGACTCTGTTAAAGGGGGTCCACTTGGGTCTCACTCACTAATTGGATAAGAGCAGGTTTTGACTCTGTTAAAGAGGGTCCACTTGGGTCTCACTCTATAATTGGATATGAGCAGGTTTTGACTCTGTTAAAGGGGGTCAATTTTGGTCTCACTCACTAATTGGATAAGAGCAGGTTTTTACTCTGTTAGAGGGGGTCCACTTGGGTCTCACTCACTAATTGGGTAAGAGCAGGTTTTGAATCTGTTAAAGGGGGTCCAATTGGGTCTCACTCACTAATTGGATAAGAGCAGGTTTTGACTCTGTTAAAGGGGGTCCACTTACGTCTCACTCAATAGTTGGATAAGATCAGGTCTTGGCTCTGTCAAAGGCAAAGTCCACTTGGGTCTCATTCAATAGATGGACAAGATCAGGTTTTGACTTTGTAAAAGGAGGTCAACTTGGGTCTCACTCAATAGTGGGACAAGATCAGGTCTTGGCTTTGTCAAAGGGAAAGCCCACAAGGGCCTCACTAAATAGTGAGACAAGATCAGGTCTTGGCTCTGTCTAAGGGAAAGTCCACTTGGGCCTCACTCAATAGTGGGACAAGATCAGGTCTTGGCTCTGTCAAAGGGAAAGCCCACTTGGGCCTCCCTCAATAGTTGGACAAGAACAGGTCTTGGCTCTGTCAAAGGGAAAGTCCACTTGGGCCTCACTCAATAGTGGGACAAGATCAGGTCTTGGCTTTGTCAAAGGGAAAGTCCACTTGGGCCTCACTCAATAGTGGGACAAGATCAGGTCTTGGCTCTGTCTAAGAGAAAGTCCACTTGGGTCTCATTCAATAGATGGACAATATCAGGTCTTGGCTCTGTCTAAGGGAAAATCCACTTGGGCCTCACTCAATAGTGGGACAAGATCAGGTCTGGGCTCTGTCAAAGGGAAAGTCCACTTGGGCCTCACTCAATAGTGGGACAAGATCAGGTCTTGGCTTTATCAAAGGGAAAGTCCACTTGGGCCTCACTCAATAGTGGGACAAGTTCAGGTCTTGGTATTGTCAAAGGGAAAGTCCACTTGGGCCTCACTCAATAGTGGGACAAGATCAGGTCTTGGCTCTGTCTAAGAGAAAGTCCACTTGGGTCTCATTCAATAGATGGACAAGATCAGGTCTTGGCTCTGTCTAAGGGAAAGTCCACTTGGGTCTCACTCAATAGTGGGACAAGATCAGGTCTTGGCTCTGTCTGAGGGAAAGTCTACTTGGGTCTCACTCAATAGTGGGATAAGATCAGGTCTTTGCTCTGTCAAAGGGAAAGTCCACTTGGGCATTACTCAATAGTGAGACAAGATCAGGTCTTGGCTCTATCTAAGGGAAAGTCCACTTGGGCCTCACTCAATAGTGGGACAAGATCAGGTCCTTGCTCTGTATAAGGGAAAGTCCACTTGGGGCTCACTCAATAGTGGGACAAGATAAGGTCTTGACTCTGTCAAAGGGAAATCCCACGTGGGCCTCACTCAATAGTGGGACAAGATCAGGTCTCTGCTCTGTCTAAGGGAAAGTCCACTTGGGTCTCACTTAATAGTGGGACAAGATCAGGTTTTGACTTTGTAAAAGGGGGTTAGCTTGGGTCTCACTCAATAGTTGGATAAGATCAGGTCTTTGCTCTGTCAAAGGGAAAGTCCACTTGGGCCTCACTCAATGGTGGGACCAGATCAGGTCTTGGCTCTGTCAAAGGGAAAGTCCACTTGGGCCTCATTCAACAGTGGGACAAGATCAGGTCTTGGCTCTGTCAAAGGGAAAGTCTACTTGGGCCTCACTCAATAGTGGGACAAGATCAGGTCTTGGCTCTGTCAAAGGGAAAGCCCACTTGGGTCTCACTCAATAGTGGGACAAGATCAGCTCTCGGCTCTGTCTAAGGGAAAGTCCACTTGGGTCTCACTCAATAGTTGGATAAGATCAGGTCTTGGCTCTGTCAAAGGGAAAGTCCACTTGGGTCTCACTCAATAGCGGGACAAGATCAGGTTTTTTCTTTGTAAAAGGGGGTCCATTTGGGTCTCACTCACTAATTGGATAAGAGCAGGTTTTGACTCTGTTAAAGGGGGTCCACTTAGGTCTCACTCACTAATTGGATAAGAGCAGGTTTTGACTCTGTCTAAGGGAAAGTCCACTTGGGCCTCACTCAATAGTGGGACAAGATCAGGTCTTGGCTCTGTCTAAGGGAAAGTCCACTTGGGTCTCACTCAATAGCGGGATAAGATCAGGTTTTGACTTTGTAAAAGGGGGTCCACTTGGGTCTCACTCAAGAGTGGAACAAGATCATGTTTTGAAAGTGAAAGGGGGTTCACTTGGGTCTCACTCAGTAATTAGACAAGATCAGGGGTTGACTCTGTAAAAGGGGGTCCACTTGGGTCTCACTCAATAGTGGAATAAGATCATGTTTTGAAAGTAAAAGGGGGTTCACTTGGGTCTCACTCAATAATTAGACAAGATCAGGTTTTGAATCTCTAAAAGGGAAAGTCCACTTGGGTCTCACTCAATAGGGGAACAAGATCAGGTTTTGACTTTGTAAAAGGGGGTCCACTTGGGTCTCACTCAATAGTGGAACAAGATCATGTTTTGAAAGGAAAAGGGGGTTCACTTGGGTCTCACTCAATAATTAGACAAGATCAGGTTTTGATTCTGTTAAAGGGGGTCCACTTGGGTCTCACTCAATAGTGGAACAAGATCATGTTTTGAAAGTAAAAGGGGGTTCACTTGGGTCTCACTCAATACTTAGACAAGATCAGGTTTTGATTCTGTTAAAGGGGGTTCCACTTGGGTCTCACTCAATAGTGGAACAAGATCATGTTTTTGAAAGTAAAAGGGGGTCCACTTTGGTCTCACTCAATAGTGGAACAAGATCATGTTTTGAAAGTAAAAGGGGGTTCACTTGGGTCTCACTCAATACTTAGACAAGATCAGGTTTTGATTCTGTTAAAGGGGGTTCCACTTGGGTCTCACTCACTAATTGAATAAGAGCAGGTTTTGACTCTGTTAAAGGGGGTCCACTTGGGTCTCACTCAATAATTGGATATGAGCAGGTTTTGACTCTGTTAAAGGGGGTCAAATTTGGTCTCACTCACTAATTGGATAAGAGCAGGTTTTGACTCGGTTAAAGGGGGTCCACTTGGGTCTCACTCACTAATTGGATAAGAGCAGGTTTTGACTCTGTTAAAGGGGGTCCACTTAGGTCTCACTCAATAGTTGGATAAGAGCAGATCTTGGCTCTGTTAAAGGGGGTCCACTTGGGCCTCACTAAATAGGGGGACAAGATCAGATCTTGGCTCTGTCTAAGGGAAAGTCCACTTGGCCTCACTCAATAGTGGGACAAGATCAGGTCTTGGCTCTGTCAAAGGGAAAGCCCACTTGGGCCTCCCTCAATAGTCTGACAAGAACAGGTCTTGGCTCTGTCAAAGGGAAAGTCCACTTGGGCCTCACTCAATAGTGGGACAAGATCAGGTCTTGGCTTTGTCAAAGGGAAAGTCCACTTGGGCCTCACTCAATAGTGGGACAAGATCATGTCTTGGCTCTGTCTAAGAGAAAGTCCACTTGGGCCTCACTCAATAGTGGGACAAGATCAGGTCTGGGCTCTGTCTAAGAGAAAGTCCACTTGGGACTCATTCAATAGATGAACAAGATCAGGTCTTGGCTCTGTCTAAGGGAAAGTCCACTTGGGTCTCACTCAATAGTGGGACAAGATCAGGTCTTGGCTCTGTCTAAGGGAAAGTCTACTTGGGTCTCACTCAATAGTTGGATAAGATCAGGTCTTGGCTCTGTCAAAGGGAAAGTCCACTTGGGCATTACTCAATAGTGAGACAAGATCAGGTCTTGGCTCTGTATAAGGGAAAGTCCACTTGGGCCTCACTCAATAGTGGGACAAGATCTGGTCTTTGCTCTGTCAAAGGGAAAGTCCACTTGGGCCTCACTCAATAGTGGGACAAGATAAGGTCTTGACTCTGTCAAAGGGAAATCCCACGTGGGCCTCACTCAATAGTGGGACAAGATCAGGTCTTGGCTCTGTCTAAGGGAAAGTCCACTTGGGTCTCACTTAATAGTGGGAAAAGATCAGGTTTTGACTTTGTAAAAGGGGGTTAGCTTGGGTCTCACTCAATAGTTGGATAAGATCAGGTCTGTGCTCTGTCAAAGGGAAAGTCCACTTGGGCCTCACTCAATAGTGGGACAAGATCAGGTCTTGGCTCTGTCTAAGGGAAAGTCCACTTGGGTCTCACTCAATAGCGGGACAAGATCAGGTTTTGACTTTGTAAAAGGCGGTCCACTTGGGTCTCACTCAATAGTGGAACAAGATCATGTTTTGAAAGTGAAAGGGGGTTCACTTTGGTCTCACTCAGTAATTAGACAAGATCAGGGGTTGACTCTGTAAAAGGGGGTTCACTTGGGTCTCACTCAATAGTGGAATAAGATCATGTTTTGAAAGTAAAAGGGGGTTCACTTGGGTCTCACTCAATAATTAGACATGATCAGGTTTTGATTCTGTTAAAGGGGGTCCACTTGGGTCTAACTTATTAATTTGATAAGATCAGGTTTTGACTCTGTAAAAGGTGGTCCACTTGGTTCTCATTCTATAGTGGAACAAGATCATGTTTTTGAAAATAATAGGGGGTTCACTTGGGTCTCACTCAATGCTTGGACAAGATCAGGTTTTGACTCTGTTAAAGGGGGTCCACTTGGGTCTCACTCACTAATTGGATAAGAGCAGGTTTTGACTCTGTTAAAGAGGGTCCACTTGGGTCTCACTGAATAATTGGATATGAGCAGGTTTTGACTCTGTTAAAGGGGGTCAATTTTGGTCTCACTCACTAATTGGATAAGAGCAGGTTTTGACTCTGTTAGAGGGGGTCCACTTGGGTCTCACTCACTAATTGGGTAAGAGCAGGTTTTGAATCTGTTAAAGGGGGTCCAATTGGGTCTCACTCACTAATTGGATAAGAGCAGGTTTTGACTCTGTTAAAGGGGGTCCACTTACGTCTCACTCAATAGTTGGATAAGATCAGGTCTTGGCTCTGTCAAAGGGAAAGTCCACTTGGGCCTCACTAAATAGTTAGACAAGATCAGGTCTTGGCTCTGTCTAAGGGAAAGTCCACTTGGGCCTCACTCAATAGTGGGACAAGATCAGGTCTTGGCTCTGTCAAAGGGAAAGCCCACTTGGGCGTCCCTCAATAGTTGGACAAGAACAGGTCTTGGCTCTGTCAAAGGGAAAGTCCACTTGGGCCTCACTCAATAGTGGGACAAGATCAGGTCTTGGCTTTGTCAAAGGGAAAGTCCACTTGGGCCTCACTCAATAGTGGGACAAGATCAGGTCTTGGCTCTGTCTAAGAGAAAGTCCACTTGGGTCTCATTCAATAGATGGACAATATCAGGTCTTGGCTCTGTCTAAGGGAAAATCCACTTGGGCCTCACTCAATAGTGGGACAAGATCAGGTCTGGGCTCTGTCAAAGGGAAAGTCCACTTGGGCCTCACTCAATAGTGGGACAAGATCAGGTCTTGGCTTTATCAAAGGGAAAGTCCACTTGGGCCTCACTCAATAGTGGGACAAGATCAGGTCCTTGCTCTGTATAAGGGAAAGTCCACTTGGGCCTCACTCAATAGTGGGACAAGATAAGGTCTTGACTCTGTCAAAGGGAAATCCCACGTGGGCCTCACTCAATAGTGGGACAAGATCAGGTCTTGGCTCTGTCTAAGGGAAAGTCCACTTGGGTCTCACTTAATAGTGGGACAAGATCAGGTTTTGACTTTGTAAAAGGGGGTTAGCTTGGGTCTCACTCAATAGTTGGATAAGATCAGGTCTTTGCTCTGTCAAAGGGAAAGTCCACTTGGGCCTCACTCAATGGTGGGACCAGATCAGGTCTTGGCTCTGTCAAAGGGAAAGTCCACTTGGGCCTCACTCAATAGTGGGACAAGATCAGGTCTTGGCTCTGTCAAAGGGAAAGTCCACTTGGGCCTCATTCAATAGTGGGACAAGATCAGGTCTTGGCTATGTCAAAGGGAAAGTCTACTTGGGCCTCACTCAATAGTGGGACAAGATCAGGTCTTGGCTCTGTCAAAGGGAAAGCCCACTTGGGCATCACTCAATAGTGGGACAAGATCAGGTCTTGGCTTTGTCAAAGGGAAAGTCTACTTGGGCCTCACTCAATAGTGGGACAAGATCAGGTCTTGGCTTTGTCAAAGGGAAAGCCCACTTGGGCCTCACTCAATAGTGGGACAAGATCAGGTCTTGACTCTGTCAAAGGGAAATCCCACTTGGGCCTTACTCAATAGTGGGACAAGATCAGGTCTGGCTCTGTCTAAGGGAAAGTCTACTTGGGTCTTACTCAATAGTGGGACAACATCATGTCTTGGCTCTGTCTAAGGAAAAGTTCACTTGGGTCTCACTCAATAGTGGGACAAGATCAGGTCTCGGCTCTGTCTAAGAGAAAGTCCACTTGGGTCTCACTCAATAGTTGGATAAGATCAGGTCTTGGCTCTGTCAAAGGGAAAGTCCACTTGGGTCTCACTCAATAGTGGGACAAGATCAGGTCTTGGCTCTGTCTTAGGGAAAGTCCACTTGGGCCTCACTCAATAGTGGGACAAGATCAGGTCTTGGCTCTGTCTAAGGGAAAGTCCACTTGGGTCTCACTCAATAGCGGGACAAGATCAGGTTTTGACTTTGTAAAAGGGGGTCCACTTGGGTCTCACTCAATAGTGGAACAAGATCATGTTTTGAAAGTGAAAGGGGGTTCACTTGGGTCTTACTCAATAATTAGACAAGATCAGGTGTTGGCTCTGTAAAAGGGGGTCCACTTGGGTCTCACTCAACAGTGGAATAAGATCATGTTTTGAAAGTAAAAGGATGTTCACTTGGGTCTCACTCAATAATTAGACAAGATGAGGTTTTGAATCTGTAAAAGGGAAAGTCCTCTTGGGTCTCACTCAATAGTTGGATAAGATCAGGTCTTGGCTCTGTCTAAGGGAAAGTCCACTTGGGCCTCACTCAATAGTGGGACAAGATAAGGTCTTGACTCTGTCAAAGGGAAATTCCACGTGGGCCTCACTCAATAGTGGGACAAGATCAGGTCTTGGCTCTGTCTAAGGGAAAGTCCACTTGGGCCTCACTCAATAGCGGGACAAGATCAGGTTTTGACTTTGTAAAAGGGGGTCCACTTGGGTCTCACTCAATAGTGGAACAAGATCATGTTTTGAAAGTAAAAGGGGGTCCACTTGGGCCTCACTCAATAGCGGGACAAGATAAGGTTTTGACTCTGTTAAAGGGGCTCCACTTGGGTCTCACTCACTAATTGGATAAGAGCAGGTTTTGACTCTGTTAAAGGGGGTCCACTTGGGTCTCACTCACTAATTGGATAAGAGCAGGTTTTGACTCTGTTAAATGGGGTCCACTTTGGTCTCACTCACTAATTGGATTATAGCAGGTTTTGACTCTGTTAAAGGGGGTCCACTTGGGTCTCACTCACTAATTGGATAAGAGCAGGTTTTGACTCTGTTAAAGGGGGTCCACTTAGGTCTCACTCACTAATTGGATAAGAGCAGGTTTTGACTCTGTTAAAGGGGGTCCACTTGGGTCTCACTCACTAATTGGATAAGAGCAGGTTTTGACTCTGTTAAAGGGGGTCCACTTGGGTCTCACTCACTAATTGGATAAGAGCAGGTTTTGACTCTGTTAAAGGGGTAGTTCAGTTGGGTCTCACTCACTAATTGGATAAGAGCAGGTTTTGACTCTGTTAAAGGGGGTCCACTTGGGTCTCACTCACTAATTGGATAAGAGCAGGTTTTGACTCTGTTAAAGGGGTAGTTCAGTTGGGTCTCACTCACTAATTGGATAAGAGCAGGTTTGGACTCTGTTAAAGGGGGTCCACTTGGGTCTCACTCACTAATATAATGCACCTTCACTCAATGTCCTTGTGTTCTTCCTAAACTTAGGTTTGAACCTACACCATTCAGGGCACTAATTTGATGTCCTATATATCCAGATTGAGGAGTTGGCGTCAATAGCGCTTTACTTACATATAGCGCAGCTCTATTACCGTGACGTCACGGTTTGATGCCCATTTAAATATGAAACTGTAGTCACGTTTGTTGAACCTTGTTTATTTGACCGAACTACTACCATCCATAATCCACAAATGCCTAAACACGAACCTGTTAATAATAACTCCCGTTCAATTAGCACGCACACTTGCACACTTGCCAAATTTTCGAAACTAAATAAATACTTATTGTCTAATTTTATGAAGTTTCTTCACGTTTTGATGCCGTTAATATACATATGAATACATTTATAACACGGACTTTCTGATAACCTTGACATGAAAAACATACGATTTATGTGTGTGTGGGGGTAGGGGGGGGGGGGCTGAAGCGTTGTAAAACTGTTAGCGATGTGGTTAGCAATCCAAACATACTTATGTGCTGATCATGAATCAACAAGTTTTAACAACTATATGAAAATAAATCAGTTCTTTTTGTGTTCAAATATTCGTCTACAGAGACATGCACAGAGACGTTAAGACGTTTAACATAGTATAGTTAATGGAGATCCTTGTCCTACAGTCAGAAGCACAGAGACGTTAAGACGTTTATCATAGTATAATTAATGGAGATCCTTGTTATTTGGAAATTGAAAAGATTAGTCTTAACGGTCGCTGCTTGGGCAAAAATCAAGTTAAAAATATATCCTAATTATTCGAGAGATCCTTGTCCCACAGAGAATATGTTGCAACAATCGGACAGTGTGGCTATAACATCAGGTGTTGGTTATGTGGTTAGCGGAGCGGCATAGATGGGGCCTGACATGCTGCGGGTCTAACTTGCTTTAATTTAGATTTCCACCACCACCAGTCACAACAATTGACAATTCTATATTCCAGGGGGTACCAACCTAACGGTTGGAAACAGATACTGGAATAGCAAGTCACCAGCGGATTTTCACCTGCCAAAACATACGAAACAAAGGAGGACACACCTCCTCATGACCTCTAACGAACACACGTAGAATGAAGATAGGTACCCCCTCATTACAATGGGTCCATGTACTCCCAGTTACAATTACCCTATCGACCAAAAATGAAAATGGACCTATCTATCCCCAGCTACACTGGACCTATCTACCACCAGTTACAATTGACCCATCTACCCTCAGTTACTGTGGAACCCATCTACCCCCAGTTACAATTGACCCATCTACCCTCAGTTACTGTGGAACCCATCTACCTTCAGTTACAATTGACCCATCTACCCTCAGTTACTGTGGAACCCATCTACCCCCAGTTACAATTGACCCACCTACCCCCAGTTACAATTGACCCATCTACCCTAATTTAATGTGGAACCCATCTATCCCCAGCTACACTGGACCCATCTACCTTCAGTTATTGTGGAACCCATCTACCCCCAGTTACAATGGACCCATCTACCCCCAATTACATTTGACCCATCTACCCTCAATTAAAGTTGACCCATCTACCACCAACACCTTCAAATGTATCTGCATTGCCATCATTATATTTTACATTAACATCATCATTCTGGCCGTGAACACCAACATTCAAGTCTACAGATGCACATGGAGCTTAGGGCTGCTACTTTTGTACGTCATCAGTTTCTTTCAAAGACTTCGTGTTTTCTTCTTCAGATCTGTCCTGCTTTGGTTCTTCTGCTCTTCTTCTACCTGGCACATTCAGATGGTGTTGGTGTATTTCGAGTGTTTTTCGTCTAGAAGCATTCAGCAATAACTTCTTTTCGTTTCCTCGTTCAATGAGGGACGAAACAAATAGTGATGATATGTACAATATGTGGGGTCTTTCATGATAGTGATAACTGTCTCCACTTCGTTCGGTTTACAATCATTTTTAGTGTTATTAGAGCATACGATCAGTATCTTGTTCAGTGTTTAATAATGTGTTAACCTTGACCTCAATGTAACATTTCATATGTTAAACCTGGCCTGATTGCAACCATTCATATGTTAACTTTGGACTGTGTGATGCGTGTTATGTTAGCATACATGTATGTATGTAAAACGAGTGGCAAAGATGGCGCCCTACCGGCTACGAGTCCGCATTGATTTAGGTTTTTAGTTCATTATGGATGCTGCCAGGCCACAGATTTGCCTGGAGTTCACATTAGTCGACGACTTACACTTGTATTCACGGAGGTCTGTCGTTTTCCATTTGGACTGGTTGGTTGGTTGGTTCGTTGGTTGGTTTGTTGGTTGGTTTGTTCGTTGGTTGGTTCGTTGGTTTGTTTTTTTTGGTGGTGTTTTCTTCTTTCCGGTTATCCTGGGCTGGACATCAGCTATGATTTGTCACTACGCGTGGACCAGTATGATGTTCTCACGGTCTAATTTATACGGCTGAACTTCACGAGATAGACGCCCGTCGCCCTAGCTGCTGATAGCGTTGGTTTTGGTGGGAATAAAGTTTGGGCACAACTGTAATGAGCTGGGATACAGTACGAGAGAGATGCCTCACAACCTCGTGCGGTTATGGAAAAGGCCCGACATAAAACGATATATATCATCACCCCATCCCCTTTCCGCCCCCCCCCCTTGCTGCCTTGCGGGATACCTGTTTCCTAAATAGGTTTTAGGAGTAAACTCTGAGATAAAATCTGCATTCTCTGGTATTCCCAGTCGTCTCGACAATATCTTGCCACTGACCAAAGGTAGCTCAAGACCAGAGAGTGAGGTTGACAAAAGACGCAGCTTCATTCTCACTAAAATCCAAATCACAGCGCAGTCCACCCGTTTCAGTGGATACAGCAACAGAAAAGAACTGTCCACACAGCTGAACAAAGAGGGTGGTCTTCTTCACACCAGATGGACGAAAATCATGATGTATGTTGAAATGTACATATGTGTGTGTGTATGTATGTATGTATGTATGTATATATGTATGAATGTATGTGTGTGTGTATGCTCAAGCCCAGCCAGCTAAGCAGGAAACTCGTCATGAGTCTACAACGACAGCAAATGTGCTGAGCGGTATGGACCGCACAGAACACGGCTAGTCACTTGAGCAGTCGTGGTCATCCACTGCATCCGAGTCCATACCCAGTCGTTCTGACTTGTCTTGCCACTGGTTAAAGTTGGACTCGGACGAGAGAGCGAGGTCAACGAACTGCCCAACCCATCCTCACTTAAATAAAATTCATCGCGCAAGTCATTCTCTTTTCATTTATCCAGTACTAACACAGTCGAGCCTTGTGACTACGAGCGGCGAAGCGGAGAGCGTAAGTCCGCTGACAATCTAAACAACGGTCGAAAAGCTGTGTCAAATGCGGGTCCCCTGGCTGAGCAATAAAGCGGTTGAGCTACATGGATTTGCTGACATTCAAGATCACCGTTTCGCAAAGCTAACTTCCCAAGCTTTCACTGCCTACAAGTAGGCAGATCCCAAATCGGACTCGTCAGGCATCTCTGCACCCATCCACAACCCGGAATTCTCGTCAGGCATCTCCGCACCCATCCACAACCCGGATTTACAGAATACTTGACTGGAAGGACTGGCCAGGTGCTCATCACTCGTGATGGACGAACAATAACAACAACATGTATCTGTGTGTGTGTGTTGGTGGATGTGTGTTGGTGGGTATGTGTGTTGGTGGGTATGTGTGCGTGTGTGTGTATGTTGGTGGGTGTGTGTTTGTGTGTGTTTGTGGGTCTGTGTGTGTTAGTGTGTGTTTGTGTATGTTGGTGGGTGTGTGTGTGCGTGTGTGCGTGCGTGTGTGTGTTAGCTGTGTGCGTGCGTGTGTGTGTGTTAGTATGTGTGCGTGCGTGTGTGTGCTAGTCTATGTGCGTGTGTGTGTGTTAGTGTGTGTATGTGAGTGTGTGGCAAAATATGTGTGTGAGTGTGTGTGTGAGTCTTTGTGCGTGTGTGTGTATGTGAGTGTATGGTAATAAATGTGTGTGAGCGTGTGTGTGTGTGCGTTAGTGTGTGTTAGTTTGTGTGTGTGTGTCTGTTTGTGTGTGTACGTGCGTGTGTATGCGTGCGTGCGTGTGTATGGGGGGGGGGGTGGGGGGGGTGAGTGTAGGTGTGTGTGTGGATGTGTGTGTGGGTGTGTGAGTAGGTGTATGTGTGGATGTGTATGTGTGGGTGTGTGTGTATGTGGGTGTGTGTGTGTGGGGGGTGTATGTGGGTGTATGTATGTATATATATGTGTGTATGTGCGTGCTTGCGTGTGTGTATGTATGTATTTGTATGTATGTGTATGTGTGTATATATGTATGTATGTATGTATGTGTATGTACGTACATATTTGTATGTGTGTATGTGTTTTGATTGATTTAACTAATATACAATTTATGACTTACATCATATTAATATCCAGGAGAGAACCCAAAGAACGACAACCCACACTTATTGATTCCTCACTTCTTCTTCTGCGTTCGTTCATCATTCTCGAGCTACCAAGCCCTGAACAGGGCTTTGCAAATAGCATGATGTAGTCCGGAGAACGTTGTGTCGCTAGTTTACAGCTTGACTGCGTATTTGCAACTTTCGGCTCCACACATCCGTCTTCGGCAGCTTTATTCCTTACAATATCCTGTGTACACAATATGTTCATATTGTTGTACTAACATCACTCACTTGGTACGGTCACATATCGAGATCAAATGGTCTTGCAAACTCAATCCTCCACGGGAAGGTGCAAGGCAGACGACGAAGAGGCCGTTCCAAAAAGAGATGGGAGGACAACATAAAAGAATGGACCAGTCTCCGACCAGAAGAGTCACAGGCAGCGGCATCTGACAGAGAGAGATGGCGTGGAGTTGTGAGGATGTCTTCATGTGTGCCACAACGACCTCACTGGTTACGGGATGACCTTACCTGACCTGACCTCAAAATCACTCTTACAATGTCGCAAAGTTGGTAAACAAGTCAAACTTAGCGTTCTATGCAAAGACAACAAACAAAACAACAGACATGTAAAACCAGATCAATTTCATGGTAAGACCTAGAAAAAGTGACTTTCTAATGAGGTGTCTGGGTCTGACACTTCGGGTGAAAGTGAAAGTAGAATCCGCCATATTTGTTACTCAGAACGAGGATCACAGAAGTTAATATAAACTATCGCAATGATAAACATTAGTGCCAGCAAAACATTTTACTGACGTCACTCTACACCACTCATATTATTTTGAGACATAATGTAGAACATCTGGATACACTAACGTTAACAGTTAAATCTACATGATCTGTACACCTCGTAAGACTGTTAGATAAAAGTTGCAGTTTCTTACCTAGCCAACATGGGTGGACTTGTGTCACTGCCTACAGATAGAAACTTGGATACTATTGCTAAACGAGTCCAGTATTGGTCCGAATCTCGACCAGACCACGAAATGTTTGTTTTTTATAAGGGAGACGTTCGTGAATCCTACACGTTCCGAGAAGTCCTACAGCTGGCTGGGAAATTCGCCTACCGTTTAAGACGAGAGTACGGCTTTCGAAAAGGGGATATCATTGCCAATACTTTACAGAACTCACCTGAACGACTTTTTACTGACCTTGGTATCACCTTGGCGGGATGTATTTGCATGAACGGTGTGGTACGTATCGATTACTTGTATCTTCTTCTAGTACAGAACAATTGATGTTTACCACCTATTCACAATTTGTCCACATGTCGTCTTCTAGTAACGAACACAATGGACATTTGCAACCCTTTTACAATTTGTCCATGTGTCTTCTTCTAGTAACGAACACAAAGAACATTCACCATCTAATCACAATTTGTCAATGTGTCTTCTTCTAATAACGAACACAAAGAACATTCACCATCTAATCACAATTTGTCAATGTGTCTTCTTCTAATAACGAACACAAAGAACATTCACCATCTAATCACAATTTGTGCATTGTTTTACTTGAATTCCTTTTGCTCCTCGCAGGGATGATAGTGACCATTACAGCTCACTATCTGACAAGAAAAATGTATCAAATGGCTTACGTGCACGCTCACTGTGACGAATTTTGTATCAATTTTCTCAACATTATAATTTTGCAGACCACTTCACAACCTGTTTTTCTTGCCTTTTACGACATGATGGTAAGGTTACGGTACTGCTTTCTGCCCTGCCCATGTACCACTACGCTACAACCATTTCTCTGGAGCTGTCTCACACAAATGAGTTCCGTCCCTAGCAAGAAATGACATGGCTGCAGCACAAGTAGCAATCCGCTTCTCACTATCGCCAGGACTATCAATATGTATCTTTTTATGATTTGTTGGTTGGTACAGTGAGACTTTGTTGGCTGTTGGTACAGTGATATTTTGTTGGTTGTTGGTACAGTGATATTTTGTTGGTTGTTGGCACTGTGAGAATTTGTTGGTTGTTGGTACATTGAGACTTTGTTGGTACCGGGATGCTTTGTTGGTACAGTGATACTTTATTGGTACAGTGATACGTTGTTGCTTTTAGGTGCAGGGAGACCTTTCTTGGTACAGTAAGACTTTGTTGGTTGTTGGTACAGTGAGACTTTGTTGGTACCGGGATGCTTTGTTGGTACAGTGATACTTTATTGGTACAGTGATACGTTGTTGCTTTTAGGTGCAGGGAGACCTTTCTTGGTACAGTAAGACTTTGTTGGTTGTTGGTACAGTGATACTTTGTTGTTCGTTGTTGAAACAGTAAGATTGTGTTGGTTGTTGGTACAGTAAGACTTTGTTAGATATTGGTACAGTGAGACTTTCTTGGCTGTTGGTAAACTTAGATTTTGTTGGTTGTTGGTACAAAGAGAATTTGTTGGTTGTTGGTACAGGGAGACTTTATTGGTTGTTGGTACAGTGAGACTTTGTTGATTCAGTGAGACTTTGTTAGTTGTTGGTACAGTGAGACTTGGTTGGTTGTTAGTACAATGAGACTTTTTTGGATGTTGGTACATTGGAACTTTGTTGGTTGTTAATATAGTGAGACTGTGTTGGTTGCTGGTACAGTTATATATTTTTGGTTTTTGGTGCAGTGGGACTTTCTTGGTACAGTGAAACTTTGTTGGTTGTTGGTAAAGTGAGACTGTATTGGTTGTTGGTTCACTGATTATTTGTTGGTACAGTGAGACTTTGTTGGTTGTTGGTACAATGAGACGTTGTTCATACAGTGATACTTTAATTGTTGTTGGTACAGTGATACATTGTGGATTGTTGGTACAGTTAGACGTTATTTTAACAGTGATACTTTGTTAGTTGTTGTTACAGTGATTCGTGGTTAGTACAGTGAGACATTATTGGTTGTCTCTATAATGAAATTTTGTTGGTTGTTGATACAGTGAAACTTTTTTGGTTGTTGGTACAATGAGACTTAGTTGGTTGTTGGTACAGTGAGACGTTGTTGGTACAGTAAAACGTTTTTGATTGTTGGTATAATGAGACTTTGTTGGTCGTTGGTACAGTTAGTTGTTGTTGGATGTTGGTACAGTATGGTTTTGTTGGTTGTTTGTAAAGTGAGACCCTGTTGGTTGTTGATACAAAAAGTTGTTATTGGTTGTTGGTACAGTGAGACTTTGTTGATACAGTGAGACTCTGTTTGTTGATGGTACAGAGCGACTTTGTGGGCTGTTAGTACAGTTAGAATCTGTTGGATATTGGTACAGTGAGACTTTGTTGGTTGTTGATACAGTGACATTTTCTTTGCTGTTGGTAAACTTAGGTTTTGTTGGTAGTTGGCACAGTAAAGATTTTTTGGTTATTGGTACAGTGCGACTTTGTTGGTTGTTAGTACAGTGAGAGTATTTGGATGTTGGTACATTGAGCTTTTGTTTGTTGTTGATATAGTGAGAATCTGTTGGTTGCTGGTACAATTATATTTTATTGGTTGTTGATGCAGTGAAACGTTTTTGGTACAGTGAGACATTGTTGGATGTTGGTACAGTGACATTTTGTTGGTTGTTTGTACAGTGACAGTGTATTGGTTGTTGGTGCAGTGAGACTTTCTTGATAAAGTGAGACTTTGTTGGTTGTTGGTACAGTGAGACTTTATTGGTGCAGTGAGATGTTGGATGTTGGTACAGTGAGTCTCTCTTGGTTTTTGACATAGTGAGACTTTGTTGGTATTTGGCACAGTGAGACTTTGTTCATTGTTGGTACATTGAAACGTTATTTAAACAGTGATACTGTGTTGGTACAGTGATACTTTGTTGGTACAGTGATACTTTGTTGGTACAGTAATACTTTGTCTGTACAGTGAATTTTCCGTGGTACAGTGAGACTTTGTTGGTTGTGGATACAGTGACACTTTGTTTGTTGTTTGTGCAGTGATGCATTGTAGATTTTTGGTACAGTTAAACTTTATTGGTACAGTGAAACTTTATTAGTTGTTGGTACAATGATTCTTTGTTGGTACAGTGGAACTTTCTTCGTTGTCTGTATAGTGAGACTGTGTTGCCTGATAGTACAGTGAGACTTGGTTGCCTGTTGGTACAGTGTGATCTTGTTGCCTTTTGGTACAGTGAGACATTGTTGCCTGTTGGTACAGCAAGACCGTGTTGTCTGTTGGTACAGTGAGACTTTGTGGTTTGTTGGTACAGTGAGACCTTGTTGCCTGTTGGTACAGTTATACCTTTGACCTCACATAACAGTGATATTGCAAGCATTCTGAGGTCAGTGGTGAAACGCGAAGTGAGCAGATTCACAGCTGCTGTTTTTGTTCCAAGTTCACGACTTGAATAAAATAATAGCAACCGGCAGGTAATTAATGACGGAAGACCACCACACGATAACGACAATGTAATACTTGTACGGTTACAGGGGTTTTGATCTGGTTCTTTTAAATAAGGACAACAGTCCTATACCAGACACATACACAACTTTCTACTTGGTCGTCTGTTACGATATGAATAAAAACCTGTAGCGGACATATTCTATCCTCATCAGTAATTGGTTCCCACCTGTACATATTTTTACACAAATTAAGATCCTGTGGAGGTGCATCTTCCCGAAAAAAACATATTGACCCGAGACTTGGTTGACCACACAAACCATACTTAAGAAGATTGAAACTATCAAGCTAAAATCCTTCAATAGGGTTTCAAAATACCACGGAATGCGGACAAAAACGGGGAAAGTCAACAATAGCTGGATATAGATCAAAACTGACTAGTCAACAACATTAGATCTAGGAAATTAACTTACTTCGGACACATCGAACGTGACATAGATCTAGAAAAATTCGATCTTGGTGGTAGTGGCATTTGGCAACAAATTCAGAGCAGGCTGTGAATAAGATGGATAAGCGACATGTAAGAGGCTCTGGGGTTGACAGTGGCAGAAGTAGGGGAGCTGGGCATGGATCGACTGTCTTATAGATAGTCTGAAATGAGAGAGTCGTTCTACAAATACCATGCTACCTGATAATGATGATGATTATATACCTATTCTTTATGTACCCTTATACACTTCAAATTTGAGAACCTGCGATATATCTAATCTTTATGCGTCCTAATATATTTTCACTTTGAGAACCTCATTTCCATATTCAGGTGATGTTCTCTGACGGACTGGATTTCCTGACTACCGCTCGCAACAGCAACCTTCCAGCCGTGGTGGTATGTCCAGATGGCCATACTCCAGCCTGGAGAATACTGAAACCTTACGTGTGTGGAGACTTGACTTCCGCGTCAGCTCATCTCGAGTGTGACCTGGCACCAGTGATGAAGACAGCAATTCTGGTATCCAGACATCGTGACGGGTAAACTCGAGATGCCAACATCATGTTCGACATTCCTGCTTACTGTAACTGAAATTGTATATCTGTAAAGTTTTATCTGATTTGTATTAATCGTTTCTGTACAAATTGTACCCCTTCACAAGTGACACATGTTTATCTGATTTGTATTAATCGTTTCCGTACAAATTGTACTCCTTCACAAGTGACACTTATTTATCTTAACTTGCGGATAAACTCGGAATGTCAACATAAGTATTGGCATTTTGATATACTTAAGCTTAAATTTGTTGATGTGTATACTTGAATCTTATTATTGACAATCATATGCGTAAAAAACGTACATAGAAATCGTGTCCCTGGAAATATGGCACATCTTTATCTTACCTTACTTTGTTAACTGTGTAAATGTTACAAATGTCAATCGTATACATGTCAACTTTACACATGCAAACTTAACGCATGTAAAACTTCAGCGCATTTACATTTCAATCGTTCAATAATAAATATCAGCCAAGTCAATCTTGCACATGTCGACCTTGAACAAGTAAACCTTGCACATGTGTCAATCTTATTCATCTCAATCTTACACATTCAAATCACACCTACATCTCTATGTCAATCATACCCATGTCAATCACACCCACACCTCTATGTCAATCATTCCCATGTCAATCACACCCACACCTCTATGTCAATCATACCCATGTATATCGCATACAACCACTATAAATGAGGTGTCTGTAAAGATGTCTGTACGGCTGGCAGACATTGTTAACAGCTCCATTGTCTGTATGTTTGAGAGGCCTCGCTTACAGCTCCGTTGTCTGAATGGTTGACAGGCCTCGCTTACAGTTCCGTTGCCTGAATGGTTGACATGCCTCACTTACAGCTCCATTGTCTGTATGGTTGCCAGGTCTCGCTTGCAACTCTTAACGATGTAGTCCCCGTGCCACTTGAGTGACAGGCAGACCATAGTTGGCCCTGTCATACATTTTAAGGACTCCCTCATGTACGAAAGTGCACAGCACCTTGAGTCGACTGTTGCGTTTGTTAGACTCATTGAAGTTGAGGTCTGAAGACGAACGAGGAAGAAGAAGATACAAAACAGTTAATTAGCCCAACAACCTGCAAACCATTACGGGATCCATTTTGAAACGATTCATCACATCCACGTGCTATTCTCGGACATCGACAAATGAACATATCAGCTCCATTATCAGTTTATAATAGTTCTTGAAGCTCAAATATTAGCCACGCCAAGTTAGTTAAAAAGGATACCATTACTGCCACCTGGAACAATCCAGAGGTTCTCTGAAATGTGTCTGGAGTTGCTAGGTGAATCATCATATAGTCTTTCTTACTCTTTGATGTCCAGTTGGCTGAGTTTCATGAGGTGCAGCTTTGTGCATATCGAGTCTTTTTTAGTTCGTCATAATGAACACTTGTCTTTCTGATGTCACTTGTACCATTAAGGTTATCAGACAAGAAAGTCGGCATGGCATGGACATGTCCAACATCACAGTGTAACTGTTGATGCACGTCTTGTGTCGACACTGTACGATGAAGCTGGAAGGCCTCTCCAGGTCATATATCATATATAACATATTTCAATGGAGATCACGATGTTTACAGTATAGCCAGTCAACCTCTCAACGTAGATAATTTATCCAAGTGAAGATATAAGCCTATACAGCCATGTCAGCCACGTCGCTGTAACTGCCAGAATAGCCATGAAATCACAACTAGACAGCGTTAGAGACACCAGTTTCAGATTATGCAATCAGAGTTAGCTTCCACAGCTTTTCTCGTGACTAGAACTCACGCGCACCAGTGGTTGCAGAATTGGGGGTGTTGAGATTCTCACCAAGGCAACAATGTTAACAGACCACGTGACTAGGTTCACATCACGTTAACAATGTTAACAGACCACCTACTCAGGTTTACATCACAAGAACAATGTTAACAGACCACGTGACCAGGTTCACATCACGTTAACAGTGTTAACAGACCACCTACCCAGGTTTACATCACAACAACAATGTTCACAGACCACGTGACCAGGTTCACATCACGTTAACAGTGTTAACAGACCACCTACCCAGGTTTACATTACAACAACAATGTTCACAGACCACGTGACTAGGTTCACATCACGTTAACAATGTTAACAGACCACCTACCCAGGTTTACATCACAACAACAATGTAAACAGACCACGTGACTAAGTTCACATCACGTTAACAATGTTAACAGACCACCTACCTAGATTTACATCACGTTAACAATGTTAACAGACCACATGACCAGGTTCACATCACGTTAACAATGTTAACAGACCACGTGACTAGGTTCACATCACGTTAACAATGTTAACAGACCACCTACCCAGGTTAACATCACAACAACAATGCTAACAGACCACCTACCCAGGTTTACATCCCAACAACAATGTTAACAGATCACATACCCAGGTTCACATCACAACAACAATGTTAACAGATCACATACCCAGGTTCACATCACAAGAACAATGCTAACAGATCACTCGTGTGTCTGCAGTCAGCTTAATTATATTAAGTATGATAACATCGTTGATAATTCCGCAGCTGATAACACTGACAGCCATGCTCGCGGGTGAGATTTGGGTTGAGACGTACACACTTTTACCAACGATATTGTTGTTTAAAAGTCACATTGTGCTTATTATAATAGCATACGTGAGAAGAAATGGAGCATGTACGTGTACATGTGTGCATATTTATAATATATTGTATTATTGAATGAGCCATCATCCATTGGCTTTTCCACTGTTGAGGGTCCCAGCTTCTCTTCCAACGGTCTCTGTCATGGTCCACTGTGGCTTCTCTACTGTTGAGGGTCCCAGCTTCTCTTCCAACGGTCTCTGTCATGGTCCACTGTTAGTGTTGTTGCTGGATGCAAGGGAGTCGGTGTTGATGGTCGTCCCCGTGGTTGATTCTTGTCTCTGAGGTACCATTCTGCTGTCACTATACACCATGGATCGAGTAAGTGGCCTGTCTAGCCATATTTGATCTTGTCTACATAAAATAACCAATTTCATTTTGCTACCTCCATATACATGTATTTCTAATTTCCCAGTCTCTTGAGGAAGCAGACTTTCCGACTCTTGCTGATCCCTCGAGCTGCGGAAACTAATCGGCCGTGTATTAAAGATAGCTCGAGAAACAATAATCAAATTACAACACAGAGCAAGTAAAAGGGTTCATAAGTCGTTTCGTTTCTTGAAGGAAGCAAACTACACATCTACATTCTACTAGGATATCAGACGACATGCCTTACCAGAACATTTATTCCATCCCAGGCACAGACAACCGTTCCTCGAGGACCTCAAGGACAGCCAGGAGGACATCTTTGTGGATCCTGACATCAAGCCTGACGACATCATGTACGTTTTCACCACTTCCGGTAGCACGGGATACTGCAAGCTCGTGCCTAGGACACATGCAGAAATCATTGACACATGGCGTGTTGTCTTTGATAGAATCATGCAAGAAACTCAGCAAGTTTGGAAGGACATGGTCAATTATAATGACAGGCTCATTGGTAATACTAACATGTTAACGTGTATTGTGATTTTTTTTTCTAAATCATTATTACTATCAATTATTGTTATTATTATTATCCTATATTATTATTTTCCGTTAGACGGGAAATCATTGGCACATACCATAATTTTTATATTCAACATTTCTGTGATTTCGAGGTCAAGCTGCTGCCAAACAGTGAAGTCTACTGTTTTTAGTCTACTGTTTTTCTTAAATTTTTTGGTTAACATGAACTGCAGGATGTGGCCAACAACACAGGTAAGAACATGAACTGCATGATGTGGCCAACAACACAGGTAAGAACATGAACTGCAGGATGTGGCCAACAACACAGGTAAGAACATGAACTGCAGGATGTGGCCAACAACACAGGTAAGAACATGAACTGCATGATGTGGCCAACAACACAGGTAAGAACATGAACTGCAGGATGTGACCACCAACACAGGTAAGAACATGAACTGCATGATGTGGCAAACAACACAGGTAAGAACATGAACTGGTTGATGTGACCACCAACACAGGTAAGAACATGAACTGGTTGATGTGACCACCAACACAGGTAAGAACATGAACTGGTTGATGTGACCACCAACACAGGTAAGAACATGAACTGCATGATGTGGCAAACAACACAGGTAAGAACATGAAGTGCAGGATGTGGCCAACAACACAGGTAGGAACATGAATTGGTAGATGTGGCCAACAACACAGGTAGGAACATGAATTGGTAGATGTGGCCAACAACACAGGTAAGAACATGAATTGGTAGATGTGGCCAACAACACAGGTAAGAATATGAAGTGTAGGATGTGGCCAACAACACAGGTAAGAAAAAACAAGAATTAAATGGAAATTTAGTAAACAGCTGGAATACCTGATTTTTACATGTATATGTATGCTGTCACATATGCTTCAAAGCAAACAAAAAAGATACACACAGAGAGATTAACATTTGTCGCAGAAGAGACTTGCAGATTAGTGTTAACAATATTAATGGAATTAGAATAAATAACAAACAAGAAGATCTCACAAAGACCAGGTATCAGATAATTGAATAAGTGCATCAGTTTTACATACCTAGGAATTAGAAATGATAAAGTCGAAGGAACAGACCAAGGTGTTAACGACATTATCAGCAGAGCTATATTTACTTTCAACTCACTTTATCCAAAATTGGACTTAACAGCATATTCCATGAGAATAACATCAGGCTGTTTAACACGAATGTTAAGTTATCCTGTTAAAATGTTCTAAGATAAATTTGTTGACTAACATTGTCAAATCCCCACTGCCGACATTTTTTAAACAAATGCCTTTGTAGCACACTTCATGGTAGTTGGCCAACACATATTTCTCTGAAAAGAAAACGGCAACAACAAATACAGAAAGGAATTGCTGACAGCAAGTTACGATGTTTGGAGATGCACAGAAAGACATAGCTTGAAAGCTCTTCCGACCAACTCCCAAAGCCTGGAAAGGACCTCATGCTCCTCTGTTACGATATAATAATCATTCCAGAGAACCTGTACACCATACATCAGGAGAAGAATAATCGAAAACATAATTTGCCATCTAGAACATCAACACGTTCTAACTGACACCTTTGCCAGTTATGGACAAACTAAAGAGACCGAGAATACTGCTGGGACATTTCCATATGTTATGTTTGAGGACTTCATGTGTAGACTGGAAGCAGTCCCAGTTGCTCTAGACCTAGACAAATAATATCGCCAGGTCGACTTTTGGACAGTGACGCTGTTTGAAGCAGTGTGGAATCAATACATGACTGGTGAGATGTATATCAGCTGATCTGATGGATGCAGAGAACAATTACACTCTGCTTGGAATCTTGAACATTTCCATTTGGTAAAATATTTTCCAAATGTTTTCGAACGTAATTGTTTCGTGTATATATTTCAACACTTATTCCATTATTCGTTGTCATGTTCACAAACATTAAGTACAGACCAATCTAACATTGTTAGAGTTTTGAAAGCAACTTTTTCTGTTTAAATTTTTTTATTTCTCAAAATCAGAATTTGTTGAAACATGGAGACATGCTTTTCGCAATGTTGGTTAGGACAGTGTGCTCATATTTATGTGAAATTCAAAGAGTTTTCCAATCCAGAATGTGTTTTCTATAGTGATAAACAGTTTGTGCAAAGTGCACCAAAGTAGAAAATGTAAGTTTCGGAAGCTAACAAAAACATATTTCGGACAGGTTGTTAAGCTATATGCAGATCATGACTTAATTGTCAGTAACGCCTTCTATCAGCACTGTAGAAGTCAAATACTCAATTGGTAAACCAGACGTCCCAAATAGACTTCTTACTAACACAAAAGAAAAAGAGATGTAGAGTGATTGATTCCAATTTGATCCTGAATGTTCTAATTCACTTTGACCATATGCCTATGATGCTGTGAATATATAAACCAACTTGGATAAACAATATAAGACTCTTACACAAATAGTAAAATAAATATAGAGAAACTCAAAGAAAGATAAATTATTGAAATAAATGAAGGGAGAGGTTAAAGCCTCCAATAATACCGTAACAAGTACAAGCAGCACATAACTTGAGTAGCAGTTTTTCAAACCTTCCATTCATGTATAGTAAAAGAGAAAAAACAAACATGTGGTCATAAATGGTAGAAATAGAAAAACAAGGAAGATTGCAAAGCTCACAGACAAGCTGCAACAGAGGGCACAAAAAGAAAACTGTGAAAATTGCAAAATGTGATTCATTGACAAAATTTGGAGAGTAGTCGCAAACGTATGTACTGCATCACCTGCAAATTTTTACTGAAGCATTAAACCAATGAGAGAGAGAAAGAGGAACAATTCAATCCATCAATAAATATCAACAGTAAGTACAAGGAACAACTCACTAACAGCCAAAACATAAGAAACTGATGAAAAATATACTTTAGCAAGCTACTAAACCGAGAACAGTTTGAACAAGCACAGCAGCAGTTGAGTGAGAACGAAAAAGTGTTCAGCTTAAAAAAGAATTTTAAATCAGAAGTTGAAGCAGCCCTGCGGGATAGCAAGGAAAATAGTGCGGCAGGCATATATGGTATCCCATCAGATATGGTACTAGCATGGAGGACAGTTCTGGCAGAATATTTAATGTTGTCTAGACCTCGAGAAAGGCTGCGATAAATTTAACTGCAAGCGATCATCATTTCTATTAGAAAAAATAAAGATAACGAGCTGAGAGTGCGAAAAGTAAAGGGCGCTCTCTCTATTAGTCACACGAACAAGACATATGCTAAAAGACTAGAAATAAGAGCAAAGTCAGATACTGTTCAGGGTAAAAAGGAGCTGCATCGACACAATATTTACATTGACACAAATATGTGAACTGTCTATAGAATACGATGGGAACCACTGTCTCATATTCATAGATCAGGAAAAGTCGGTAGATAGAAAGAATGTAAGTAAATTGTGTAAGATCCTGGCAGGTTATGGACAACAAGGTCCCCTGTATTGTAATAGCAAAGGCCTTTAACAGGACAGACAAGAGTGCAGTAAGAAAAACGACGGCGTGTGGGAGTGGTTCCCCATTTCATCAGGTGACATGCATGGCTGTGTTCTCTCTCCACTCCTCTTTGTCACTTATATTAATTAAATCTCCTTGGAGACAAATACAGAACAGGAAAGTAACAAACGAATTGAGCTTAGCAGATGACCAATGTTTCATCCAGCCCTGACTCAATGTACTTAAACTGTAGAAGTGAAACATGATTATCAACACATCAAAAACATTGACAATGAGTAAAGGTAGAAGGCACGCTGCACTTTATATTCATCGAAGTGAGAGCAACATCAAGATGGTGCCAAATGTAGGCATTAGGAACTGTTTTTACTGAAAACCACAGACTTGATACAGAAATTAAAACGAGAGTGCAGAGGGCAAATTCTACCGTAGCTGTCTCCACTACTAAGACACCCCTGATTTGCCTCTAAGCAAAAAAAGTAAATGATACAAAGTATCTTTATCTCTACCCTGTGCTGCCAATGTCAGACATGGACATTGAATACGGTCAAGAACGAAAGCTAGCCACCCATGAAATTCGGTGTCTACGAAAGGTCACCAAAAACACCCAAAGAGACTGAATCGCAAATAGGAATATTCGAGAACAGAAGGTTCGAACAATTTCCAGCCTAATTTACGCGGAGTAATAGATCATGAAATTAATTTGACTGCATTGTGAGAATGCAAAAGAACACAGTTTATGCATCCTTCTATATAGGAGAACAACAAGAGAGATGACAAATAGTAGACCGATGAAAAGGTGGATAGGCAGTGTAAACGAAACGTGTCGTCAATTTAATATAAGTGCTACTTGGGCGTTTAGAGGGACAGAATACAAATACATACTACAAAATTGGGTTACAACTTTGTAGAAAGTGAGACGACAAAGAAAAACAATTTCTAAATTGATTTTCCAAACCCCCAAATTAGTCAATTTTTGTCAAACTTTTCTGAAGATAATCTTAAACTTTGAAAAATATGTACATAATCTGTGAATGAGCTTTCTTTGTAATTAATAAATTTGTGAATTATATTTCATAAAAATATTTAAAACGATTCTTCTTTTTCTGTCTATGAAAAGGACATTTAAAGATATTTTTTTCTTTACAAAATAATTTATTAATCAGATAGACAGTATCAGAATATATAAAACAAGAAAGAAAATCATGCCCAACAAGGAAAGTGAACTGATCCTATCATGAGAGAAAAAAAATTGAAATAAATTAGTAAAAGTTGATTAAGGTTGAGCTTAATCAAAATTAAAAAAGTGTATGGTCAGACAAGCTTTTACTTTTGATTAAGCTCAACCTTAATCAACTTTTACTAGTTTCTTTCATGTTTTGTTTCTCATTATACACACCCACAGAACCGCTGCAGCCTCGCCTTATTTTAAACTGATCCTATCATGAATTGCGAAAAAAATATTTCAAATCTATCTGGGATAATGTTTTACGATTGTATTTTTATATCATATGCATTTCTGTACTAACTACCCAGTATTTTAAACAATTGACTTAAAATAAATGGAGGAAGTGCTTCAGTTTTCTTAGACCAAGCAGAGAAATACATTTATAAGGTTCATATAATAAATGATATAGTAAATAAAACAAATAGTGCAGAAAATTAACAATATGGAAAGAAATCAACAGGATAAAGATCGAAGAGAAAATCATGATGAACAACTTAAAGAATGGAACATGCAATGAAGAGATTTCGCAAATAAAATAATGATACATTGCAGTGAGAAAAGCGTAACGTATTATGCGTATCAGCTTTATGTGTTTATTGGTTTCAGTCTGCTACACATCAGTACATATTAATTTCAGCTGTCCACTTTTAATTCTTTTAATAAAATTGAAAGGAGATCAACTTAAGTAATTTAAAATGAATTGCGAGTTGATCTATTTTGCAGACTTCTAGATGAGTGTAGGCCACATAATGAGACAGTCTGCTTAAATATTTTTGGTCACATTATATGAATTGTTTCAAGAAAGTACGCGATATATCCAACATAACTATCAGGATGGAATGTCAATAATTAAAATTTTATTAGTCAGACATATTTATTAAATTGACTTGCAGCAGGACGATGCCATATATTTAAAATGTGCTAGTTTAATCAGACACCTAAAAACACACCTGACATAATTACCAGGGTGCCCAAACGAAGCTATTTACGCTATTGAGTGAAGTTTTGAATACGAATCTCTTTGGCATCGCCATCACATTTACATCTACTTCAATGATTTTCAGACTTTACGTTCACTTCTAAAGATGCGTAGAAAATGTTACATTAATTAGTGCTGAGAAACCGGATGCAAATATTAATCTAAGATTATATGACATTGAGACCAAATGTGTGATTTATGGACCTTCTGAAAAGCTTAATAGCAGATCAGCCTACACAGTGGAAACTGTGTGCCAAAAACATCCACAAGTAATATGTAGATCCAACTACAGAAAATTGTAACGGTTAATTCATGTAGAGAACAACAAGAATTGAAAGCGCAATTCAAACTCAAAATTGTTCCTTAACTCTTATCCTTATAAACAATAGATGTGTTCCAAGTTGTAGATACAACTCTTTTCTCAATCATTCGCATTCAATATTTATATATTCCAAAGAGACATAGAAACAATGCAATAAGTTCAATCTGTATTGCGGAGGAAATGGTTTTTTTTTAATGGAGGGGTTGATAGTGGATAAATGTCCAGGTCAAAGTGATATTCATCCAAAATTGCTGTTTAAAATTAGAGACAGGCTAGAAAAACCATTGGCTAGATTATGTGCTCATTCAGTTGCAAAAGGGATTATTACAGCAGATTGAAAAAATTCAGTAGTGATCCATTTATTTAAAAAAGACAAAAAATTAGACCCGAAAAATGATAGACCGGTGAGTTATGAAGCACAGTCTGTAAATCGTTAAAGTTAAACAGAAAAGAAAACATTATAATGCATTTAGACAAGTTTAATCTAATCAAGAATAGTCAGCATAGGATTACTAGAGGTAGATTGTGCTTAACAATTATATTTGAATTCATAAATAAGGTTAAATGAATGACATTTATAGGAAAGCCATTGGGTGTTTTGTATATAGATTTTGCAAAACCTCACCAAGTACCTCATCAAAAATTATTTAGGAAGTTAAAATCACACGGAGTAGGTGGGGAAATTGCAAAATGGATTTAAAATAGGTTAACCGGAAGAAGGCAGAGTGTGGAACAAAATAAGAAGTACTCTGAGTGGACTGTCACATTGCTGGGTTTTGAGACCAATTTTTATCATTATATAAATAAACAATTTAAACATTGATATCGGAGCCATGACTGCAACATTCACGGATGTAATAAAACTATACATTAGTGTCTCATCTAAAGCAAATGTGGATATGTTGAGGTCAGGTTTAGATACAATTAGAGAATGGTCTGTGAGCTGGTAAATGGAGTTTAATGTAGATAAATGTACA
This sequence comes from Ariolimax columbianus, assembly GCA_036924085.1. NCBI lineage: Eukaryota > Metazoa > Mollusca > Gastropoda > Stylommatophora > Arionidae > Ariolimax > Ariolimax columbianus. The sequence goes on along the minus strand of JAVGWX010000020.1, from coordinate 56,687,152 downwards.
GTCATCCACATCGGTAGATCCAATATAGAATATCCTTACATAATGTGCAAGAACAATATTAGAAAGACAGTAATTATTAATATTATTTTCTCCATTGGCAAATCGTGCTTCAGGACGTGTCAACAGCAACAACAACAATAAAAACCAGATCTGCCAGCGAATGGATGTTCTTCTGTGGATTTATATCATGGTTAATTTGATTTGGTTAATATTGTTTACTAAACGAAGTTTGCTATATCTGGATTGGTTATTTCTTGGTTTATTATTGACTTAACTTCCTCTTTCTTTATCTACTAGGACATTCTGGAATAAATGCGATTCACAAATACATACTGTCACATATATTGACATAGATATCACACACACGCGCTCGTTCCATACATACAAACACTGGCGCGCGCACACACACACGCTCGCGCGCGTACACACACACACACACACACATATACTATAATATATAAAACAGATAAATTCAAAGAATTGCACAAATCATCAACGAAATCAAAAACTAACATTATGAAATGAACTTACTGTTGTTTAAAAAAAAAATATGTTATATTTTAGAGAAACGAACAAATAAACCCACATATTCAAAAACGGAGTCTGACATACTGTTTGAACCAAGGTGCATTAAGCTATAATTGCGAGTCTATCCTCAATATCACATTCCAATTTATGACAGTATGGACGTATCTCTTGTTTACAATGAAGTGGACATGTAATCTTGTATCCATCTAGGGTGGCTTGGTGGTTTCCCTTTCGGCACATACGTTAACGCTGATAAGCGTGTCTTGCTGGACCTTTTTGATACTCAGGGCTCAAAGATTGGCGCCCACACCTGGAGCATAATATGTCGGGAGAGAGCTGACTATTCCAACATTATGCCTCTAGACCTGGAATACATGCTGCGCCTGGCGGCTGATACTGGTCTAGGGGATTTCAAATTGAAACTGGTTTTTGCTGGAGGTCAACCAATCAGAAAGGTTAGAATATATTCCGCTACTTCTTATTAGTAGAGGTCAACCAATCAAGTGGTTTATAATATACACGTGTCTATTTATAGAAGATCAACCAATTGAGAAGGTGAGAATAGCAACTACTGTGTAGCGAGATACCAGGTGAGTACCTCAGAATGTGTAGAGAAATTAGTGCAAAACATAACGGAGCTTAACTTGAAGTTTCCAAGAGCATTTGGTAAAATAAGGCTAAGTTATCAATATGTCAGTCCAACCTCAATCATGGATTATGTAGATCAATAGAAAACAAAATAATCATGAGAATTAATAGACAGGAGAAATATTTCAATAAACCTCTCAATCTGGTCGTCGAATATGAAACCATCAATTTACCAGAATACGAAACCATCAATTTACCAGAATACGAAACCATCAATTTACCATAATATGAAAACATAAATTTACCATAATATGAAACGATCAATTTACCAGAATACGAAACCATCAATTTACCATAATATGAAACCATCAATTACCATAATATGAAAACATAAATTTACCATAATATGAAACTATCAATTTACCATAATATGAAATCAATAATTTACCATAATTTGCAGTTTGATAGATAATGTAATGAAACATGAATATGTATGATCAGAGGTCACTCGAAGAAGACACCACAAACGAATCCTCTTACTCGCCATTTCTTCGCACACACCACAGCCAATTTACTTCCTTTCTCAACCAACCGAACTATTCTCTTTAATCCGCACATCTCTACCTCGCTCTAACCAAACATCTTTCCATGACCTCTTCAACACTTAAACTGCCCAATTCATCAATAAATCTCAATTAAAATTGTTTTCTAAAGAAACAATCAATAACATACGTGCTGAGGTCGAAGAACGATATGTTTGCGAATTATAAATCGGCTTCCCACAGAATGTTACGTCGCAAATTTAAAGGTCTAATGGCAACTCAGATTTGCCCAATTTGTAGAAGTAAAAAGTAGGTCAAGTTATATGTATGTTAATGCACGTGTCCTTAAACATAATTTTACTTCTCGTGTGCAATACAATATATTTTGTTCAATAGGTAAATTTAAAATCACACAGTAACAGCAACAATAGATAGAAGAGTGCACAAATACATGTTTTTGTATGTTCAATGTAAAGTGACATAAAAACTGTGATGTAAGTCACATTACGCTCTGTTCTAATTAAAATGCTTGTTCGTTTCTGTCACAGTACAAGTGGTTCTGAACTATGTGACTTTTCCGTAATGGTTTCAGGCTCAATACTTCAATTACCACGCTGTGGCTCATGAGGTCTTTTCGCTTTACGGATCAACAGAAGCGGGGATAATCTCTTGTGGAATCATCAGAGGTATATTTCTCTTCATATCTCTGCTTCGTCTGTCGTGTCTCTTAATGTACAAAACATTTCTCACTCGTCTAACACATGTATTCCACTGTTTACACGTTTCTCTATCACCTGCAATGTTTATTCTCCAGGGAAGGGGGGGGGGGGAATGTTTTCCCCTCACTTGACATGTCTCTGCCTTGAATGATATGTTACTTGATCGTCTGACACGTGTCTTGGACGTCTAGCTCAGTGTTTCTCAACGGTCGGTCCGCGGATCGCTGCCGGTCGGCAGACATTTCCAGCCAGTACGCGATAGAATGACGTATATTTACTGCTTGAATTCTGGTTGTTTAATTATTAGCCATATAATAATTATTTTATAATATTCTATTTAACAACTAATACACAAAAATATTATATAAATACTGGGAATATTTTTTTTTCTGTCTGAGCGGTCCGCAAACATTTGTATCTATTTTGTACCGGCCCGTGACCAATTTTTTCATATTCTTACTGGTCCATGAACAACATTTCCTATTTTCACTCGTCCGTGAACAATATTTTCTTATTTTAACCAGCCTGTGACAAATGTGTTCCTATTTTTACCGGTCCGTGAACAGTATTTCACTATTTTCCCCGTTCCGTGACCAATTATTTTCTTATTTTCACCAGCCCGTGATTGTAAAAAGGGTGGAAAACACTGGTCTAGCTTGTGTCTTCAACGTCTGCCATGTTTGTTTCTTCCCCAGATGACATATTTCTCCATCGTCTACCATGTTTGTTTCTTCGTCATTTGACATAGTTCTCCATCGTCTGCCATGTTTGTTTCTTCGCCATTTGACATAGTTCTCCATCGTCTGTCATGTTTGTTTCTTCGCCATTTGACATATTACTCCTTCGCCTACCATGTTCCTGTCCCATTACACACGTCTCTTCCTCGCCTGCCATGTTCCTGTCCCATCATGCACGTCTGCTCTTCGCCTGCCTTGTTCCTGTCCTATGATGCACGTCTGCTCTTCGTCTGTCATTTGCCTGTCTCATGGTGCACATCTCCTCCTCGCCTGCCATAATCCTGTCCCATCGTGGACGTCTCCTTCTCGCCTGCCATTGATTGTCGTGGGAAGGATTGAGACTCGTCTTGACGATAATGCTCTTCCCCTCTCATTCTGTCAATGGCATTCAACAGATGGCTGCACTGGCCTCCATTATTCCGCTTGCCACCTCGTTGGTAAAGGTGGCGGTTCTCGACAGTCTCCCCTGTCATATGAAATAGTTTACATCTTTAAGGATCTGTCCATTTCATGTGATTGTTAGTTGTGTGTATCTTTGTACCGAGAAGCGCCTTGGTCTAACTTCAGATCTGTGGACGTTTGTAACATGTAGCAGAAAACCGGTCCATGTCATCATGCCTTTTTAACTGAACTGGTTTTCACGGCACAGCTGTCAACAAATATTATATCATTAATCATGGCAACTGGTACTCTGGATTTGCTACCATTCTGCAGGCTTCTGTCTGCAGTCCATGCGATATATGATCTGCGTGCTGGACTTGGCAGTTCTAAAGATGCCCACATCATGGCTGATAGTCATGCCGGACTCGGCTGTTCTAAAGATGTCCATGTCGTGGCTGTTGTAAAGATGTCCATGTCGTGGCTGATGGACATGCGGACTCGACTGTTCTAAAGATGTCCATGTCGTGGCTGATGGACATGCGGACTCGGCTGTTCTAAAGATGTCCATGTCGTGGCTGATGGACATGCGGACTCGGCTGTTCTGAAGATGTCCATGTCGTGGCTGATGGACATGCGGACTCAACTGTTCTGAAGATGTCCACATCGGGACTGATGGACATGCCAGTCTCGGCTGTTCTAAAGATGTCCATGTCGTGGCTGATAGACATTCCGGACTCAGCTGTTCTAAAGATGTCCATGTCGTGGCTGAGAAGATCATGTAAAACAGGTTTGAGGCGAGAACACCGCCATTGATTGTGCCGTTTGTCATTTCAAACGTTTTGGATATCGATCCGTTTTCCTGCACACGAGCATGAATGCTTTCACGTATTTGTGTCCCTATGGCGATATACTTGATGAGGCAGTCGAACTTGGACATGGGAACTTGAGTACCTCTGCTTGTCGTAAAGAATGCCTTCGTGAGTTCAATAAATGCAGTGTATAGTTGGATGCTATGCTCCTGACATTTCTCTGGAATCTGTCACGCAGCGGAGATCATGTCCACAATTATACTTCCCGTTCTGAAGCCACATCTGAGAGGTGAAGATTGTGCAAAAGTTGTTTGATTAGCCGATTTAATAATAGGCGTGCTTTTCCGGCGATGGACAGCAGAGATAATCCACGGGAATTATCACAGTTATGTTGGTCTCATCTTTTCTTGGTATATTTGGACCATTGTAACCTGTTTCAGTTTCTGCGTGATTGCTCCCTCATTCACAAAACTGATTAAATGATCTCTCTTGTTAGGCACGAGACAGAAGTCGTACAGATCTCTGCATGTATGGCACGAGGTCCGGGGGCTCTGCTCAACGAAAGGTCTTTCATGCCGTGTCCGGCTCATAAAGGACAAGAAACACGTCAACTATCGCGTGAACTTGCACGTGGCATCCGCCAGATGGAATCCACGCTTATGGTAGACCCACGGTTGACTATATTTTAGAAGTGTGCTGCCGATCTGTCGAGTATCTGGGACTTATCTGTTAGCAATATTCCATTGATATTGCATATTGGATGTCCATCATTGTGTTGTAGGACGTTCAGTTCAGTTCAGTTCATCCCGTAACCCATCAGGTCGTTGGGGCACACATGAAGACATGGAAATCCCACGCCAGCTCTCTCTGTCTGTCGCCGCCTGACGTATCTCAACGTGACGAAGGCCTGACCACTCAGCGATGTTGTCCACCCATCTCTTCCTTGGACGTCCTCGCCCTCTCTGTCCCGGTACGGATCCAAAGAGTATCGAGTTGGGAATACCGTTGGACCTCGCGACGTGCCCGCACCAGGCCATCTTTCGTCTTTTGATAGTTGTGAACAGATCTTCAAAAGGACCAATAGCGTCTTCAACTCTCTGACGGATGTCTACTTTCGTGACACGATCTTTATATGTAACATTTAGGAGTTTTCTATAGCACCGCATTTCCATTGCACGTATTCTGCCCTGGATATCTGCTGTAATGGTCCAGGTCTCGCAGGCATACAGAAATATTGACAGCACCAAAGAGCGCAGTAGTCTGACTTTTATGCCGAGGGCGAGGCGCTTGTCTCGCCAAATAGGTTGCAGCATAGTCAGTGTTGTTTGTGCTATTTTGGCAATTACCTCTGGCTTCGAACCCTCTTCGCTGATCAACGATCCAAGATATTTGAAACGTTTCACCACCTCAAGTACCTGCCCATTTGCCTCTATGACAGATTGAAACCCTGCAACGTTATTGGTCATGAGTTTTGTTTTATCAGCATTTATTTCCATACCAAAACTCAGGGCCGTTATATCCAATCTTCCAATTAATTCCTGGAGTTCCCTCTCTGTGCCTGCCAATACATGATGATGATGATGACGTAGGACGTAGAGAGTTTTATATCATGATTGAAGCGTTTAGACGAGCTTTGCATCTATGAGGTTATCTGTTTCTCCTTCATTCTCATCGAACCAGTTCTTTGTGTTTGCGTTCCTTTGGGACAAGGAGTTTTGGCGCTGTAGAGTAGAGAGTGTTTCTGCCTGATCTACCTAGTACTATTCCGTTTCGCTGTTTCCAAAATGGAGCCCTACGAGCTTGTCGTCTAGATTGACCTTAAATCCTGCTCTCTTGGGTTCCCATTTCCTCTTTTCTACCCTTAAACCTCTCGACTATTTCTTCCCCTGGGGTTGTATACACATGTATGATGATAATCACTGCAACTTTCCAGTTAGAAAAGTCTACTTTAAAAGTGAAGACATTTTCCCAAATAGAAGCACTGCGCTACACTCAACCCCACACATGAAAACATCAGGGATAGATGACATCGATGACATCAAACACATCAAAGCATTCAATAAACACTATTTTCCCACAGATCACACCAGATCTGTAATCATTCCAAAACAACATAATTATATTACACCAGATTGAAAACACAAATCGTTCGATACAGTTAGTATCCTATGTTTAAAAAATTTTGCTAAAAACAAATACAAGGAAATTAACAGGTTAAATGAAAATTCGAGGACAATATCCAAATGAATCCACAGGATACACATGAGCTTAGAGGAAGAGATCACACAAGTGAAATGGTTTCATTGTTTGGAAACTTTATTACAGGTGAATCTTGACGGAGAGAAGAAATTAGAACAAGCTCACATTAGCCAAGAAGGCATTCCGTGAGAGATAAGACAATAGTACAATCAAGTAACATCAATGTTGATCTTCGGTGAAGAATAATCACAAAATACAACTGACCTATATGACTGAGCGACTCTGAAACATGGACACTATAGCATTTCAGATGTTGTGTTACAGCATGGTGAATAGAGTGAAATCGGTAACAGTCTTCGAACTGACCAGGGAGGGAAAGCGGAGTGACATGATCAGACGACTTTCAAACGGGTCTCAGGACTGACTAACAAAGGATAGTGGAGTGAGACAGGATCAGGCGACCAACACGGATCTCAAGACTGACCAACAGAGGACAGTGGAGTGATGTGATAAGGCAGCCAACACGGATCTCAGGACTGACCAACAGAGGACAGTGGAGTGATATGATAAGGCGACCAACACGAAATTCAGGACTGACCAACAGAGGACAATGGAGTGATATGATCAGGCGACCAACACGGATCTCAGGACTGACCAACAGAGGACAGTGGAGTGATATGATTAGGCGACCAACACGGATCTCAGGACTGACCAACAGAGGACAGTGGAGTGATATGATTAGGCTTCCAACACGGATCTCAGGACTGACCAACAGAGGACAGTAGATTGCATGATAAGAAGACTTCAAGACCAGTCCCTGTACCGACTAACAGAGGACAGTGGAGTGACATGATCAGGCAACCAACACGGATCTCAGGACTGACCAATAGAGGTCAGTGACATGACGTGATCAATCAACTTCAGCACGGATTTCAACGGATTGACATGATCAGACGACTTCAGCACGGATCTCAACGGATTGACATGATCAGACGACTTCAGCACGGATCTCAACGGATTGACATGATCAGACGACTTCAGCACGGATCTCAACGGATTTACATGATCAGACGACTTCAGCACGGATCTCAACGGATTGACATGATGAGACGACTTTAGCACGCATCTCAACGGATTGACATGATCAGACGACTTCAGAACGTCATTGGACTGTATGATGTAATGAATTTGTTTTTCGTTACTCGATATGTGTTTCTGGGCTATGATATACTTGTATCACTATTAATCCGTTTCTTTTCCCGCATTGTAAAACAGTACGTATGTTGTTAAATATAGTCTATCTTGGTACTGAAGAAGCTTAGCTTGTCATCCGTTAGTATCTTGGAGTCGAACCAGTCATTTCTCCTACGTGACATTTGTTGCAACCGCTCATGTGTAGAGACGTGGGAAACTTCCCTTTGAAATGCCCATCTACGTGATTGAAGTGGGCTCTCTGGTGGAAAGATGCAGTCAGGGGTGTCTGAAAGAAGCTACTTCTGCGACAATGCAGTCAGTTTCGCAAAGTGTCATTTTGAAATAATATATGACTTATCCAAACGCAAATGTCTAAGGGAAACAACTGTCTAAAAGAAGCAAACTTTGACGAAACTAATGATTGTATTCCATAAAACCCACTGCAAATCCATTGTTGGCCATTTCAGCCTGCAATATAGACCGCCAGGAGACACATCGATATCTAAGCGTGTCAGAGCTAGAACAGATACAAGATGATCATTTGCACGTTTTGGATTGTGTCCATTAGAACATGCAGCATGAAGATCTTGTCAAAGTGATTGGATTATCTTCTCTGGACGGTAATTTCAGACTGGATGACAAATCCATTTTCAGATAGTGATAACGTTGGAGCAGTGGAAGATAAGCTAATGGAGCAATAGATGGGCATTGATCCGAGACCAAAGTTTAAGTGAGAGATCAACATCAAAGGAAGGACGAATGTCAGTTTGTCAGTGAGTACCTTCAATACACGAGACAGACGATATTGGATGTCTGTGCAGCTAACCTTCGTTGCGGAGTTGGCACTTGAATTGATTGATTGACATTTTAAGAAACCGTATCAGGAATGTTGATAATAGAAGAAAACGTTTGATCGCTATCCAGTATTAGAGGGACGATTCAACTCTTGCTTGCATTTCCAACACCATATGTGGTGGTCTCAGATCCTGCTTGCATTTCCAACACCATATGTGGTGGTCTCAGATCCTGCTTGCATTTCTAACATCATATGTGGTGGTCTCAGATCCTGCTTTCATTTCTAACATCATATGTGGTGGTCTCAGATCCTGCTTGTATTTCTAACATTATATTTAGTAGTCTCAGATCCTGTTTGTATTTCTAACATCATATTTAGTAGTTTCAGATCCTGCTTCTATTTCAAACATCATATTTAGTAGTCTCAGATCCTGCTTGCATTTCTAACATCATATTTAGTAGTCTCAGATCCTGTTTGTATTTCTAACATCATATTTAGTAGTCTCAGATCCTGCTTGTATTTCTAACATCATATTTAGTAGTCTCAGATCCTGTTTGTATTTCTAACATCATATTTAGTAGTCTCAGATCCTGTTTGCATTTCCAACATATTTGGTGGTCTTTTGATTTTATTGTGAGCGTCATACCTTTAAAAATGTAAAGAAATTCATTATAGATGACTAAATTGTTGAGATTTCAGATTCATGTTAAGTGACATTAAGCCAGGCATTTAGAAGCTGATATGAGGTCATTAAGCCCATCCATCAAATTAAGAATTGACAGAATAGCGAGCTACTCTATCCTAGTTACTAAATGTGGGTTCTAATATTTTTGCTCAAAAAGCTATCACATTGAAAAGATGATATATCTATATCAAGTTTTTCAGTTATGTTAAGTTTATTAAACGAAGTTAATGCTAATTGGATTTTGTTTATAACTTTTCCATTAATTGTTATTGTGTAGATGAAAACTGCGATTTTCAATAATGGTTTTTATAGTGTAGGGTAGGGGGACACAGAGCCTGAGATTGGGGGAGCACAGTAGAGATATCAGATCAAGTTTTTGGGAGCAAAGTGGAGATAATCAGAACAAGTTTGTGTGAGCAAAGGGCAGGTAATCAGATCACGTTTGTGGGAGCAACGTGGAGGTAATCAGATAACGTTTGTGGAAGCAAATTGCAGGTAATCAGTTCAAGTTTGTGGGAGCAAAGTGAACGTAATCAGATCAAGTTTGTGGGAGCAACGTAGAGGTAATCGGATGAGTTTGTGAGAGCAGCGTGGAGGGAATCAGATCAAGTTCGTGGGAACAAAGTGGAGATAATCAGATCAAGGTTGTGGGAGCAAAGTGGAGGTAATCAGATTAAGTTTGGCAACTATTGTTTAAATCTAACTCTCCAACATTGTATATGTCTCTCATTATGTCGGCTCTTTTTCATTCAAGTTCTTTTAGTCATCATGTATTTCTCTACTTCATCTTTCTTTTCCTCATCTATATATTTCACCGTTTCTTCAAAATCACACATGCCTTCCCTTTATCCGATGTGTACCTCTTTCATCTATTGTATCTGACTCCTAATCTGTCTCTTCTTTGTATCTAGGCCTCCTCTATCTTGTGTCTCTTCCTCATCATATCTGTATCTTCTATATATTTTCTGTTTCTCCTTTCTATAATGTCTCTTCTTATTTACCCCTTTTAGCCCCTCTTCATTTAGTATCTTTTTAATTAACCCTCTTTGCCCGTTCTATATCTTATATCTCTTCCTGACCTCAATTCTCCCCCCCCCTCCCTTCCCTCGCGTGTAATGTCTCTTCTTATTTGCCTTTACCCATATACAATCTGTTTCTTCCTAACCTAATATATTTCTCCCTCGTCTAATATGTATCTCCCTCACCTATGTTTCTCACTCATCTAATATGTTTCTCCCTCACCTAATATGTTTCTGCCTCGTCTAATATGTATCTCCCTCACCTGTTTCTCACTCATCTAATATGTATCTCCCTCACCTATGTTTCTCACTCATCTAATATGTTTCTCTCTCATCTAATGTGTTTATCCGTTATTTAATGTATCTTTCAAATTTCCCCCACCAACGATATACAATGATTTACAGGCGAGTCTGTCAAGGACTACTTGTGTAAACAGCTGTGTCCTGGGGTACAGATGAGGATTGTCAATGACAAGGGTACACAATGCCAGACAGGGCAGATTGGGACTATTCATGTTAAAGGTAAACCGTTGTGGTTTCCAGGATAAACTCATTTCCACGTATTCTAGGAAGATCTTAGTCGACCTGTACTTCTACGGGGGCAGATGTCAATGTGCAGTTCCCAGCTCTGGTATGAGCTGGATGTAGCCGAAAGAAGGGTTTCTTGCTTAGCGGGCTAGGCTCGAGCATCTATATAATATTCTGCGTTGGGACAAGCGCTTATGGAGGGTGGTTAACCGATGTGCCAGCCCATCTTAATAGACTCAAACACTAGAGCAAAGTAGACTCACAGTCTGTTAGGCGCCATCTATGCTGCTTTAAACAAACCACCAAGTCATGGCCGGTGTTATGCCATGTCACACAATTGGTCGCCTCTTACGACATGCTCTCTGTGTGGCAGTGGTGCCATTATTGTCCTTGTCATACACAACGACCCCGGCAGACCACTCGGAAGTGATTTGTTTATATTGTGTTGTCCCCTTTTATAATTGTTAAAGGATTTCCACTGCGCTTGACAAACCGTTTGTGCTTTAGAACACTCTTAAATGTTACATATAACGATCGTGTCAGGAACGTGGAAATTCAACGAAGAGTTGAAAACGAAATTGCTCCTTTAGATGATCTGTTCACGGCTATCGAAAGGCGAAAGATGGCTTGGTCTGGGCACGTCACGAGATCCAGCCTAATAACAAATTTGATACTGCCTGGTTCCATACCAGGTAACATAGGGCGATGGAAGAGATGGGCAGACTACGTCACTGAGTTGTCAAACCTTCGTTCAGGTGAGGCATGACTGGCGGCAGCAGGCAGAAAGAGATGGCGTGGGGTTGTGGAAGTGTCTTCAAGTGTGCCCCAACGACCTGATGGGTTATGGGATGAGTGAACATAGAGAGATGGTGTGGGATTGTGGGAATGTCTTCAAGAGTGCCCCAACGACCTGATGGGTTATGGGATGAACTGAACAGACAAAACTAGGAAGCCATAATGGGGTCCAAAGGGCCATAAAGGGCAAACAATGAGACGAGCTCAGCACCAACAGCGCTCTGGTGTGGGTCCTAGAGAAGTCGATCATAAATAATGTTGCAAGAAACACAGAAAAACTTTGATGAATCAAAGCTGGACAACTTTGCAAAGAATAGGTGAATGTACCGAGTGAAGCGGAGGGAATTTGTTGCTTTCCTTAAATAGGTTACCGGAAATGTACCACGAGTGTAAGGAAATGAAGAATTCCGTTGTGCTCCATTCGAAGCATGGCAGAGAGACTACCTACAGGATGCCTGTGTCTGTATGTTTAGGTCTTAGCTCTTGCAGTGGTTCATTCTTCAAGAGTTTGTTTCAGAGGATCCACTGGCCATCACCGTGAAAAACCCTCTTTAGTTGCCATTATCGACATTGTCTCTATTATAGCCTCAATTGAGACCCGTATGGATGAAACTAATGTCCAGACATGATATTCAATTGTCCAGATCACATTCAGGGGATGTAAGAAAAGGGGGACAATCCGGAACAAAATGTCATTAACGGTCTAATAAAGGAAAAACATGGAAAATAGTTGATCAATCTGACTTCATTACAATTGCGCGCTCCCATACTCCAGTTATTTCAGTTCTGAAAGTGTCGACAACAGAACACGAAACGTTTCAATCGCAAGCCGGTTCTTCAACTTTTGCCAGGCACCCTTTTCAGGTCAGGTCATCCCGTAACCGGTGAGGTCGTTGGGGCACACATGAAGACATCCTCACAGCACCACGTCACCCTTCTCTGTCACCAGCCACTGGCTGTGCCGCTTCTTGTCGGAGAATGGTCCATTCTTTTAGGTTGTCCTTCCACCTCTTAACGGGACGGCCTCTTCGTCGTCTGCCTTGCTTCTTTCCATGGAGGATCGCATTTTCAAGACCATTTCATCTCGATATGTGACCGTACCAAACGAGTTTCATTCTTTTGACAGTTGCAAAGAGGTCTTCAAAAGGCCCTATTGCTGTTGTAATTCTATCGACGCGACGTTCAAAAGTCTTCGGAAACATCTCATCTCCAAGGCCTGTATCCTTCTAATCACGCAGGAAAGCTGGCTTAATACGCAGAGGAAGAGGAAGAACACGAATAAAGAAGAAGAAACAGAACACAAATAAAGAAGAGGTAGAAGAAGAAGAAGAAGAAGAAGAAGAAGAAGAAGAAGAAGAAAAAGAAGAAGAAGACGAAGAAGAAGAAGAAGAAAAAGAAGAAGAAGAAGAAGAAAAAGAAGAAGAAGACGAAGAAGAAGAAGAAGAAGACGAAGAAGAAGAAGAAGAAGATAAAAAAGAAGAAGAAAAAGAAGAAGAAGAACACGCATAAACAAGAAGAAGAAGAAGAACAAAAAGAATAAGAAGAATATACACAATTAAGTCATGTCACGTTAACTTCTTATTTTTATTCTTCTTCTTCGTCGTCTTCTTCTTCTTCCTCTTCTTCTTCTTCTTCTTCTTCTTCGGCATTTGTCCTAAAAAGGACGTAGTGTCGTAATTCACAGCGAAGCTGCAATATCTGACACATCCAGTTTCAGCTGGCATTTGTGGGTACAAGGTTTGCCTTCCCAGTGTAATCCATCTTCTCTTAGTCACACTACGCTAGTGCAGCCTGCTTCCAGGGCCGTTGCTTGGAGCTCTCGTTGCGCTGACTCCGATGGTAGCAGACAGCTATGAGTCGCTCATTCCCTCTGTTTCATCTTCGACCCCAAGTTATATTTGTTATTTCACGAACATCAGTTGTGCTTCTACCATTGTCTGTCACTTTTCATTGTTCAAACACGATGAAAATTACAGAATTGATCTCCCCGCATTCACATACATCTCCTTTCTATTCACACGCTTACTCTCTCTCTTCCTCTTGCTCTCTCTCTCTTTATTTCTACAAATGAACTCGCTAATTACATGACTGGTTTATCTCTCATTCCCTCTATCTCTATCTATCTATATATCTACCTATCTACCTACCTACCTACCTACCTATCTATCTACCTACCTACCTACCTATCTGTCTGTCTGTCTGTCTGTCTGTCTGTCTGTCTGTCTGTCTGTCTGTCTGTCTGTCTGTCTGTCTGTCTATCTATCTATCTATCTATCTATCTATCTATCTATCTATCTATCTATCTATCTATCTATCTATCTATCTATCTATCTATCTATCTATCTATCTAACTATCTATCTATCTATCTAACTATCTATCTATCTATCTATCTATCTATCTATCTATCTATCTATCTATCTATCTATCTATCTATCTATCTATCTATCTATCTATCGATCTATCTATATATTTATCTTTATTTATACAACTGCACCCATTATTTATTTAAATACGCCTTTCCAATTACGACCCTATTCATGCGAGTCATAGAGGCACATGTCAATGAGTCTGACATCCTAGTAAGAAGAAGTTTGAAAGGCAAAGATTCAAATCGATCCAAGTGAAGATATCCCTGAAATGTCACTTAAGACAGTAAAAATTTATTGTAACCCGGAGAAGTGAAACGACAACTCCGCAAGCAAACGGAGATCCAGAAACTAGAGTTATCGGTCCCAAGTCTCATATCCTATAACCAGGTACGACTGAAAGGGGCCACTATTCAATAAATGTTGTCACGATTATCATGCATACCGTCATCGTATCTATAATACACTCATTGCTTCTATAAATGACGGTATTCATTCTATAGACGCTCTAACGCCTTCACCACTTCCACAAACATCTTTGTTATTATTATTATTAATGTCTCCAGGTAGGGGCCTGTTCACGGGATACCTGAACCGGCTTGAGAACCCTGACCCCAAGACATTGACTGCCTTCACCAAAGATGGTTGGTTCAATACAGAGGATAGCGGGTACTTTGACTTGGACAGAAACCTGTATGTTCTCGGAAGACTGAAGGATATGATCATCTTCGGGGCCACCAACGTGTATCCTGGATGGCTGGAACCGAAAATCGCTGAGCATCCAGATGTGAATGAAGCGTGCGTCGTGCCGGTAAGTATGTCTTGGACTTATCTTTGTAGTTCATATGAATTAAAAACTGTATTTTCCTGACCACTTCTGTCATACGCTAACAGCTGCAGGACTGTCTTTCAACTGGAAGACAGTTTGTCCTATGTTGTGGCGCGACTCAGACACTGATTGTATGACACGTTCTTAACCCTCTTGTTAGGGCTAGCAAACCATAGCTGACAGCTGCCATCGACTCTCATCTGGCTCCTTGCTTCAGGGCTAGAGAACCAGAGCTGACAGCTGGCATCGACTCTCAGCTTACTCCTTGTTTCATGGCTAGCGAACCAGAGCTGACAGCTGCCATCGACTCAAAGCTGGCTTCTTATGTCAGGGTCAACGAACCAGAGCTGATCAAGACCGTATTTCCTTTCAAACAGCCGTCCTGGAAACAAGCTGCACTAGTGTAGTCTCACTAAGAGAATACTTATCACAGTGGGAAGGTAGACTTTGCGCCATAATAAACCAGCTGGATCAGCTCGTGTATGCGAAAACCAAAAACTAATAATTGAACTACTAACTTTGTTTACAACGCATGTGTCGTCAGCACTCTCCTGCGTGATAGCAAAAAGTCGGTACTTTAAGCCAAATAAGAGCCCAGGCTTAAAAGTTCCATCTACAGTTCCTGTCATCAATTCTTGGAATTTCGTGGCGCGACATAGTGAAAAATGCAGTGCTGCATTCCTCACCGATCACCTCACCAAACATGTACACTCTCCTTAGGCATCAAAGACTGCGATTTTTTTGGTCTTCTTCATCGCGTGGAAGATGGTCGCATCCCCAAAGATATCCTCTATGGACAGTTGACGAATGACACGAGAACAGTCGGCCTATCACAGATGAGGTCCAAAGATGTGTGAAAGCGTGACATGAAGGCACTGAACATGCCTCTGATATTGTTAGAAGAGGGAGCTGCAAAATGATCCAATTTTTGATCTACTCTGGAGAGTCACCTCATTCTGGGGGAAAAGAGGCTCCCTCCAACAGGGACAGGTGTAACAGCGAGCCGCAAGGACAATTGAAACCAAAACCTCAGTTGAGTTACCTCTCGCAAGATGACATCATCCCATCCATAGTCACGAATGAAAGGATTTGCTATAATCAGACATGACTTAAATTGGCTACTAGTCAGTCATGACTGAAAGGGGCTAGGAGAGTCAGTCACAACTGAAAGGATCTGCTATAATCAGCCATGACTAAAATGGCTGCGAATACTAATGTGTGTGTGTGTAGAAGGCCATGTTGACACACTATTCTTGTCGTAGAGCCGACAAACCTGAATAACATATTCTTCTGTTTGTTTGTTCTTCCCATAAAGGCCTATGTTTACATCTGTGACTGCTTTGTTAGCAAGTTTAACCTTTTATGTGTCAGTGTCCATTGACCTGTTCGTAGACTGAGGATTGTTACTTGAAAAGGGAAACTAAAGCAGAGAAACTTTGCAGAAATAGCCAAAGCAAAGATGAGCGAAGACCCTATGAACACATTAACAACACAAAAGCCCATCCCTACTATACGCAAACCAACATGGAAGCAGCATATCACTCCAGATGTGGTAGAAAAAATAACAGGTATTGGAAACAAGAACAGCCAGGCTGACAAGGAAAGAAGAGACAAAACCCTGAGGTACATAGCGGAAAACTACCCAAGCATGGACTGGAATACACCGACGGTTCTGTAACAAACAGAACACAGAATGGAGGGGGAGGGGTATTCCTGAGCCTAACAAATGGTAGAAAAATAACACTGTCAGTGGCAACTGGAAAATTCTCAAGCAATTTTAGAGCGGAGGCAGAGGCACTGAAGGCTGCAGTAAAAGCAATGCTCACAGGCGAAAGCAATGAAAGCCGGATAGTCCTGTTTGCAGATGCCCTGGCCGTAGTCACAGCACTAAAAAGCCAGAAAAATACTGTACTTAATGATTTAAGAGCAGTTCTCTGTCAACCAACTATGCCAGCAGTCCGCACCAAAAAGAGTAGTGGTACTGTGGGTTCCATCTCGCTGTAACATCCAAGGCAACGAGTAGGCAGACAGCCTGGCAAAAGAAGGTGCAAGACTACCACAACCAGATTCTAGTGTGGCCTACGAAGAGTCCAAAAGGTTTATCAGGGCCAGATACATGGCCAAATGGGAAACAGAACATACTGGCTACACAAAAAATAATGCCTACTACCAGCTGAACAGAAAAGAGCAGGTCGTGGTCTTCAGACTCTGCACAGGACACAACAGACTGAGGTACCATCTATTCAATAAACTGAAGATAGGTGGCACTGACGAATGCACCTGTGGTACAGGGAAAATGACCGTTGAACATATGCTGCAAAATTGCCCAACATACGAGGATAAGATAAAGCACATGTAGCCATCACCAGTGGCAACACTAGACAAGCTCTGTGGCAGTGTAGACAGCCTCATGATGACAGCTGCTTTATTTAAAACAAATTCAAGTTGACGTCTGACAGCGTACGAAGAAGAAGAAGAAGACTTGATCTCTTCCTGACAAGTTTAGAACACTTCTTCATCGGACATCGAATGGTCTCTACTATTTATGGTGGAAGTTCATTTTTATCGTTGATCAATGTGAAACATTTGATATTTTTGATATTTTCAGGTATCGGATCCTATCCTGTACCAAAACATCTGCGCCATAGTTCAGTCACCTCCCAGAAGTGGTCTCAGTGAAGACAAACTAAAGACATTTTGTGAGGAGATGTTTGTAAGCTCCAGGGAGGTGGAGGGGACTCCTGTTCCCAAGTTTTTTCTGGTAACTATAATAGAGAGACGGAGAGTAAAAGAAACAAAGAATGATCAGGTAAAAAGTAAGAGCAGCTCCATGGAGGACACTGCTATCAGGGATGAAGTGTTGGAGCCTGCATTGCAGTAAGCATCAACCTTTATGATGTGAACTGACCAATTCCATCCAAATCTGTTATTTCTTCACTAATAGTAAGACAGGTACCAATTTACAGTGGGGTAGACTGAAACGGGTAAAAGATGCGGGTCTTGCCCGTTATAATTTGACGTTAGAAGCCAGTACACTACCACTTTCCTACTTAGACAACGACAAAAGGTTCTGATAACAATACAGTAACGTAACAGCTGTGATCTCTCTCTCTCTCTCTCTCTCTCTCTCTCTCTCTCTCTCACACACACACACACACACACACACACTCACTTGTTTCAGCCCATTTAATTTAGAAGAAGAAGAAGAAGAAGAAGAAGAAGAAGAAGAAGAAGAAGAAGAAGAAGAAGAAGAAGAAGAAGAAGAAGAAAAATAAGGAAGGAGGAAGAAGAAAAAAGTAAAGGGAAGCAAAAGAAGAAGAAGAAGAACAACAACAAATTAAGTTGAGGAACAAGAAAAAATGTTAGTTGAAGAAGAAGAAAAAGAAGAAGTAGAAGAAAATGAAGAAGAAGAAGAATGAGAAGAAGAAAGTAAGGAGAAGTTGAAGAAAAAAAAGAATTAAAGGAGAAGAAAATGAAGAAAAAGATCGAAGAGGAAAAGAATTTGTTGGTAAAAGAAGGACAAGTTAGTTTAAATTGGAGGAACAATTTCTTTTGTAGGTGGCGGACCAATTTGTTGGCAGAGGAATGATGAGATAGTTGGTAAGTGCAAGACCAGTTTATTAGTAAGTGGAGGACCAATTTGTTGGGAAACGGAAGACAATTGTTGACTGTTAAAGATACCAATGGTAGGAGGTATAAGACCCTGATAGATGACATGTGCAGATCAGATTGATGATAGGTGGAGATCAGATTGATGACAGGTGGAGATCAGATTGATGACAGGTGGAGATTAGATTGATGAAAGATGATGACCTGATTGATGACAGGTGAGGACCAGATTGATGACAGGTGGAGATTTGATTGATGAAAGATGAGGACCAGATTGATGACAGGTGCGGACCAGATTGATGACAGGTGAGGACCAGATTGATGACAGGTGCAGACCAGATTGATGACAGGTGCGGACCAGATTGATGACAGGTGAGGACCAGATTGATGACAGGTGCAGACCAGATTGATGATAGGTAAGGACCAGATTGGTGACATGTGGAGATCAAATTGATGAAAGGTGA
Source organism: Ariolimax columbianus (assembly GCA_036924085.1). Taxonomy (NCBI): domain Eukaryota; kingdom Metazoa; phylum Mollusca; class Gastropoda; order Stylommatophora; family Arionidae; genus Ariolimax; species Ariolimax columbianus. The sequence goes on along the minus strand of JAVGWX010000020.1, from coordinate 56,668,363 downwards.
GGACCAGGTTGATGATAGGCGGAGATCATATTTATGACAAGTGAGATCCAGATTGATGACAGGTGAGCACCAGATTGATGACAGGTGGAGATCAGATTGATGACAGGTGGAGATCAGATTGATGACAGGGGGAGATCAGATTGATGACAGGTGAAGACCAGATTGATGACAGGTGGAGAGCAGATTGATGACAGGTGGAGATCAGATTGATAGTAGAGGACAAGATTGATAACAGGTGGAGATTAGATTGATGGCAGGTGGAGATCAAATTGAAGAAATGTGAGGACCAGATTGATGTCAGGTGGAGATCAGATTGATGACAGGTGATGACCAGATTGATGACAGGTGTGGACCAGATTGATGACAGGTGGAGAGCAGATTGATAGTAGAGGACCAGATTGATAACAGGTGGAGATCAGATTGATGACAGATGTGGATCAGATTGATGTCAGGTGGAGATCAGATTGATGACAGGTGGAGATCAGATTGATGTCAGGTGGAGATCAGATTGATGACAGGTGGAGATCAGATTGATGACAGGTGTGGATCAGATTGATCACAGGTAGAGATCAGATTGATGTCAGGTGGAGATCAGATTGATGACAGGTGGAGATCAGATTGATGACAGGTGTGGATCAGATTGATCACAGGTAGAGATCAGATTGATGTCAGGTGGAGATCAGATTGATTACAGGTGGAGATCAGATTGATGACAGGTAAGGATCAGATTGATGACAGGTGATGACCAGATTGATGAAAGGTGTGGACCAGATTGATGATAGGTGAAAAACAGATTAATGGCAGATAGAGATCAGATTGATTGTACATGAGGATAAGATTGAAGGTATGTAGAGATCAGATTGATTGTAGATGGGGACCAGATTGAAGGTAGGTGGAAAGAGACTAGTAAAACGAAGGACCGATCCAAAATTATTTTTTCAATAGGGGAAATAATAAATTGTTCAGGAAGATTGATGCAGGTAAAACTTTGTTGGAAAGAGATTCAAGATTTATTGAAACGCTTTCCACAACAACAACAACAACAAATAGTATTCTTTATATGATATTCTTTATATTATTTATATTCCTACATGATACTGATCCTTTATACTTAACTGATTAATTGACTATTTGAACAACCATAATTATTACCAAATGTCTACATAAATCAATACAGTGTCCTTCTCTCCCTAATTTATATGAATGAACACGATGGGAGTTCAAATAGAAACCTTACAAGTGGGATTGACACAGTGGGAAAAGAAAACATGACTTTGCATTGTGACTTGATAATATGGTTGATAAGGATGACACGAAATTCATAGTCAAATGAAGATTTGGTACGGTGATGCATGGCCTTTACTTCAGCATGTGTATGAGTGGAGTATGAATTTCCATAACGCGCTAGTCTTGTGTCCGGCTGTTCACGAACGGGTCAGGCACATCGAGTAGTGACCCCAGAGTCGTTGTGGCTATTGATCGTTCCTTAAGGAAAATCGAGAAAGGTTTCTTGAGGTTTGAGCGAAAGGTTTCTTGAGGTTTGAGCAAAAGGTTTCTTGAGGTTTGAGCAAAAGGGTTCTTGAGGTTTGAGCAAAAGGTTTCTTGAGGTTTGAGCAAAAGGTTTCTTGAGGTTTCAGCAAAAGATTTCTTGAGGTTTGAGCAAAAGGGTTCTTGAGGTTTGAGCAAAAGGTTTCTTGAGGTTTGAGCAAAAGGTTTCTTGAGGTTTCAGCAAAAGGTTTCTTGAGGTTTGAGTAAAAGGTTTCTTGAGGTTTCAGCAAAAGGTTTCTTGAGGTTTCAGCAAAAGGTTTCTTGAGGTTTGAGTAAAAGGTTTCTTGAGGTTTCAGCAGTTCCCTGCTAAAATAAAACCATTAGCATAACGCTGTTCCTCGATGGTACCTGTTAATAGTGGAGCGGCCATCTAACTGCATTCATGACCATGTTGTTCGCCTGTCCTGAGATGGGGCGTGCAAGACGCTCTTGACATCCTTAACAACCATATTAACAAGTTGCAATACAAAGAAGGAGCGCGTGGCCGAATAATTTCGAGGTCTACCTGCCGACAACGAGGGCAGCGGTTCGAATCCCTGGTATGGCATATGTTGTTTTTCTGTTGGGGGTGAAATAAACAAACATAGCCAGCACAAGACGTGGCGACAGCTGGGGCGAAGCAGCCTGTAGTTCTCAGTCTTCAAAACCCATCGATCATCCCAGCAATGGGAGAAATGTCGTATGGCAGTATGACAATACAAAATCGTGAGTTTGCCCATTTATATCCCACTTTTAAGGTTTTCATTCGAAGCACACTCGTTCATACTCACACACACACACACACACAACACACACACATACACACACTCACACACACAGCTTGTATGCGATGGAGTGGCCATTTCCATCCCTGACTGTGTCTCCTTCGTTAACTGTAAGCTAGGTATACATTTACAGCTGGAGCATGCTGGTAGTGTGAGTTAATCCTCGTGAGAAGCATGCAACACTAGTGCTTTACCTCTATGGTGAACTAAACACTCTATATCCTTAAGATACCGATTCTATTTCCCCAATCACTTGTCAATATTGGGTAACTTCATTCCCCAACTAATAGTTAGATGAAGATCATGTAACGGTACTTTATCCTTCATCGGGAAAAAAACATGAAAAAAAAATTGTGAAAGTTGATTAAGGTTGAGTTTATTCAAAATTTTAAAATGGGTTTGGTCAGACACCGCACCGAGAACACAAACAAAACCTACGTTGCAACCAATAGGCCTTCATCAGGGACAAGACTACTGAACTAACAAATCAACATATAAGAAAAAAGGGTCAACTCATCTGTTTATGATAGTAGACGCAGTCTGTCTAAGCGAGTGGTTGTGCCAGACGCTTGATTGAAACTGAATCGGAGCGGTCAAACACAAAGTGGTCGAATGTGCCGGATAATCCAATGGTGGCCAAATAGTGGTGCAGATGGGAGAACAATGGGAAGACAATTAAAGCCGGGAGGGCGTGAGATTGATATAGGGGGGGGGGACTGATAGAAGAATGGGGGGGGGGGGGAAGACAAATAGATGGGGGCCAGTGTGAGGGCTTAAGAAACAGTATGGAAGATATTAATGCCATGTGGTTGGAGACAGCCCATACTAGAGATAAGTCTATTCTCAAGGGCGAATCGATGACGATCGTCAGAGAAGCACGAAACTAGTTCATTGCAAATGATATACCAACTGTGTCGCTAACTCTCTAAACCGCTACATTTTCAACATTCATAAAAGCTACTTCATTTCCAAAACTCATCTTAAATATTTATTTCAGATTTTGGAAAATTTCCCCAAAACAGTAACTGGTAAAGTTGACAGAATGGCCTTGCAGAAACTAGCAGAGTTGAGGTTCGGATCCAAGTGATGGACTACGTTTGATATACGGTTCATAATAGCCAGATTTTGTTGATGCCCAGTACCAAAAGTCACATCTTGCCATCGTCGTGTTTCGTTTTATAATCAAATCCATTCATTGTTCTCATTCAGTCAATAAAACTTATCTTTTATCGCAGTCATAGGATGGGGCAGATAATAATTGGGCAACTTCCATTTATGTCATCTACGGCTACAAAAACATAGATTGACAGCGACACTTAAATACACACACCACATCTACGTGGGTACGTTTACACATCAGAGTGGGCACGCCTACACATCAGCGTGGGCACGCCTACACATCAGCGTGGGCACGCCTACACATCAGCTTGGGCACGCCTACACATTAGCGTGGGCCCGCCTACACATCAGCGTGAACATGACTACACATCAGCAGGAGAACACACACCACACCAACGTCCGCACGCTTACACATCAGCAAGAGAACATACACTACATCAGCGCTGGCACCATGTACACCTGTTCATCTCATAGAACCTGAATTAACCATGCACACCTGTTCATCTCATAGAACCTGAATTAACCATGTACACCTGTTCATCTCATAGAACCTGAATTAACCATGCACACCTATTCATCTCATAGAACCTGAATTAACCATGCACACCTGTCCGATATCTCTCACGTGCATATACTCTAGGCGCCACCACTGTTCTAATGCGGTCATTCAACGTTACAATAAAAGTCTCATCGACTGCATTCTATTTTTGTTATTGTGCGAATGTATGTGTGTGGCTGTTACTCACATGACCATGAACCAGTTAAATAGATATGAACTCATACAATAAACACGTCAAACATAACTCCGAGTTGATGGATGGCAGAAAATGTATTTATCAGAGTTTAATAAATATGTAAAGGTGCTTGAAAAATAAATTCCAATTCTGATCAAAAGTCAAATCATTAAAAATGTGTCAGCGGGCATTCCTGATCATTAGAGCAAGCCATACTTGACAAGTTTGGTGAGGGCATAAGACATTAATGTCGGCGCACAAACAACACATTTTCGATGATAGGTTTTACCTGGACACAAGTATCGATCTTGTTAACCACAAACAACCGTTTAAACGATAACTATTGACCTTTCAATCAAAAGCTCATTTGTGTATGTGTTCGTCCATTTCCTATTCAATTGATATGCCAGTTCTTCTTTGTCTCAATCATTGTCAGATTTGTTGGGGTCTTCCTCATTCTGTTGCTGTGTTTATATTTCTTGTTCTTTTCTTCATTTGCCTCTATTTATGTATTGCTCTTCAACAGTTCTATGAGTTCAAATATTTGGACAGTCATTTTTTCGGCAGACGGTAGGATCGACAGGGAAATTGAGACGTCAAGATGTCAGAAAGTATCGACGTTGACTTATCAGCTGTCCCCACTGTTTAGACACCCGAGCATTAGTTTGGCAACAAAGCAACAGCTGATAAACGGTATATTTGTGCCGACTGTGTGCTACCAGTGCCAAACATGTAAGAGCAGAATTTCGACTTGTGAAATGAAGTGTTTCAGGAAGGTCATCGGTGTTACCAGAAGAGATAGAATGCGGAACGACGACATTCGAAGTATGGTCGACATTACGTTTTTGTGTTGAATACATTTCCAGGCAGAAAATAAGTTGGTTTGATCATCTCATGAGAATGTACCTTTATCAACTTCCACTGATGGCTTACAACGCTAGTAGATCTGGCTGCATGGTAAGGTGGCAGCCGCGAGGTAGATGGATAGATGACATTAGAATGATTGTGCAGCAACAAGTCCTAACATTGACCGACGCAGCGCACTTGGCGCAGAATAGACGACGTAAGCTCCCCACGCCGCTTAATAGCACGAGTGGAAAGGAAACTAACTAAAGAACCTCTATTTATTTTCTTAAAACTCATTCTTCGCCTCATTTCTACTATTTCTGATTGTATTTCTCTTTTCTCGTTTCCTCTTCTCGTGTTTCTTTTGTGGGTTTATGTCTGCAGGAAATCACATATTCCGTTGTTTAGGAGCCCGACAAAAGAAATCATAACTTGTCTGATCCCTATGGTGAAGGCATTCTCAACAATCACACGCCATATTTGTCAGGCAACTGTTCTAGCTTTCTCATTACATTTTTGTATCTCCAGAAAATATTGACTTCAACATTTGAATAGAAATACACAAGTCAGATAGAGAACACTCTCCTCCCCACTCCTAGTATACCATCATGCCTGGTAATGGATAATATGTCTTACCATAATGTTATATCGCCGGAAGACAAAGTTGAGACTTTATCAAGCACAACACAATCCAATCAAAAGTGACTTACAAAGAACGATAACCGTTTTGACGAGACCCATTTGAGACCAGAGTTATTTGCTGCTTGGGAGATACTCGAAGAAGACAAAGGTGTATGACAGTGACACAATCATGACATACCAGGGTTACACCTCTCTTCGCCTATCACTTTACCATTCACACCTTAATCCAATATAACCTGTTTGGGCTGCAGTGAAACTGCGACTGGTCGCACATAAGACAACTCTTAAATTGTGTGATGTTAAAGACTTGACACATGGTGACCTCAGATATTGAGTATAGGAAGAAATTAGAAGCTCACGTGCTTCAAGGGGAAGAATACTCACATCAAGATGGATTACAGTTTCTTTAGTCAGAAAGAGTTGTGAATCTGTTAAGGTTCTCAGATTCGATATATGGTAGTTTACATGCCAATTCATGTCGATGACACCGCCACCACTCGTCCAACTCCACCCCACCCACCCTCTCCACCATATGCAACAGAATATTCTTCTTCTTCTTCTTCTTCATCGTAGTCAGACAGTAACCATTATTTTTTCGAAAAAGGCAGCGGTCATCCTGAGGCTGTCGACACTGCCATAGAGCTTGTCTAGTGTTGCCACTGGTGATGGCCACATCTGCTCTCTCTGATCCTCGTATGTCGGGCAGTTTTGCAGCAAATGGTCGGCAGTCATTTTTCCGGTACCACACGGGCATTCGTCGGTGCCACCTATCTTCAATTTGTTGAATAGGTGGTACCTCAGTCTATTGTGGCCTGTGCGAAGTCTGAAGACCACGACCTGCTCTCTTCTGTTCAACTGGTAATAGGCATCGTTTTTGGTGTAGCCAGTGTATTCGGTTTCCCATTTGGTCATGTATCTAGCTCTAATAAGCCGTTTTGACTCTTCGTACGTCATACTAGTATCTGGTTGTGGTAGTTTTGCACCTTCTTTTTCCAGTCTGTCTGCCCCCTCGTTGCCTTGGATGTTACAGTGGGATGGAACCCACTGTACCACTACCCTTTTTGGTGCGGACTGCTGGCATAGGTGACAGAGTACTGCTCTTAAATCATTAAGTTCAGTATTTTTCTGGCTTTTTAGTGCTGTGACTACTGCCAGAGCATCTGTAAACAGGACTATATGGCTTTCATTTCTTTTGCCTGTCACCATTTCTTCCACTGCCGCCCTCAGTGCCTCTGCCTCCGCTCTGAAATTGCTTGTGTATTTTCCCAACAGAATATGATTATCAATCCATATCGTTTATAGATTATTTACCATTCTCTAATCAGGAAGGACAATCATATTCGGCATATGGGGGACGGCGTTGCCTTGTTGTTAAGTGGCACTGCTCACAACCAGAAGGTGCTGGGTTAGATCCCCATCACAGCATCGGCCGTTACACCGGGGAAGCAAACCCTTACAAAATGCAGGAGGAAGCAGACCCTTACATAAAATGAATGCTGAAGTCGGATGCACTGGGCCGACAGGCGCAAAATAAAAACCACAGTGTAACGCACACACGCCTTGGGGAATATATAAATAAGGCGAACGCAAAAAAAACAAAAATAAAAAAAAATATTCGGCATATAGTTTATATTTTTCTATATGTGGTTTAACTTAACTTCATTATAGTGGTTTAGAAGATTCTACAGATTCTGTATACAACCGATACTGAAAACACTGTGAGCATCCAATCTATTTTTTAATGCATCACCTTACTCTGCCTCCACTGCATCCTGCGGCAAAGCATTCCAAGAATTTCTCACTCTCTGACTTTATAAATATTTTCTAATATCTAATCTAGACCTGTCCTTACACAATGTGTAACTGTGCTTTCTTGTTCTTGTAGTCGGTCGTACTTTGAAAAACTTGGTATAGTCTTATTTATCCTTTCCATTTATTAATTTATACATCTCGAATTCTTCATTGTTCGACGCAGTGAAAACCCGTTTTTAGCCTGTTTTCATAACTTTAATCCTGAGACCCTGCGATAATTTCCATAGCTCTTCTGTGTACCCTTTCCGGCATGTTTATATCCACTCCATGAAATGGACTCCACATTTGAACACAGTACTCCAATTTACGTCTCACCAATGATTTATATAACTATACTATTATTTCCTTGCTCTTATGTGAAATGTTTCATTTTATCAAGCTCAACATGCCATTTGCATTTTTCACTGCCACCTGGACTTGCCCCCGTAGCTTACCTGTATGATCTATTTTAATTCCTAGGTCTCTTTCATTTTTAATTTTCCTAATATTGTTCCCTCCCATTATAATGTTCGCTTATGCGTCTGTGGCCCGTTGCGCCGGTCGGCCACATCCATGACCCACATTCATGGCCCACATCCATGGCCCACATGCATGGCCCACATGCATGGCCCACATCCATGGTCCACATGCATGGCCCACATCCATGGCTCACATCCATGGCCCACATCCATGACCCACATCCATGGCCCACATCCATGGCCCCCCATCCATGGCCCACATCTATGGCTCACATCCATGACCCACATCCATGACCAAACATCATTGGCCTACATCCTTGGCCCACATCCATGACCCACATCCATGACCCACATCCATGACCCACATGCATGGCCCACATGCATGGCCCACATGCATGGCCCACATCCATGGCCCACATCCATGACCCACATCCATGACCCACATACATGGTCCACATCCATTGCCCACTGCTACGTAATGATTCCAGACCTCGTCCAGAGCGGAAATGGAGGCTGATAACTGATAGAGCCATTCCGTACGGGGACAGCCCTTTGTGCGCCTCTATCCGGTCACGGGACGTCTTCTAGCACTGAGGAACACCTTATGTGCAGGGGTTTCCTGGTCCAGACGTACAACATGGCCAAACAAAGAAACTAAGCGAGGGTCAAGTTTTTCTAAGATTGGGTGCAGGCCTGTTTTGGCGAATACCTTGACGTTACGGATGTAGTCATGCCATCGGATGCCCAGGATACGCCGCTGGTTGCGCATGTGGAAGGCCTCTAGTCTCGACATGTCGTGTTTCAGCAATGTCCAGGTTTCGAATCCATACAGCAGGACTAGAACAACGTAGGAATGCCAGATCCGGATTTTTATCTCAATGGAAATAATGCCATTACTCTACACACATCCGAGGTCGTGCATATCAGACCCAGCTAGACCGATTAGTCTTGACATATCAGGACCTCTGCGCCCATCGGATAGATGAATGCTACTGAGATAGATGAATTCGTTCGTGCCCTCCGCATTGTGACCTTGGACATGTAATTTTATTCATTATTGGATCTTCCCATGTTGATGTGGACCTTTCCATGTTGATGTGGACCTTCCCATGTTTATGTGGACCTTTCCATGTTGATGTGGACCGTCCCATGTTGATGTGGACCTTTCCATGTTGATGTGGACCTTCCCATGTTGATGTGGACCTTCCCATGTTGATGTGGACCTTTCCATGTTGATGACTGTTTAGATTTGCCTTCCAACCGCATTGTAACAATTCAGCTATGCTCTACTGTAAAGTCTATTGTTTGTTTGACCCTGTTAAAAAAACAACAACTCAGATATATAGGATAAATTTCCTTGTGCTAAATCTATAAATCCTTTCCATTTATCTTACAGTACTTGATAATCTAAGGCTCCACCAGAACATTCATTTTCAGAACATCAATTAGTTTTAGCGAAAGGTGCAGTAGATTTAGCACAACGTTCTCAACGAACTATAACTGCCAGATTTGTTACGCGTTAGGAATCAGGCTATCAGCTCCAGCCATTGACTAATTGGACGTTGAAAATGCCCTCTGAGCGAGTGTATAGAGTTGATGAATACTTCTAGAAACAATATCCAGTACATCAATATAGAGAGAGAGTAAATAGAACATAAATAGAACATTTATTTAACCTCTAATTGGTGGGCTTTATCAGATAAATAAAACATTAATAATTGATTTTACATTGGGTCAGAAAATAGAACATTTACAGACTTCTGACCGATGAGAGACGCAGTCAGGCAATTAGAACATTTATAGACTTCTGACTAATGATGGACGTAGCCAGACAATTAGAACATTTATAGACTTCTGACATGATGAAATGCTGATCATCACATAGATACCGTGGCCTCCTACTTTGGGACAAAGAATTTAACCACTGCCAGCTACTATTCCTCGCAAAAGACTCTAAAAAAGGCCTTGCTTGAACAAAGCATCAACATAATGTGCAGCTAAAAGCCACAGGTACCATCTGTAAAGAGTGATAGAAAATGGTTCATAGAACCGTCTTCAAAATGGGTCTGCATTGCTGAAAGTTCCGGCGACATAGTGAGACCACCGTAACTCCGGCGGCGGTTTTCAAAATTCGTTTGTATTTGTCAAGTACCCATTTGCAGATGGGTCGACTAGAAGAACCGGTCATACCTCGAAAAAAAAACCACATGTCTGGTTTATAACTGTACACGACTGAATTCGATCCGGCTGCGTTTGCATTGTGAATCCAAGAAATGTAGACCATCGAATACGCTAAAAGAATCATGCGGAAACCAACTACAGCGGTGATCCCATGCTCCTGTTTTAGTGAAAATCTATATCGCACGATGATGAAGATAATGATGGTGACAATGCGAAGTGCGCCATCAAGCGAAGATGTTAAAATTTGCAGATTCAATAACCAATCAAATGCATTACAAATGTAATATATTTTTATTTATATACTATATACATTTCTTCTCATGTTGAAACAGTTACTCCACGTTACGTTGGCTAGCTTGCGTCTGTTGTACACGAACCCTGCACAAAGGTATCCCAAATGTCTTGGTGCCTCATCCCTTTCAAACTCATCCCCAGCATTCTCCTATCTTCTAGGAAGAAACACATTTTGCGTGTCGGGCCGGGATCACAGAATAGATTCACTGCAAGCGCCTAAGCATATATTGAAGGTCTAGTAACAAGGTTTGAGCACTGGGACACTCCCCATTATCAACAAACTGTTAGAAACGACCACTTCAAGAGTACACACTCGGCCTAAGTAAAAGCTAACATCAGTGATTGGCACATGCACCCATCCAGCGATATGTAGATACAAAAGAAGAAGCAGAAACGACGAAGAACTATTGTCGTTTGAAGAAATACGCATCAACCGAGTTACAGAGTTATCTAACGAGGTGGGAAATTATCCACCGAGATACGTAGTTATCCACTGAGGTGTAAAGTTACCCACCGAGGTGTGAAGTTATCCACCGAGGTGTGAAGTTATCCACTGAGCTACTGGGTTATCCACGGAGGTATGAAGTTATCCACTGAGCTACGGAGTTATTCTCCGAGGTGTGATGTTATCTAACGAGGTGTGAAGTTATCCACTGTGGTACGGAGTTATCCACCGAGATGTTAAGTTATCCACTGAGCTACGGAGCTATCCAACGATATGTGAAGTTATCCAACGAGGTGTGAAGTTATCCACTGACTTACGGAGTTATCCATCGAGTTGTGAAGTTATCCACTGAGCTACGGAGTTATCCAACGAGATTTGTAGTTATCCAACGAGGTTGAAGTTATCCACTGACTTACGGAGTTATCCATCGAGGTGTGAAGTTATCCACTGACTTAAGTAGTTATCCATCGAGGTGTGAAGTTATCCACTGAGCTACGGAGTTATCACCGAGGTGTGATGTTATCTAACGAGGTGTGAAGTTATCCACTATGCTACGGAGTTATCTACCGAGGTGTAAAGTTATCCATTGATCTACGGAGTTATCCAATGAGATGTGAAGTTATCCACCGAGGTGTGAAGTTATCCACTGTGCTACGGAGTTATCCACGGAGGTGTTAAGTTATCCACTGAGCTACGGAGTTATCCGACTTGGTGTGAAGTTATCCACCGTTATACGAGTTATCCACCGAGAATGACGCGCTGAACAAATAATGTGTGGGAAATAACGATCAAATAATAATAGACAGTTGATAACCTGTAAACATATGACAGAGCAGTTAATACCTTTAACGATGAATCGATAATGATGCGCTTACAAATATTGGCCATTAAATGCTTGACGGTAGACACGTCAAAGACGGCGTCTTGTGTGTGGTTGTTTTAATATGTTATAACATCTCCCAGTGTAAGTCGCTTAGATAGTAGATGGATGGTAGTAGAGAGTATCTAGTTAAAACAGGTGTTTCAGAGGATTGAGTCAAGTTATTTGAGGAACAATTAGTTTATTTGTACAAGTTTTTAATTTACTTTTTGTGGACATTTATTTACGAGACTTGACACAGCATTAGTCTGTTTTGTGGACATTTATTTACAAGACTTGACACAGCATTAGTCTGTTTTTGTGAACATTTATTTACGAGACTTGACCCAGCATTAGTCTGTTTTTGGTGGACATTTATTTACAAGATTTGACACGGCATTAGTCTGTTTTTGTGGACATTTATTTACTAGACTTGACACAGCATTAGTCTGTTTTGTGGACATTTATTTACAAGACTTGACACAGCATTAGTCTGTTTTTGTGAACATTTATTTACGAAACTTGACACAGCATTAGTCTGTTTTTGTGGACATTTATTTACAAGACTTGACACGGCATTAGTCTGTTTTTGTGGACATTTATTTACAAGACTTGACAAAGCATTAGTCTGTTTTTGTGAAAATTTATTTACAAGACTTGACACAGCATTAGTCTGTTTTTGTGAACATTTATTTACAAGATTTGATACGGCCATAGTCTGTTTTTGTGGACATTAATTTACAAGACTTGACACGGTATTAGTCGGTGTTTATGGACATTAATTTACAAGATTTGACACGGCATTAGTCGGTGTTTATGGACATTTATTTACAAGTCTTGATACGACATTAGTCTGTTTTTGTAGACATTTATTAACAGGTTTTTAATTAACTTGATATGACCGTTGTGCATTTACGTGGGCTTTTCATTAAATGTTTTCAGCTAACTTGATACTACCGTTGTCTGTTTATGTGGACTAATATTTCTCCAACGTACCACATGACCTACACAGCTGAAATTGTGTGCACAGCCGCCATTAGTGCGATCTATGAATCTCTCAAAAGTGCACACCTGTATCGGAAAGGAAGACTAACGGTAGGTCAGGTACAGCATACTGATCAAGCATGTTAGTCAGTCAGGTAAAATATTCTGGCCAAGACCCTAACCCTTTTTTTTTTTTTTTTTGCTTAGATGTTTGCCTCACTAGTTTCTACTGGCGAAGGCGCGCCATTTTCCACCCCAGAGCGTAGTCCATTGGGCGATATCAGGACGCATAAACCAGTGCTTGAATGCATGTGTGCGTCTGTATGTACCTATGCTAGGTTTGTGCGCCCTCAGAAGCTAGCCCAACCAAAGTGCAATGGAAGGGCTTTACCACGAGGGCGCGTGTGAAAGTTGAGCAAGGGTGTGACTGTAGAACAGAGTCAAATAGAACAGAGTCAAATAAAACAGAGTGAGGCGAGAGGAGGGAGAAGGGGGACCCTCATCCTTCCGGGAGACGGACTGTTTTTATGGCAGCCTGGCTAACAAGGTGAGGGATCGACATGATCTCCGTATTAGTGAGCGACAGATGAAGCCAAACATAGCACAACCAACTGGTGGACCCCGGTCCACCTTCACCAGCACGCTCGGGATGTGAGAAAAGCTAAAACAACCAGCCACTTAACATGCTTTTTTAGAGTAATCCTCTTCATTATGGGCATTCGTTAGAGCTGTAGCACAGTGCATTTATTTATCTGGGATCAAGACACTGAGCAGTGCATGAGCTGCAGGGGTCAGCGACCCATAGCTGACTGCTAGCGTCAGGGCCAGCGAACCAGAGCTGCCAAGACCCTTCTACACCACCACGCAGTGATCCTGAATAACAGGCTGCAGTAGAGCAGACTGGCTAAGGAGAAGGGATCGAAGAGGGAATGCTAGCCCGGCACTCAAAAGATGCTTGCTGAAGTCGGATATGTTGGACCGAAAGGTCCAAATATCGCAGTCAATTGTAAACTACGACACAACGCATTCCGTTCCCTGGACTACATTCTGCTACTTAAGCCTTTTCAGGGTTTGGTAGTTGGAGATTGAGAACGAATGAAGCCAAGCCAAACCAAGCCAAGCAAGCCAAGCCAAACCAAGCCAAGCCAAGCCAAGCCAAGCCAAGCCAAACCAAGCAAAGCCAAACCAAGCCAAGCCAAACCATGCAAAGCAAGCCAAGCCAAACCAAGCAAAGCCAAACCAAGCCAAGCCAAACCATGCAAAGCAAGCCAAGCCAAACCAAGCCAAGCCAAATCAAGCCAAGCCAAACCAAGCCAAACCAAGCCAAGCCAAACCAAGCCAAACCAGGCCAAGCCAAACCAAGCCAAGCAAGCTAAGCCAAACCAAGCCAAGTCAAACCAAGCCAAGCCAAACCAAGCCAAGCCAATCCAAACCAAGCCAAACCAAGCCAAGCAAGCCAAGCCAAGCCAAGCCGTTATGGGCATTCAAAAACAACACCACCACTCCTGTAGCCACCGACATGAAAGAAATGCGACCTAGTACAAATTAAAACATTTAGCTCTGCGGTGGTGAGATGGACTGTCCGAAGACCTACACCTACATTGATACAACGTTCCAAAAGATGGGGCCACAAACAGAATATTCTTGGCTTCCTGGCGCATGGCACATCTATCGGTCTGGTGCCCAGGATAATGTAATGTGTGAGAAATGTGTTTTAAAATACATATTTACTTGTTTCTTTGTCCCAAGGTGACAATTTGGTAGCTGTTGTATATTAGACAAAATAAGTAAGATCAGCTTTTTAAAAAAAGGAGTTGTTCTTATCTAGTTGTGAAATAAATGTGATAACATAAATGTAAGTATTATAAAATGTATTAGCGCGTTGCTTGTGTCGCTTCTATCTTTATATTGTGTTCTTACTGTAGTTATTTCTGTAGCATTTTGTTTGATATGATGAGGTTGCAAAATCTTTAGGTTATTCTCGTTAGCCACATCTTACAAAATGCTTCTAATTTTACAACGGGTTTATTCTTCTCTCCCCTGGTGTAGCGTTGGTGCATATCTGGTACAGTAAGAGTACAATACCCTACTGCATGGGTACAATAAGAGGATACTGGTACATCAAGGTTACAGCAAGCTTACATCACGGGTACAGCAATGTACAACACCTATACATCATGTATGCAGCACGGCTCTACTACGGCTGCAGCAAGGGTACAGCACCGTTACACAATGGTACAACAACGGTACAGTAGGTCTACAGAAATGGCATATCACCGCTACTCCACAGTAGCAAGGGCACAGTTTCAACAAGTGATTAGTTTTTTTCTGATTGCCGATTCAGTTTCTTGGATAGTTTTATGTAACAGTGGCAAAAATATGACCACTGCCACACTGTACCAATAATTACATCTCTTATTTATCAAAAAAGAAAGGATGTGTGGTCTAGGGGTGAAACGTCCGTTTAACACTTAAAAGGAACCGATTGAAAACCCACCCGTGTCCAGTTTGGCAGAGATTTGTGTCTTTTTGTGCCTACTCGTTATTCTTCTTCTTCTTCTTCTTCTTCTTCTTCTTCTTCTTCTTCTTCTTCTTCTTCTTCGTACGCTGTCAGACGTCAACTTGAATTTGTTCTAAGAAAGCAGCCGTCATTCTGAGGCTGTCGACACTGCCATAGAGCTTGTCTAGTGTTGCCACTGGTGATGGCCACATGTGCTTTCTCTGGTCCTCGTACGTCGGGCAATTTTGAAGCAGATGTTCAGCGGTCCTTTTCGCTGTGCCACACGAGCATTCGTCAGTGCCACCTATCTTCAATTTATCGAATAGATGGTACCTCAGTCTGTTGTGGCCTGTGCGGAGTCTGAAGACTACGACCTGCTCTCTTTTGTTCAGCTGATAGTAATCATTTTTTGTGTAGCCAGTGTGTTCTGGTTCCCATTTCCCCATGTATCTGGCCCTAATAAGCCTTTTGGACTCTTCGTATGTCACACTAGAATCTGGTTGTGATAGTCTTGCACCTTCTTTTGCCAGTCTGTCTGCCTCCTCGTTGCCTTGGATGTTGCAGTGGGATGGAACCCACTGCACCACTACTCCTTTTGGTGCGGACTGCTGGCAGAGTTGACAGAGTACTGCTCTTAGATCATTAAATTCCGTATTTTTCTGGCTTGTTAGTGCTGTGACCACGGCCAGGGCATCAGTGACAGGACTATCTGGCTTTCATTGCTTTCGCCTGTGAGCATTGCTTCTACTGCAGCCTTCAGTGCCTCTGCCTCCGCTCTGGAATTGCTTGAGAATTTTCCAGTTGCCACTGACAGTGTTATTTTTCTACCATTTGGTAAGTTTAGGAATACCCCAGCCCCTCCATTCTGTGTTGTGTTTGTTACAGAACCGTCGGTGTATGCATGGGTGCAGTCCATGCTTGGGTAGTTTTTCGCTATGTACCTCAGGGTTATGTCTCTTCTTTCTTTTTCAGTCTGGCTGTTCTTGTTTCCAATACCTGGTATATTTTCTACAACCTCCGGAATGATATGCTGCTTCCATGTGGGTTTGCGTACAGTAGGGATGGGCTTTGGTGTTGTTACGTTGTTCATAAGGTCTTCGCTCATTTTTGCTTTGTGCCTACTCGTTCAAAAAGTAATGGTAACCTTCTGCATTGCAGACTTGCCAAGAAACTTATAAAAAGCCAAATAGGTTGACAGTTGCAAATAGCGATGTTCTTCAAAGTACTAGATACTTACTTATCAATATACAATATACATGACATTGTTCACACTTTCTCTAAATAGGCATCCGCCGTGACATTGTTCACACTTTCTCTAAATAGGCATCCGCCGTGACATTGTTCACACTTTATCTCAATAGGCATCCTACATGACACATGACATTGTTCACACTTTTTCTCAAAAATCATCCTACATGACACATGACATTGTCCACTCTTTATCTCCCATAGCCATCCTACATGACACATGAATGTTCACACTTTATCTCAATAGACATCCTATATGACACAGGACATTGTCCCCACTTTATCTCAATAGGCATCCTACATGGCACATGACATTGTCCACACTTTGTCTCAATAGGCATCCTACATGACACATGACATTGTTCACACTTTATCTCAATAGGCATCCTACATGACACATGACATTGTTCACACTTTATCTCAATAGACATCCTATATGACACACGACATTGTTCACACTTTAGCTCAACAGACATCCTATATGACACAGGACATTGTCCCCACTTTATCTCAATAGGCATCCTACATGGCACATGACATTGTCCACACTTTGTCTCAATAGGCATCCTACATGATATTGTTCACACTTTATCTCAATAGGCATCCTACATGACATTGTTCACACTTTATCTCAATAGGCATCCTACATGACATTGTTCACACTTTATCTCAATAGGCATCCTACATGACACATGACATTGTTCACACTTTATCTCAATAGGCATCCTACATGACACATGACATTGTTCACACTTTATCTCAATAGGCATCCTACATGACATTGTCCACACTTTATCTCAATAGGCATCCTACATGACATTGTCCACACTTTATCTCAATAGGCATCCTACATGACATTGTTCACATTTTATCTCAATAACCATCCTACATGACACATGACATTGTCCCCACTTTATCTCAATAGGCATCCTACATGACATTGTTCACATTTTATCTCAATAACCATCCTACATGACATTGTTCACACTTTATCTCAATAGGCATCCTACATGACATTGTCCACACTTTATCTCAATAGGCATCCTACATGACATTGTTCACATTTTATCTCAATAGGCATCCTACATGACATTGTCCACACTTTATCTCAATAGGCATCCTACATGACATTGTCCACACTTTATCTCAATAGGCATCCTACATGACATTGTTCACATTTTATCTCAATAACCATCCTACATGACACATGACATTGTCCCCACTTTATCTCAATAGGCATCCTACATGACATTGTTCACATTTTATCTCAATAACCATCCTACATGACATTGTTCACACTTTATCTCAATAACCATCCTACATGACACATGACATTGTTCACACTTCCCCACAATGTACTCCAAGCGTTACTTTTTTTAATATAATGTCAAATTATTTCGTTTCTTAAAATTCTTCTGCTAGTGACAATGACCGCTTTTCATATCCCATTAAAGTCATTTCGTTCGCGTGAATTGGTCAGTGTCCATGTTTCACTGCGATAACACAGACTTTATATGGGTAAAATGTTGAACAGTATTTGTCTCATTTATAGTACACTGTACAACAATAATATATATGATATAACTATGTTATATTTTCCGGCAGACTATCTTTAGCAAGCATGACTATAGTACGGCGCATTGGCTGTTCCCTGAGGAAGGCATACTGTGGACTCCTTACCCTCTTCATCTTGGTCGGTTACTACAACAATTCCAGTAGGACGATTCTCCCTTCTGGCTCATTAAGAAACTTGATGTCAAAGGGCTCATGGATATCAGAACGCACGCATGCGCGCAGAGTCTTTTCCTCCCAGATTCAACCGAAGCACGTACCTTCAGTTAGTCTCGTGAACCGCTTGATGACATTAAATAGTTCGTCGTCGACTAAACGAATGTGTTACACAGGTCGAAGAAAGAACGAGATAGTGTCACACCCAAACTGTCTTAGGCCATTAAATGGAGAATTTAGAGTCATCTTAAATGACACTGTTTTCGAAAGCAAATTATACAATGACGCCACAACATATTTCACAGTTAATCCCGAAGTTTGGCAAAGTTTGATAACAGAATACATCATCGTTCCAAAAATAGATTGTCCATACCTGTTAGCAATTCAAGCATCGATACTGAACAATAGAAATGACAGGGATGTGGTACGTAGAACTTGGGGCAGCGTTGCTAAGGAACAAATATGGCCGAACAGGGTAATCAATGCAAATGTACAAATAATATTTGTTGTGGCCAGGAATAGTCGAAATAGATTTGACGAAGATGATGAAAGTTTAACCAGGTACAACGATTTTTCTCATCGGTTTGAGGAGATCAGGTCCGAGTCAGAGCTGTACAAGGACATTCTCTTCATCAACATGGTCGACAGTTATCGTAACTTAACACTGAAATTGTTATCAGCATACAAGTGGGTCAAGGATAATTGCCCTACAGTCAAGTTCGTCTTGAAAGTCGACTTCGACACATTCGTTCATGTTCCACTGCTGGTGGATACCTTATTATATTTTGAGAAGGATTTTGAGTTTTCCATTATTGGAAGGGCCGACGACAAGGAATTGTTCGTCAAGAGAGAAGGCAAATGGGCTGTGGATGCTTCCTTGTACCCCATGCCAACATTACCTATACGCGTTTCAGGTATAACTCAATTAAATGTGCATGTACTTGTGTAATTTGTATAGCACACGTATAGTGAGCAATGGAAAGACGGGTCCTTGGGATCTCGATTAGAGATCGAATCCACAATACTGAAATCAGAGAACGCACTCTATTTCGAGACGTCGAGGAGACTGCGTTGTCTGGCAAATACAACTGGGTTGGTCACGTGGTGCGCATTCCAGAAAACAGAAGGACACTCAGAACGATGTTCTGGTGGCCATATGATTTGACACGACCAACCGCCCGCCCACCCATACGATGACGAGATGGTCTGCTGAGAGACTTGGGTCCGACATGGTACTACACGACGAAAGATCGGACTGCATACACGACATCGTTGCCTACCTCCTATACGGCACATCCGTCGGATTGAAGTCGAGAATATTGTATTGCATTGTGTTGTACGTATAGATACACACATATACAAACACATGCATACACAAACCAACAAACACAAGCATTCATAGACACACAAATGCATTTACACTCACAAACAGACATATACACTCATAAACTCGTACGAATATAAACATCAGCTACTTGCAAATGTTTGAGCAGTTCATTTGACCCCACAAACGCATACACAAACACATACATATATGTATACGTATATAGCCAAATAGTTCGGATGTCTGCCTGTGGACAAGGACGACAGCGGATCGAATCCCTGGTAAGGAATATGTTGTTTTTTTGTTTTAGAGGAAATAAACAAACATATCCTGCACACGTCGTAGAGTGGCAAAGCGACCTATAATCCTCTTTATAAAAAAAGCTATCCCATTAATGGAAACAAAGTCGAACGACAGTTTATACATATAATGTAGGCTGTTATAAATTCGAGCGGCGTTCCGAAAATAATGCCTCCTATTTTATTTTTATGTCTCATCATGAATTCAAAATTAAATTTTAGTAGCATGGCAGCAAAGTTTTAACCTTCTCAGCAATATCCGTATATTGTGTTTCCGTCTGACAGGTGGCAGTAGAATAGCAGTCTGACAAAATGGCATCTGTCACGGAAGTGCGTTATAAGCAGAGGTGCGTTAGTGAAATCTCCCATGTGGAAAAAGTTGCACCAATTAACATTCATCGGCGCTTGCTAAACGTTTATGGTGACGACACAGTGAATGTTAGCACAGTGAATGTTAGCACAGTGAGGCGGTGGATTGTACGTTTCAGCAGTGGCAAAAGTGACATAAATAACAAGCCATGTTCTTTATGACCATGCATAGCTGTTACACACTCAGTGAAGAACGTTCCGATCAGCTCATCCGCGAAAATTGGAGGATTGCGACTTTGGAACTGTCTAGTGAGCCGGATACCGGCTTAAATGCAATGGAAAGGATATGGGCAATGTTGGAGTATGAGACATTTTGCACCAGGTGGGTTTTACGAAAACTGACACAGGAACATTAAGAACATTGCATGCAAGTTTGTCATGACCTCTTGAACCATTACGAAGGTGAAGGTGATAGTTTCCTGGATCGCATCAGCACTGGTGATGAGACGTGGTGCCACGACTACGATCCTGAGTCAAATCGGCATTCTATGGATATGAATTGCCATCAATGAAAAAATTAAAGGGGCAGCTCTCATCAGATAATATGATGTCCACTGTAGTTTTTGGATAGCAAATGGGCTATTATTCTTGATTTCCTGGATCCTGGACAAACCATCAAATTTGACCGTTACATTTCGAGGTAGATTAAGCTAAAGACTCGAATTTCCAGGGGCAGACCAGAGAAGAAGACAACCTGTCTTTTACAACACGGTAATGCCCACTCAAGTTTAAAGATCGTTGAGCATATTGTCAGCCTTGGCTGGACTGTCCTACCACTCTCACCGTATAGTATGAATTTGGGGCCTTCTAACTTTCGTCTGTTCTGGGCAATGACGAATTGATTTCGTGACCAACTTTCTCCTTGCAACGACGCCGTAATAGTTTACTGTGAAACAGTTGATCACCTCCGATGGTGCAGATTTTTACGAGCGCGACACGTATGCTCTTGTTCATCGTTCGGCAAAATGTATACTCAAGGGAGGTGACTGTGTTGAAAAATAGTTTTTTTGAACGCAAAACATTGGGCTATGGCATTATTGTGTTCTTTTTATCTCATTTGGTATTCATGGGGAAAAATGACGCATTAATTTCGTAGCGCCCCTCGCCTATATATATATTAGGACTCTCTCTTCTCACTTCACTCTGATTCATTTGATGCTCGTCCTATAGCCACACTCTTGCACAACTTTCACACACGCCCTCAGGGTGAGACCTTTCCATGGCACTTTGGTTGGGCTGGCTTCTGAGAGCGCGCAAACCTAGCATACAGTTACACACATGCATCCAAGCACCGGTGTATGCACCTTAATATCGCCCAAATTGACTACGGTCTAGGGTGGAATAGGCGCTCCTTCGCCAGTAGAAACTAGTGAGGTAAACATGTACAATTTTAATAAATACCAATATTATATTATATATAAATGCGAGGGTTAGGAGCACTCCAGACCATGGCTGCTGCCGACTTGGAACAACGTCTTCTGTTTATCCTATTTCGTCAGGTCGTGTTGTCTGTTATCGATTACGGACTAGGCATCCTCACGCTATCAAGAACACAGTGTGAAAGATTGGAACGCATCCAGAATGAAGGTGTACGGCTGGTTCTGGGCAGTACTAGAGATACCCCGATTGTGATGATGCGGTACATGGTGGGATTGTTATCGGTGACATTTAGACATAAACTGGCCCAAGTCAAGGTCTTTATGCGTGTCACAACAGACACTCGACACCCTCTGTACAGTAGTATCTCGGATATCAAGGGATCAAGAATCAAGAGAGGGTCGTCATGGATGGCACAGGCTGAGACAACAATCGGACACGTCACTCCAGCTGAGACGATAGCCAAAGGGGAAGAATGGGTCCACACTGGTGATAGAATGATAGAGTAGCAGAGAGTCATCATAACCTTAGGCAAGAAATGCAGAGAACGGAGTAACGGGAGAACAGAGAACGAGGTGAAACAGCTGATAACTGAGAACACGCAAGAGAGTGATGTCGTAACATACACTGACGGATCAGTGCTGCGCAGTAGGACATTTGGCTGGGGCTTCTCGGCTAGAGTGAGCGGACAGGTCGTTGCTGAGCGCAGTAGGGCATACATGTCAACAACCTCAAATTTGAGAATAGAGACTGAATCAGTGACCTCAGCACTGAAATGGATATCTGAGACTTCTATAACAAAGGCAGTCATCGTGACAGACGCGCAAGCCGTACTTTAGAAAGTACAGAAGGGATGGCTTAGGTATGAGTGGATAGCTGCTGTTGAGGCCTCAAACCTCCAGGCGTTGACATCTTGGCTTCACAAGCTCCCATTAGTGATGAATAGAAATTATATTTTCAAACCAATCAATAACCGCCTGTTAGATGAGAATACCGCAATAGTTGAAACAGAAATCCACAGTCTTGCAAAGTTTCGACATTAAACGAGGTTAGAGCGGAGTATGCAGCATTAGAGGACGAAGCAGGAAAGTATACAGCCAGCAAGCTACAGGGAGCGTTCACCATACCTTTCACCATTTCCTGAGAGAGAATAAGCACCTATGGGTATGTCATGAATGTGCAGTGACGTCGATTCTTAGAAACATATATATATATGTATGTATGTATGTATGTATGTATGTATGTATGTATGTATGTATGTATGTATGTGTATGTGTGTATGTATGCATGTATGTATGTATGTATGTATGTATGCATGTATGTATGTATGTATGTATGTATGTATGCATGTATGTATGTATGTATGTATGTATGTATGTATGTATGTATGTGTGTGTATGCATGTATGTATGTATGTATGTATTGTTTGGATGTTTTCCCTTGTACCTATAGTAATAATAATAATAATAGCTGTCCATCGTTATCGATGAAGACCGCCGACATCATCCTTGTCACAGATTCCTCTGTTGGGTGTGGGTGCGCATGTGGCTGAACAGGCCAATGCGGGCACGACAACATCTGCTACATATCGGGCACACGCGGTTTGTAGAAGGTGGTGGTGTTCCCGATGTTCGGGATTTCCGGGTCTCGCGTCTGCTCTGGTCTTTCACAACACTTGTATGTCAGTATCTAAATATTTGTCTGGATGTTCGCTCATTTGTCCTTCTCTGAACAATTGTATGTATCGGTGTCTGTGTGACCTAGTGTCAACCTGTATTGTGTGACCCAGTTTCAACCTGTATTGTATGGTTAGTGTCAACAAGTATTGCGTGGTTCGTGTCAACCAGTATCTGTGTGACCCAGTGTCAACCTGTATTGTGTGACCCAGTGTCAACCTGTATTGTGTGACCCAGTGTCAACCTGTATTGTATGGTTAGTGTCAACAAGTATTGCGTGGTTCGTGTCAACCAGTATCTATGTGACCCAGTGTCAACCTGTATTGTATGGTTAGTGTCAACAAGTATTGCGTGGTTCGTGTCAACCAGTATCTGTGTGACCCAGTGTCAACCTGTATTGTGTGACCCAGTGCCAACCTGTATTGTATGGTTAGTGTCAACCAGTATCTGTGTAACCCAGTGTCAACCTGTATTGTGTGACCCAGTGCCAACCTGTATTGTATGGTTCGTGTCAACCTGTATCTGTGTGGTTCGTGTCAACCAGTATCTGTCTGCGCTAATGTCCACCTGTATCTGTCTGCGCTAATGTCCACCTGTATCTTACTGCCCCAGTGTCTACCTGTATTTGAATGCCTCCATATTCACCTGTATCCGTCTGCCCCAGTGCCCACCTGTTTCTGACTGCCCCAGTATCCATCTGTTTCTGACTGCCCCAGTGTCCACCTGCATCTGACTGCCCCAGTGTCCACCTGCATCTGACTGCCCCAGTGTCCACCTGCATCTGACTGCCCCAGTGTCCATCTGCATCTGACTGCCCCAGTGTCAACCTGCATCTGACTGCCCCAGTGTCCACCTGCATCTGACTGCCCCAGTGTCCACCTGCATCTGACTGCCCCAGTGTCCAACTGTATTTGACTGCCCCAGTGTCCACCTGCATCTTACTGCCCCAGTGTCCACCTGCATCTGACTGCCCCAGTTTCCACCTGCATTTGACTGCCCCAGTGCCCACCTGTATCTAGCTGCACCAGTTTTCACCTGTTTCTACCCGTATGTAAATATATCGTCATGTCCATCATTTGAACCATTCTTACCACCTCTACCCTATAACAACACCGACAAATAATAACTGAAAACCTCTACACCAATTTCCTCAGGATGTGGTTATGTGATGTCATACAGAGCTATGGCTGAGATTGTGGACGCCGCTCCTCACTTCCGTCTGATTCCCGTAGAGGATGTTTTTATCACTGGCATCATGAGACGAGTTATTGGGTGCACACTATTTTCATGCAAACAAATACTAACACGCTGCCACGGCCCGACACGCAAAATTTGTTTCTTCCTAGAAGATAGGTGGCTGCTGGGGATGAGTTTGAAAGGGATGAGACACCAAGCCATTTGGGATACCTTTGTGCAGGGTTCGTGTACAACAGACGAAGCTAGCCAACGTAACGTGTAGTAACTGTTTCAACATGAGAAGACATGTATATAGTATATAAATACAAGTATATTACATTTGAAATGCATTTGATTGGTAATTGTATCTGCATATTTTAACATCTTCGATTGATGGGGCACTTCGCATTGTCATCATCATTATCCTCATCATCGTGCGATATAGATTTTCACTAAAACAGGAGCATGGGATCACCGCTTTAGTTGGTTTCCGCATGATTCTTTTAGCGAATTCGATGGTCTACATTTCTTGGATTCACAATCCAAACGCAGCCGGATCGAATTCCGTCGTGTACAGTTATAAACCGGACGTGTGTTTTTATTTAAACGTATGATCGGTTCTTCCAGTCCACCTAGCTGCAAATAGGTACCTAACAAATACAAGGGGAATTTTGAAAACAGCCGCTAGAGTTACGGTGTTCGTACTATGTCGCCGGAACTTTAAGCAATGCTGGCCCATTTTGAAGACGGTTCCATGAACCAATCTCCATCACTATTTACAGATGGTAACTGTGGCTTTTAACTGCACATTATGTTGATGCTTTGTTCAAGGAAAGTCTTTTTTAGAGTCTCTTGCGAGGAATTGTAGCTGGCAGTGGTTATATTCTTTGTCCCAAAGTAGGAGGCCACGGTATCTATGTGATGATCAGCATTTCATCATGTAAGAAGTCTATAAATGTTCTAACTGTCTGGCTACGTCCATCATCAGTCAGAAGTCTATAAATATTATAATTATCTGGCTGCGCCCTCATTAGTCAGTAGTATATAAATGTTATAATTGTCTGGTAACGTCTATCATCAGTCAGAAGTCTATAAATGTTCCAATTGTCTGGATGCGACCATCATCAGTCAGAAGTATAAAAATGTTCTAATTGCCTGGTTACGCCCATCATTAGTTAAAAGTCTATAAATGTTCTAATTATTTCGCTACGTCCATCATTAGTCAGAAGTCCATAAATGTTCTAATTGCCTGGCTGTGTCTCTCATCGGTCCGAAGTCTGTAAATATTTTAATTATTTTGCTGCGTCGATCATTAGTCAGAAGTCTATAAATGTTTCTGACCCAATGTAAAATCAATTATAAATGTTTTATTTATCTGATAACGCCCACCAATAAAAGGTTAAATAAATGTTCTATTTATGTTCTATTTACTCTCTCTATATACATATTGATGTACTGGATATTGTTTCTAGAAGTATTCATCAACTCTATACACTCGCTCAGAGGGCATTTTCAACGTCCAATTGGTCAATGGCTGGAGCTGATAGCCTATTCCTAACGCGTAACAAATCTGGCAGTTATAGTTCGTTGAGAACGTCGTGCTAAAATCGACTGCACCTTTCGCTAAGACTAATTGATGTTCCGTAATGAATGTTCTGGTGAAGCCTTAGATTATCAAGTACTGTAAGATAAATGGAAAGAATTTATGGATTTAGCACATAGAAAATATATCCTATATATCTTAGTTTTTTTTTTTTTTAACAGGGTCAAACAAACAATAGACTTTACAGTAGAGCATAGCTGAATTGTTACAATGCTGTTGGAAGGCAAATCTAAACAGTTATCAACATGGAAGGGTCCACATCAACATGGGAAGGTCCACATCAACATGGGACGGTCCACATCAACATAGGAAGGTCGACATCAACATGGGAAGGTCCACATCAACATGGAAAGGTCCACATCAACATGGGAAGATCCAATAATGAATAAAATTACATGTCCAAGGTCACACTGCGGAAGGCACCCACGAATTCATCTATCTCAGTAGCATGATATCATCCGATGGGCGCAGCGGTCTTGATATGTCAAGACGAATCGGACTAGCTGCGTCTGCTATGCACGACATCGGATGTGTGTGGAGTAATGGGAAGATCTCAAATGAGATAAAAATCCTGGTCTAGCGTTCCTACGTTGTTCTAGTCCTGCTCTATACCTCCTAAAACTGAACATTGCTGAAACACGACATGTCGAGACTAGAGGCCTTGCCCATGCGCAACCAGCTGCGTAGCCTGGACATCCGGTGGCATGACTATCTGCAACGTGGAGGTACCCTCCAAAATAGTCCTGCACCCAATCTCAGAAAAGCTTGATCCTCGCCGAGTTTTTTTGTTCGGCCATCTTGCACGGCTGGACCACGAAACCCCGGCACACAAGTTTTTCTTCAGCGACCTGCTGTATGTGTACAAGAGGACGTCCCCGTACGGTATGACTTCATCAGATATCATCCTCCAATTCCGCTCTTGACGAGGTCTGGAATCACGCTGTAGCAGTGGGCCATGGATGTGGGTCATGGGTGTGGGCCATGGATGTGGGTCATGGATGTGGGCCATGGATGTGAGCCATGGATGTGGGACATGGATGTGGGTCATGGATGCGGGCCATGGATGTGGGCCATGGATGTGGGCCATGGATGTGGGCCATGGATGTGGGCCATGGATGTGGGACATGGATGTGGGACATGGATGAGGGTCATGGATGTAGGCCATGGATGTGGGACATGGATGTGGGTCATGGATGTGGGCGATGGATGTGGGCCATGGATGTGGGACATGGATGTGGACCATGGATGTGGGCCATGGATGTGGGCCATGGATGTGGGCCATGGCTGTGGCCGACCGAGGCAACGGGCCTCAGACGCCTTATCGAACATTATTATGAGAGAGAACAATACTAGGACAATAAAAAGGGAAAGAAACGTAGTAGTTAGTGAGGGAGCAAGTCCAGGTGGCAGAGAAAAAGGCCAATGCCATGTTGGGCATGATAAAATGAAACATTTCACATAAGAGCAAGGCAGTAATAGTAAAACTGAATAAATCTGGTGTCATCGACATGAATTGGCATGTAAACT
The DNA here is from genome assembly GCA_036924085.1 of Ariolimax columbianus. Taxonomy (NCBI): domain Eukaryota; kingdom Metazoa; phylum Mollusca; class Gastropoda; order Stylommatophora; family Arionidae; genus Ariolimax; species Ariolimax columbianus. Next base: position 56,640,850 of record JAVGWX010000020.1, on the reverse strand, counting down.
ACCATATATCGAATCTGAGAACCTTAACAGATTCACAACTCTTTCTGACTAAAGAAACTGTAATCCATCTTGATGTGAGTATTCTTCCCCTTGAAGCACGTCAGCTTCTCATTTCTTCCTATACTCAATATCTGAGGTCACCACGTGTCAAGTCTTTAACATCACACAATTTAAGAGTTGTCTTGTGCGACCAGTCGCAGTTTCACTTCACGCCCAAACAGGCTATAATGGATTAAGGTGTGAATGGTAAAGTGATAGGCGAAGAGAGGTGTAACACTGGTATGTCATAATTGTGTCATACGCTTTTGTCTTCTTGGAGTATCTCACAAGCAGCCAATAACTCTGGTCTCAAATGGGTCTCGTCAAAACGGTTATCGTTCTTTGTAAGTCACTTTTGATTGGATTGTGTTGTGCTTGATAAAGTCTCAACTTTGTCTTCCTGCGATATAACATTATGGTAAGACATATTATCCATTACCAGGCATGATGGTATACTAGGAGTGGGGAGGAGAGTGTTCTCTATCTGACTTGTGTATTTCTATTCAAATGTTGAAGTCACTATTTTCTGGAGATACACAAATGAAATGAGAAAGCTAGAACAGTTGCCTGACAAATATGGCGTGTGATTGTTGAGAATGCCTTCACCATAGGGGACAGACAAGTTATGATTTTTGTGTCTGGCTCCTAAACAACACAATATGTGATTTCCTGCAGACAGAAGCCCACAAAAGAAACAAGAGAAGAGGAAACGAGAAAAGTGAAATACAATCAGAAATAGTAGAAATGAGGCGAAGAATTTGCATTAAAAAAAATAATAGATGTTCGTTAGTTAGTTAGTTAGTTAGTTTTCTTTCCACTTGTACCGTTAAGCGTCGTAGGGAGCCTAAGTCGTCTATCCTGCGTCAAGTTCGTTGCGTCGGTCAATGTGAGAATTGTCGTTGTTCAATCACTCTAATGTCATCTATCCATCTACCTCGCGGTCGCCACCTTACCATGTAGCCAGATCTACCAGCGTTGTTAGCCATCAGTGGAAGTTGAAGAGGGTGCATTCTCATGAGATGACCAAACCAACTTATTTTCTGCCTGGAAATGTATTCGGTACAAGATGTAGGGCCGACAATTCTTCTAATGACGTCATTCCGCATTCTGTCTCTTCTGGTAACACCGATGACTTTCCTCAAACACTTTCACACGTCGAAATTCTGCTCTCACGTGCTGGACAGAGGCCATGTTTGGGACTGGTAGCACACAGTCGGCACAAATGTACCGTTTACCAGCTGTTGCTTTGTTGCCAAACTAATGCTCGGGTGTCTAAACAGTGGGGACAGCTGATAAGTCAACGTCGATGCTTTCTGACATCCCGTCTCAATTTCCCTGTCGATCCTACCGTCTGCCGAAAAAATGACTGTCCAAATATTTGAACTCATGGACCTGTTGAAGAGCAATATATAAATAGAGGTAAATGAAGAAAAGAACAAGAAATATAAACACAGCAACAGAATGAGGAAGACCCCAACAAATCTGAAAATGATTGAGATAAAGAAGAACTGGCATATCAATTGAATAGGAAATGGACGAACACATACACAAATGAGCTTTTGATTGAAAGGTCAATAGTTATCGTTTAAACGGTTGTTTGTGGTTAACAAGATCGATACTTGTGTCCAGGTAAAACCTATCATCGAAAATATGACGTTTGTGCGTCGCCATTAATGTCTGATGCCCTCACCAAACTTGTCAAGTATGGTTTGCTCTAATGATCAGGAATGCCCGCTGACACATTTTTAATGATTTGACTTTTGATCAGAATTGGAATTTTTTTTTCAAGCACCTTTACATATTTATTAAACTCTGATAAATACATTTTCTGCCATCCATCAACTCGGAGTTATGTTTGACGTGTTTATTGTATGAGTTCATATCTATTTAACTGGTTCATGGTCATGTGAGTAACAGCCGCACACATACACTCGCACAATAACAAAAATAGAATGCAGTCGATGATACTTTTACAGTAACGTTGCATGGCCGCATTAGAACAGTGGCGGCGCCTAGAGTATATGCACGTAAGATATATTCTCATAGATTGTTCCACCAAGGCGGACAGGTGCGCATGGGTAATTCAAGTTCTAATATCTTAACAGGTGTACATGGTTAGTTCAGGTTCTACCTAGCTGCACAGGTGTATGTGGTTAGTTCAGGTTCTACCTAGTTGGACAGGTGTGCATGGTTAACTCAGGTTCTTCCGTTTTTTCTGATCCACCTGTGTATATTCACCGGCATATATCACAGCATCGCTGAGAAAAACGACACAACGTCTCAACGCCATTTTCAATATGAACACAGGAGAAGTAGAAGAAATAATAACCCTTTGGTGATTTTCACAGATGATTGAATTTTCAATCTTCCAACATATTTCACATACAGAACACACAATGTTTATGTTAATCTAACTATAGCGTGTTCCGCTTTTACACAGAATGTCGGCTGATGTGTATGTACAGTCATGCTGGTGTGTATGTGTCCTCACTGTGATGTGTAGATGTGCCCACGCTGATGTGTAGACGTGCCCACGCTGATGTGTAGGAGTGCCCACGCTGATTATAGGAGTGCCTACGCTGATGCGTAGGAGTGCCCACGCTGATGTGTAGGAGTGCCCACGCTGATGTGTAGGAGTGCCCACGATGATGTGTAGGAGTGCCCACGATGATGTGTAGGAGTGCCCACGCTGATGTGTAGGCGTGCCCACGCTGATGTGTAGGCTGGCCCACGCTGATGTGTAGGCGTGCCCACGCTGATGTGTAGGAGTGCCCACGCTGATGTATAGGCTGGCCCACGCTGATGTGTAGGCGTGCCCACGCTGATGTGTAGGCGTGCCCACGCTGATGTGTAGGCGTGCCCACTCTGATGTGTAAACGTACCCACGTAGATGTGGTGTGTGTATTTAAGTGCCGCTGTCAATCTATGTTTTTGTAGCCGTAGATGACATAAATGGAAGTTCCCCAATTATTATCTGCCCCATCCTATGACTGCGATAAAATATAAGTTTTATTGACTGAATGAGAACAATGAATGGATTTGATTATAAAACGAAACATGAAGATGGCAAGATTTGACTTTTGGTACTGGGCATCAACAAAATCTGGCTATTATGAACCGTATATCAAACGTAGTCTATTACTTGGATCCGAACCTCTCCTCTGCTAGTTTCTGCAAGGTCATTCTGTCAACCTTACCAGTTATTGTTTTGGGGAAATTTTCCAAAATCTGAAATAAATATTTAAGATGAGTTTTGGAAATAAAGTAGCTTTTATGAATGTTGAAAATGTAGAGGTTTAGAGAGTTAGCGACACAGTTGGTATATCATTTGCAATGGGATGAAGGATTAATTATCGTTACATGATCTTCGTCTAACTATTAGTTAGGGAATGAAGTTACACAATATAAAAACGTGATTGGGGAAATAGAAATATCGGTATCTTAAGGATATAGAGTGTTTAGTTCAACATAGAGGTAGAGCACTAGTGTTGCATGCTTCTCACGAGGATCAACTCACACTACCAGCATGCCACAGCTGTAAATGGATACCTAGCTTACGGTTAGCGAAGGAGACACAGTCAGGAATGGAAATGGCCACTCCATCGCATACAAGCTGTGTGTGTGTGTGTGTGTGTGTGTGAGTATGTGAGTATGTTTGTGTGTGTGTGTGTGAGCGTGCGTGTGTGTGTGTGTGAGTATGCGTGTGTGTGTGTGTGTGCGTGCGTGCGTGCTTGAGTGCGTGCGCGCGTGTGTGCGTGTGTGTGTGTGTGTGTGTGTATGTGTGAGTATGAACGAGTGTGCTTTGAATAAAAACCTTAAAAGTGGGATATAAATGGGAAAACTCAATATTTTGTATTGTCATACTGTCATACTGTCATACTGCCATACGATATTTCTCTCATTGTTGGGATGGTCGAGGGGTTTTGAAGGCTAAGGACTACAGGCCGCTTCGCCACAGCTGTCGCCATGTTGTGTGCTGGCTATGTTTGTTTATTTCACCCCCAACAGAAATACAACATGTGCCACACCGGGGATTCGAACCGCTGCCCTCGTTGTCGGCAAGTAGATCTCGAAACCTTTCGGCCACGCGCTCCTCCTTTGTATTGTAACTTGTTAATATGGTTGTTAAGGATGTCAAGAGCGTCTTGCACCCCCCATCACAGGACAGGCGAACAACATAGTCATAAATGCAGTTAGATGGCCGCCCCACTATTAACAGGTACCATCGACAAACAGCGTTCTGCTAACCGTTTTATTTTAGCAGGGAAACCTCAAGAAACCTTTGCTGAAACCTCAAGAAACCTTTTGCTGAAACCTCAAGAAACCTGTTGCTGAAACCTCAAGAAACCGTTTGCTGAAACCTCAAGAAACCTTTTGCTGAAACCTCAAGAAAACATTTGCTGAAACCTCAAGAAACCTTTTGCTGAAACCTCAAGAAACCTATTGCTGAAACCTCAAGAAACCTTTTGCTCAAACCTCAAGAAACCTTTTGCTGAAACCTGAAGAAACATTTTGCTGAAACCTCAAGAAACCTTTTGCTGAAACCTCAAGGAACCTTTTGCTCAAACCTCAAGAAACTTTTTGCTCAAACCTCAAGAAATCATCGAGGAATGAAGGCCCAGCACGGTGATGCATGCGTTTTACTCAGTTAATCAGCGATTTTCCTTAAGGAACGATCAACAGCCACAATCGACTCTGGGGCCACTACTCGGTGTGCCTGACCCGTTCGTGAACAGCCTGTCACAGGACTAGCGCGTTATGGAAATTCATACTCCAATCATACACATGCTTAAGTGCATACACATGCGTCACCGTACCGGATCTTCATTCGCCGATGAATTTCAATAGGTTTCACCCCTTCGCTATCCCCCGAAAAACAAAACAAAAGGGATAATAGAGCACCGTTCCTCTTTGGTACATGGGAAAAGTGAGGCGGCCATTTTTAACTGCAGTTATGACGTCATGTTGATCGTCTGCATCGTGATGGCACGTGCAGGACACTCATGACATCCTTATCAACCATATTATGAAGTTACAATGCAATGTCATGTTTTTTTTTCTAATTTCTGTCCCACTTGTAAGGTTCTCATTTGAAGTCCCACCATGTTTATTCATATAAATTAGTGAGAGAATGACACTATATTGATTTATGTAGACATTTGGAAAGAAATATGGTGGTTCAAATAGTCAATTAATCAGTTAAGTATAAATTATCAGTATCATGTAGGAATATAAATAATATAAAGCATATCATACAAAGAATACTATTTGTTGTTGTTGTTGTTGTTGTTGTTGTTGTTGTTGTTGTTGTTGAAAGCGTTTCAATAAATTATAAATCTTGAATCTCTTTCCAACAAAGTTCTGCCTGCATCAATCTTCCTGATCAATTTATTATTTCCCCTATTGAAAACATAATTTTGGATCGGTCCTTCGTTTTACTTCTCTTTTTCCACCTACCTTCAATCTGGTCCCCATTTACAATCAATCTGATCTCTACCTACCTTCAGTCTGATCCTCACCTGTCATCATTCTGGTCCTCACCTGTCATCAATAAGGGTCTTATACCTCCTACCATTGGTAACTTTAACAGTCAACAATTGTCTTCCGTTTCCCAACAAATTGGTCCTCCACTTACTAATAAACTGGTCTTGCACTTACCAACTATCTCATCATTCCTCTGCCAACAAATTGGTCCGCCACCTACAAAAGAAATTGTTCCTCCAATTTAAACTAACTTGTCCTTATTTTACCAAAAAAATTTTCTCATCTTCTTTTTCTTCTTTTTTTTTCTTCTTTACTTTATTTTCTTCAACCTCCTACTTTTCTTGTTTATCTGCTTTTTCTTCGCCTTCTTCTTCATTTTCTTCTACTTCTTCTTTTTCTTGTTCCTCCACTTAATTTGTTTTTCTTATTCTTCTTCTTTTTCTTGTCTTTACTTTTTTTCTTTCCCCCACTTCCTTTTTCTTCTTGTTCTTCTTGTTCTTCTTGTTCTTCTTCTTCTTCTTCTTCTTCTTCTTCTTCTTCTTCTTCTTCTTCTAAATTAATTTGGCTTAAACAAGTGTGTGTGTGTGTGTGGCAGAAAGAGAGAGAGACAGAAAGAGATAGATAGAGAGAGAGAATAAGAGAGATATATCACAGCTGTTGCGTTACTGTATTGTTATCAGAACCTACTTCCTTTGTCTGAGAAGGAAAGTGGTAGTGTACTGGCTTCTAACGTCAAATTATAACAGGCTAGACCAGCATTATTTACCCGATTCAGTCTACCCAACTATAAATTGGTACCTGTCTTACTATTACTGACGAAAAGACAGATTTGGATGGAATTGGTCAGCTCACATCATAAAGGTTGATGCCTACTTCAATGCAGCATCCAACACTTCATCCCTGATAGCAGTGTTCTCCATGGAATTGCTCTGACTTTTTACCTGATCATTTTTTTTTCTGTTTCTCTACGTCTCTCGATGATAGTTACCAGAAAATACTGGGGAACAGGTGTCCCCTCATCCTCCTCCCTGGAGCTTACAAACATCTCCTCACAAAATGTCTTCAGTTTGTCTTCACTGAGACCACTTCCGGGAGGTGACTGAACTATGGCGCAGATGTTTTGGTACAGGATAGGATCCGACACCTGAAAATTTCCAAAAACGTCAAATGTTTCACATTGATCAACGATAAAAATGAACTTCCACCATAAATAGTAGAGACCATTCGATGTCCGATGAAGAAGTGTCCTAAACTTGTCAGGAAGAGATCAAGTAACAATCCCTCAGACACTGACACATAATGGGTTCAACTTGCTAAAAAAGCAGTCCCAGACGCAAACATGGGCCTTTATGGGAGAAACAAACAAACAGAAGAATATGTTATTCATCTTTGGACCTCATCTGTGATAGGCCGACTGTTCTCGTGCCATCCGTCAACTGTCCATAGAGGTTATCTTTGGGGATGTGACCATCTTCCACGCGATGAAGATGAAAAAAACATCGCAGTCTTCGATGCTAAAGGAGAGTGTACATGTTTGGTGAGGTGATCGGTGAGGAATGCAGCACTGCATTTTTCACTATGTCACGCCCCGAAATTCCAAGAATTGATGACAGGAACTGTAGATGGAACTTTTAAGCCTGGGCTCTTATTTGGCTTTAAGTACCGACTTTTTTCTATCATGTAGGAGAGTGCTGACAACACATGCGTTGTGAACAAAGTTAGTAGTTCAATTATTACTTTTGGTTTTCGCATACACGAGCTGATCCAGCTGGTTTATTATGGCGTTCAACTTGCTAAAAAAGCAGTCCCAGACGCAAACATGGGCCTTTATGGGAGAAACAAACAAACAGAAGAATATGTTATTCAGGTTTGTCGGCTCCACGACAGGAACAGTGAGTCAACATGGCCTTCTACACACACATTAGTAGCCCTATCAGTCATAACAGATTATAGCATAACCTTTCAGTCATGACTGACTACCGTAGCCCCTTTCAGTCATGACTATGGATAGGATGATGTCATCTGTGATAGGCCGACTGTTCTCGTGCCATCCATCAACTGTCCATAGAGGTTATCTTTGGGGATGTGATCATCTTCCACGCGATGAAGATGACCAAAACATCGCAGTCTTCGATGCTAAAGGAGAGTGTACATGTTTGGTGAGGTGATCGGTGAGGAATGCAGCACTGCATTTTTCACTATGTCACGCCCCGAAATTCCAAGAATTGATGACAGGAACTGTAGATGGAACTTTTAAGCCTGGGCTCTTATTTGGCTTTAAGTACCGACTTTTTTCTATCATGTAGGAGAGTGCTGACAACACATGCGTTGTGAACAAAGTTAGTAGTTCAATTATTACTTTTGGTTTTCGCATACACGAGCTGATCCAGCTGGTTTATTATGGCGTTCAACTTGCTAAAAAAGCAGTCCCAGACGCAAACATGGGCCTTTATGGGAGAAACAAACAAACAGAAGAATATGTTATTCAGGTTTGTCGGCTCCACGACAGGAACAGTGAGTCAACATGGCCTTCTACACACACATTAGTAGCCATATCAGTCATAACAGATTATAGCATAACCTTTCAGTCATGACTGACTACCGTAGCCCCTTTCAGTCATGACTATGGATAGGATGATGTCATCTTGCTAGAGGTAACTCAACTGAGGTTTTGGTTTCAATTGTCCTTGCGGCCCGCTGTTATACCTGTCCCTATTGGAGGGAGCCTCTTTTCCCCCAGAATGAGGTGGCTCTTCAGAGTAGATCACCACTTGGATCAGTTTACAGCTCCCTCTTCTAACAATATCAGAGGCATGTTCAGTGAGTTCATGTCACGCTTTCACACATCTTTGGACCTCATCTGTGATAGGCCGACTGTTCTCGTGCCATCCGTCAACTGTCCATAGAGGTTATCTTTGGGGATGTGACCATCTTCCACGCGATGAAGATGACCAAAACATCGCAGTCTTCGATGCTAAAGGAGAGTGTACATGTTTGGTGAGGTGATCGGTGAGGAATGCAGCACTGCATTTTTCACTATGTCACGCCCCGAAATTCCAAGAATTGATGACAGGAACTGTAGATGGAACTTTTAAGCCTGGGCTCTTATTTGGCTTTAAGTACCGACTTTTTTCTATCATGTAGGAGAGTGCTGACAACACATGCGTTGTGAACAAAGTTAGTAGTTCAATTATTACTTTTGGTTTTCGCATACACGAGCTGATCCAGCTGGTTTATTATGGCGCCAAGTTTGCCTTCTCACTGTGATAAGTATTCTTTTAGTCAGACTACACTAGTGCAGCCTGTTTCCAGGGCCCCTGTTTGAAAGGAAATACGGTCTTGATCAGCTCTGGTTCGCTGACCCTGACACAAGGAGCCAGCGGAGAGTTGATGGCAGCTGTCAGCTGACAATTGATGGCAGCTGTCAGCTGAGAGTTGATGGCAGCTGTCAGCTGAGAGTTGATGGCAGCTGTCAGCTGAGAGTTGATGGCAGCTGTCAGCTGAGAGTCGATGGCAGCTGTCAGCTCTGGTTCGCTGACCCTGACACAAGGAGCCAACTGAGAGTTGATGGCAGCTGTCAGCTGAGAGTTGATGGCAGCTGTCAGCTGAGAGTCGATGGCAGCTGTCAGCTCTGGTTCGCTGACCCTGACACAAGGAGCCAGCTGAGAGTTGATGGCAGCTGTCAGCTGAGAGTTCATGGCAGCTGTCAGCTGAGAGTTGATGGCAGCTGTCAGCTCTGGTTCGCTGACCCTGACACGAGGAGCCAGCTGATAGTTGATGGCAGCTGTCAGCTGAGAGTTGATGGCAGCTGTCAGCTCTTTCACTATGTTACATCTTCGACCCACGTCACATTTAAATAAGTCACACAGTTGTCATATTCAACAAAGCAGGAAACGTATCACATTTAAACAATATCTCAGTTTGAAAATAACACATAATTATATCTATCAGATTCATTTTAGTTATAAAGTCATCTGTGCTCTTTTTTTTATTAGCTCTCCTATGTAGCATGCTGTCCTATAGAATGCTGTCGTTATCATTCTGTCCGATATCATGCTGTCATACAGAATATTGTGCTATATCATGTTGTACTATACTTACCTCTGACAATTATTGCCGATATATATGGCATGACAATTTCTCTATAAAAATCGCCAAGAACTTTTCTTTTAATTTTCTTTCTCCTCATTCTGCTTCTTCGTTCGCTCTAAAATAATTTCATACACAAGTATTGTCTTAGAATACGTGTCTAACTATCTCATTTTTTTTATTCGTCACAGCTTGTCCTTCTTTTTAATTGGCATTGCCCATGGCGTCAGGACAAGAGGCTTGAGAACGTGTCATACAATCAGTGTCCGAGTCACGCCACAACATAGGACAAACTGTCGTCCAGTTGAAAGACAGTCCTGCTGCTGTTAGTGTATGAGAGAAGTGGTCAGGAAAATACAGTTTTTAATTCATATGAACTACAAAGATAAGTCCAAGACATACTTACCGGCACGACGCACGCTTCATTCACATCTGGATGCTCAGCAATTTTCGGTTCCAGCCATCCAGGATACACGTTGGTGGCCCCGAAGATGATCATCTCCTTCAGTCTTCCAAGAACATACAGGTTTCTGTCCAAGTCAAAGTACCCGCTATCCTCTGTATTGAACCAACCATCTTTGGTGAAGGCAGTCAATGTCTTGGGGTCAGGGTTCTCAAGCCGGTTCAGATATCCCGTGAACAGGCCCCTACCTGGAGACATTAATAATAATTACAAAGGTGTTTGTGGAAGTGGTGAAGGCGTTTTATAAATAGTTAGAGCGTCTATAGAATGAATACCGTCATTTATAGAAGCAATGAGTGTATTATAGATACGATGACGATATGCATGAAAATCGTGACAACATTTATTGAAAAGTAAAGTGGCCCCTTTCAGTCGTACCTGGTTATAGGATATGAGACTTGGGACCGATAACTCTAGTTTCTGGATCTCCGTTTGCTTGCGGAGTTGTCGTTTCACTTCTCCGGGTTACAATAAATTGTTACTGTCTTAAGTGACATTTCAGGGATATCTTCACTTGGATCGATTTGAATCTTTGCCTTTCAAACTTCTTCTTACTAGGATGTCAGACTCATTGACATGTGCCTCTATGACTCGCATGAATAGGGTCGTAATTGAAAAGGCGTATTCAAATAAATAATGGGTGCAGTTGTATAAATAAAGATAAATATATAGATAGATAGATAGATAGGTAGGTAGGTAGAGAGAGAGAGAGAGAGAGAGAGAGAGGGAGAGGGAGAGAGAGAGAGAGAGGGAGAGAGACAGAGACAGCTAAATCAGAAATGTAATTAGCGAGTTCAGTTGTAGAAATAAATTGAGAGAGAGAGAGAGAGAGAGAGAGGGAGAGAGAGAGAGAGAGGGAGAGAGACAGAGACAGCTAAATCAGAAATGTAATTAGCGAGTTCAGTTGTAGAAATAAATTGAGAGAGAGAGAGAGAGAGAGAGAAAGAGAAATAGAGAGAATGAGATATAAACAAGACATGTAATTAGCGAGTTCATTTGTAGAAATAAAGAGTGAGAGGGAGTGAGAGGGAGCCAGAGGGAGCCAGAGGAAGAGAGAGCAGAGGTAGAAAGGAGATGTATGTGAATGTGGGGAGATAAATTCTGTAATCTTCATCGTGTTTCAACAATGAAAAGGGACAGACAATGGTAGAAGCACAACTGATGTTCGTGAAAAAACAAATATAACTTGGAGTCGAAGATGAAATAAAGGGAATGAGCGACTCATAGCGGGCTGCTACCATCAGAGTCAGTGCAAGGAGAGCTGACGAAGAATATATTCCGGCTCGAAGCAGCCGGCCCTGGAAACATGCTGTATTAGCGTAGTGTGACTTAGAAAATACGGGATTGCGCTTGGAAGGCAAACCTTGTACTCTCAAATGCCATTTGCAACAGGATGTGTCGAATATCGCAGCTTCGCTGTAAATTACTACACAACGTCCATTTCAGGACAAACGCCGAAGAAGAAGAAGAAGAAGAAGAAGACGAAGAAGAAGAAGAAGAAGAAGAAGAAGAAGAAGAAGAAGAAGAAGAAGAAGAAGAAGAAGAAGAATACCAAGATGAAGAAAAACAAGAAGAACAAGAACAACAAGCAGAAGAAGAAGAAGAAGAAGAAGAAGAAGAAGAAGAAGAAGAAGAAGAAGAAGAAGAAGAAGAAGAAGAAGAATACATACGAATAGAGAAGACGAAGCAGCAGAATAAAAAGAAAAAGTTAACGTGACATGATTTAATTGTGTATTTTCTTCTTCATCTTTTTTTTCTTCTTCTTTTACTTCTTCTTCTTCTTCTTCTTCTTCTTCTTCTTCTTCTTCTTCTCTTCTGCGTCTTAATCAGATTCCCTGCGTGATTATCTTTTGGGGATTCTAATTAATAGGACTAAGGGGGGGTATGACAAGGGTTTTGTCATGGTATGACCGCTTCTCCAAGTTTACTCAGCTGTAAAAGGGTGTTTATCCCGGAAACCACAACGGTTTACCTTTAACATGAATAGTCCCAATCTGCCCTGTCTGGCATTGTGTGCCTTTGTCATTGACAATCCTTATCTGTACTCCAGGACACAGATGTTTACACAAGTAGTCCTTGACCGACTCGCCTGTAAATCATTGTATATCGTCGGTGGGGGAAATTTGAAAGATACATTAAATAACGGATAAACATATTAGATGAGGGAGAAACATAGGTGAGGGAGAATCATATTAGATGAGGGAGAAACATTTTAGGTGAAGGAGAACCATATTAGACGAGGAAGAAACATATTAGACGAGGGAGAAACTTATTAAATGAGGGAGAAACATATTAAATGAGGGAGAAACTTAAGTGAAGGAGAAACAGATTTTACTTGGGTAAAGGCAAACAAGAAGAGACATTACATGCAAGGGGGAGGAGAGGGGCGGGATTGACGTTACCAAGAGATATTAGATAAAGAAGGGGCAAAGAGAGTCAATTAAAAAAGAGACTAAATGAAGGAGGGGCCAATAGGGGTAAATAAGAAGAGACATTATATAAAAGAGAAACAGAAAACATAGGAGAGACAGATATGATAAGGAAGAGACACACGATATAGGAGGCCTAGATATAAAGAAAAGACAGATTAGGAGTCAGATTCAGTAGGTGAAAGAGGTACACATCCGATAAAGGGCGGAAAAGTGTGATTTTGAAAAGACGGTGAAACATATCGATGAGCGAGAGAAGTTAGATGAAATAGAGACATACACAATGACTAAAAGACTTTAAATTAAAAAGAACCCGACATAATGATAGTCTAATGAGATTACCGTCACTTTGCTCCCACAAACTTGATCTGATTATCTTCACTTTGCTCCCACAATCTCACGCTCTGTGTCCCCATACCCTACACTATAAAAACCATTATTGAAAATAGCAGTTTTGATCGACACACTAAGAAAAATAAGAACAATAACATTCAAAGCAATAACAATTAATAGCAAAGTTATAAACAATCCAATGAGCATTAATTTCGTTTAAATAATTAATCATAATTGAAAAACTTGATATAGATATATCATCTTTTCAATGTGTGATAGCCTTTGAGCAAACAAATTAGAACAAACATTTAGTAACTAGGATAGAGTAGCTCGCGATTCTATCAATTCGTAATTTGATGATTTAATGACCTCATATCAGCTTTTAAAAGCCTGGCGTAATGTCCTCATATCAGCTTCTCAATGTCTGGCTTAATATCCTCATCTCAGCTTCTCAGTACCTGGCTTAATGTTCTAATATCAGCTTTTCAAAGCATGGCTTAATGTGTTTATATCAGCTTCGCAATGCCTGGCTTAATGACGTCATATCAGCTTCTCAATGGCTTAATATCACTTATCATGAGTCTGAAATCTCAAAAATTTAGTCATCTGGAATGGATTTCTTTACATTTACATAAATAAGTATGATGCTCACAATAAAAGAATAGACCACCAAATATGATGTTGGAACTGCAAGCACGAAATGAGACCACCAAATATGATTTTAGAAATGCAAGCACGAGTTGAGACCATCAAATATGATGTTGGAAATGCAATTACCATCTGAGATTACCAAATATGATGTTGGAAATGCAAGCAGGAGCTGAGACCACCAAATATCATGTTGGAAATGCAAGCACGAGTTGAGACCACCAAATATGATTTTGGAAATGCAAGCAGGAGTTGTATCGTCCCTCTAATGCTGGATAGCGATCAAACGTTTTCTACTTTATCAACATTCCTGATACGGTTTCTTAAAATGTCAATCAATCAATTCAAGTGCCAACTCCGCAACGAAGGTTGGCTGCATTGACCTCCAATATCGTCTGTCTCATGTATTGAAGGTACTCACTGACAAACTGACATTCGTCCTTCCTTTGATATTGATCTCTCACTTAAACTTTGGTCTCGGATCAATGCCCATCTATTGCTCCATTAGCTTATCTTCCACTGCTCCAACGTTATCACTATCTGAAAATGGATTTGTCACCCAGTCTGAAATGACCGTCCAGAGAAGATAATCCAATCACTTTGACAGATCTTCATGCTGCATGTTCTAATGGACACATGCCAAAACGTGCAAATGATCATCTTGTATCTGTTCTAGCTCAGACACGCTTAGATATCGATGTGTCTCCTGGCGGTCTATATTGCAGACTCAAATGGCCAACAATGGATATGCAGTGTGTTTTATGGAATACAATCATTAGTTTCGTCAAAGTTTGCTTCTTTTAGACAGTTGTTTTTCCTTAAACATCTGCGTTTGAATAAGTCATATATTATTTCAAAATGACACTATGCGAAACTGACTGCATCGTTGAAGAAGTAGCTTCTTTCAGTCACATCTGACTGCATCTTTCCACCAGAGAGCTTACTTCAATCACATGGATGGGCCTTTCAAAGGGAAGTTTCCCACGTCTCTACACATGAGCGTCTGCAACAAATGTCACGTAGGAGAAATGACTGGCTCGACTAAAACCAAGATACTAACGGATGACAAGCTACGCTTCCTCAGTACCAAGCTAGACTATATTGAACAACATACGTACTGTTTTACAATGCGGGAAAAGAAACGGATTAATAGTGATACAAGTATATCATAGCACAGAAACACATATCGAGTAACGAAAAACAAATTCATTACATCATACAGTCCAATGACGTTCTGAAGTCGTCCGATCACGTCAATCCGCTTAGAACCGTGCTGAAGTCGTCTGATCATGTCAATCCTCTTAGAACAGTGCTGAAGTCGTCTGATCATGTCAATCCGTTTAGATCCGTGCTGAAGTCGTCTGATCACGTCAATCCGTTTAGAACCGTGCTGAAGTCGTCCGATCATGTCAATCCGTTTAGATCCGTGCTGAAGTCGTCCGATCACGTCAATCCGTTTAGAACCGTGCTGAAGTCGTCTGATCATGTCAATCCTCTTAGAACAGTGCTGAAGTCGTCTGATCATGTCAATCCGTTTAGATCCGTGCTGAAGTCGTCTGATCACGTCAATCCGTTTTGAACCGTGCTGAAGTCGTCCGATCATGTCAATCCGTTTAGATCCGTGCTGAAGTCGTCCGATCACGTCAATCCGTTTAGAACCGTGCTGAAGTCGTCTGATCATGTCAATCCGTTGAGATCCGTGCTGAAGTTGATTGATTACGTCATGTCACTGACCTCTGTGGGTCTGTACAGGGACTGGTGTTGAAGTCTTCTGATCATGGCAATCTACTATCCTCTGTTGGTCAGTACAGGGACTGGTGTTGGAGTTTTCTAATCATGTCACTCCACTGAGCAGCATTTAAGGTCTATCTAGACGATAAGCTCATAGGGCTCCATTTTGGAAACAGCGAAATCGAATAGGACTCTACAGCGCAATAACACCTTCGTCCAAAGAACTGGTTCAATAAGAATGAAGGAGAAACAGATAACCTCATAGATGCAAAGCTCGTCTAAACGCTTCAATCATGATCTAAAACTCTCTACGGCCTACAACTCAATGATGGACATCCAATCTGCAATACCAAAGGAATATTGCTAACAGATAAGTCCCAGATACTCGACAGATCGGCAGCACACTTCTAAAATATAGTCGACCGTGGGTCTACTATAAGCGTGAATTCCATCTAGCGGATGCCACGTGCAAACTCACGCGATAGTTGACGTGTTTCTTGTCCTTGATGAGCCGGATACGGCATGAAAGACCTTTCGTTGAGCAGAGCCCCCGGACCTCGTGCAATACATGCAGAGATCTGTACGACTTCTGTCCCGTGCCTAACAAGAGAGATCATTTAATCAGTTTTGTGAATGAGGGAGCAATCACGCAGAAACTGAAACAGGTTACAATGGTCCAAATATATCAAGAAAAGATGAGACCAACATAACTGTGATAATTCCCGTGGATTATCTCTGCTGTCCATCGCCGGAAAAGCACGCCTATTATTAAATCGGCTAATCAAACAACTTTTGCACAATCTTCACCTCTCAGATGTGGCTTCAGAACGGGAAGTATAATTGTGCACATGATCTCCGCTGCGTGACAGATTCCAGAGAAATGCCAGGAGCATAGCATCGACCTATACACTGCATTTATTGAACTCACGAAGGCATTCTTTACGACAAGCAGAGGTACCCAAATTCCCATGTCCAAGTTCGACTGCCTCAAAAAGTATATCACCACGGGGACACAAATACGTAAAAGCATTCATGCTCGTGTGCAGGAAAACGGATCGATATCCAAAACGTTTGAAGTGACAAACGGCACAATAAATGGCGGTGTTCTCGCCTCAAACCTGTTTTACATGATCTTCTCAGCCACGACATGGACATCTTTAGAACAGCTGAGTCCGGAATGTCTATCAGTCCCGACATGGACATATTTAGAACAGCTGAGTCTGGCATGTCTATCAGTCCCGACATGGACATCTTTAGAATAGCTGAGTCTGGCATGTCTATTAGTCCCGACATGGACATCTTTAGAATAGCTGAGTCTGGCATGTCTATTAGTCCCGACATGGACATCTTTAGAACAGCCGAGTCTGGCATGTCCATCAGTCACGATGTGGACATCCTTAGAACAGCTGAGTCCGGCACGCCGATCATATACCGCATGGACTGCAGACAGAAGCTTGCAGAATGGTAGCAAATCCAGAGTACCAGTTGCCATGATTAATGATATCATATTTGTTGACAGCTGTGCCGTGAATACCAGCTCAGTTACATACATGATGACATGGACCGGTCTTCTGCTACATGTTACAAACGTCCACAGATCTGAAGTTAGACCAAGGCGCTTCTCGGTACAAAGATACACATAACCGACAATCACATGAAATGGACAGATCCTTAAAGATGTCAACTATTTCATATGACAGGGGAGATTGTCGAGAATTGCCGTCTAAACCAACACGGTGGCAAGCGGAATAATGGAGGCCAGTGCAGCCATCTGTTGAATGCGATTGACAGAATGAAAGGGGAAGAGCATTATCGTCAAGACGAGTCTCAATCCTTCCCACCCTGCTATACACATGCGAGATATTGGACTGTTTATGCAAGACACGCTAGAAGGCTTAACCACTTCCATGCGACCAAAGAAGAAATAGATGAGACATGGAAGAAAAGTGGCAATATATGAGCAAACTTATTTGACGACGACAATATATGGCAGACGAGGATGAGGCGTGTATGGTGGGACAGGGACATAGCTGGCGAGGATGAGGCGTGTATGGTGGGACAGGGACATAGCTGGCGAGGATGAGGCGTGTATGATGGGACAGGAACATAGCTGGCGAGGATGAGGCGTGTATGATGGGACAGGGACATAGCTGGCGAGGATGAGGCGTGTATGGTGGGACAGGAACATAGCTGGCGAGGATGAGGCGTGTATGATGGGACAGGGACATAGCTGGCGAGGATGAGGCGTGTATGGTGGGACAGGAACATAGCTGGCGAGGATGAGGCGTGTATGATGGGACAGGAACATAGCTGGCGAGGATGAGGCGTGTATGATGGGACAGGGACATAGCTGGCGAGGATGAGGCGTGTATGATGGGACAGGAACATAGCTGGCGAGGATGAGGCGTGTATGATGGGACAGGGACATAGCTGGCGAGGCTGAGGCGTGTATGGTGGGACAGAGACATAGCTGGCGAGGATGACGCGTGTATGATGGGACAGGGACATAGCTGGCGAGGATGAGGCGTGTATGATGGGACAGGAAAATAGCTGGCGAGGATGAGGCGTGTATGGTGGGACAGGGACATAGCTGGCGAGGATGAGGCGTGTATGGTGGGACAGGGGCATAGCAGGCGAGGATGAGGCGTGTATGGTGGGACAGGAACATAGCTGGCGAGGATGAGGCGTGTATGGTGGGACAGAGACATAGCTGGCGAGGATGAGGCGTGTATGATGGGACAGGGACATAGCTGGCGAGGATGAGGCGTGTATGGTGAAACAAAAATATGGCAGACGATGGAGAAATATATAAAATGGTGAAGAAACAAACATGGCAGACGTTGGAGAAATATATCAAATGGCGAAGAAACAAACATGGCAGACGTTGGAGAAATATATCAAATGGTGAAGAAACAAACATGGCAGACGTTGGAGAAATATATCAAATGGTGAAGAAACAAACATGTAAGACGTTGGAGAAATATATCAAATGGTGAAGAAACAAACATGGCAGACGTTGGAGAAATATATCAAATGGTGAAGAAACAAACATGGCAGACGATGGAGAAATATGTCAAATGGGGAAGAAACAAACATGGCAGACGATGGAGACACAATCTAGACCAATGTTTTCCAACCTTTTTATCACGGACTGGTGAAAATAGAAAAAAATTGGTCACGGACGAGTGAAAATATAAAATATTGTTCACGGGCGAGTGAAAATAGAAACTAGCTTTTGTGGACCGCTCAGACAGAAAAAAAGTATTCCCAGTACTTATATATTTTGTTTATTAGTTGTTAAATAGAATATTATAAAAGAATAATTATATGACTAAAAATAACCAGAATTTATCTGGGGCTGGTCTCTCGGTGGCTCGATTGACTCGCATCCAGTGTTCGTACAGCGATCTCAGTCCCACCAGGCGGAGTGAGAGCACGGGCTTGCCTACCATGCTCGCCCGCCTCCTCCCGGCACTCTAGCAGGACCAATTTGGTAGAGTCATACCGCTGGTAAGGGTGCGTTACTGTAGTCCGTAACGAGAAGCTTTGTCAGTCCGTGTGGTTCGTCGAAGGCTAGCGCTGCCATCCCACCCCGAGCGAGCCCGGTCGGTCGGTTGGGGTGTGTACCGGGGCCCCGTCCAGGTGGTCATTAGGTCGACGGAGTGAGGGACGGAACAACCGTCCGTCCGTCAGTTGGTCCCTGCGGCCGTCCTCGTGAGGATTTTTACACATCCATCCCTCGCCGACCGGTGTATTTGGTTGATCCTGCGAGTAGGGATATGCTTGTCTCAACGATTAAGCCATGTATGTCTAAGTTCACACTGTCTCACTGGCTGATAAGCCAATGGTGCGAGGCTACCATCTGAGGGATTACGGCCGAACGCCTCTAAGCCGGAATCCCGCCCTGAATCCCAGCACCACTGCCACGGGAGGCAACGATATAGTTGGGACCTGGCGCACGCGTCTCAGCCCGACCCGATCGAGCCGCAGAAAAAGGTTGCTGCCGTCCCGTCGATCAAAGCGGGCGGGGAGCTGCTCGATATTCACCCCATACGGCGTTGAGGTGTGAAACAACTAGTAAAAGACTTAGTTCTCGGTCGGGGTGTCGTAAGCAGTAGAGCAGCCACCTCACTGCGGACTGTTGAGACTCAGCCCTTGATTATGAGATATGTCCGCACACCAGGCGAACAACATCTCCATGCCATGACCAGGCTTTTCCCCTGGTTAAATGCACTCCTGCCCCGCTCTTTACCTCTGTCTGCTTTCAGTCATCCCAATGGACGCAGAAGAGAAGCAAGCCAGCGGACATTGCACCTCTGCCCTATTGTGGCAACCTCCCGGGTGGCGGGGAATGCTAGGCGTACCATCACTGTAGATGGATCGAGAAAATAAAGGGAGCAAAGAGTTACCTCACATTCATATGCTACGTTTCTGGCAGGACGTGACGATCCTGGGACACAGACACACTGGACTGCCCCTCTTCAGGGATAGTACAAACTAGTACAAAGTCCATCATATAATATTATCACCACACTCTATAGACACGAGTAGGGAAGACTCGATAGTCCCGCAAGACAACTTCCCTAAGAGAGACATCTCTGACCACAAACAACTGCTGCCTTGCAGATAGGCTGGGGACAGCCAAAGGCTAAGGAGGGCATCCCTACAGAAACGCCTGTTGAAATCGGATGCACTGGGCCACATGCTTAACAAAACAGTGCAACGTATATTGCTGTAACCAGCGTAGGAAAAAGAAGAAGAAGAAGAAGAAGAAGAAGAAATAACTAGTTTAAGCAGTAAATATGTCATTTTATCACGCACTGGCTGGAAATTTCTGCCGACCGGCAGCGGTCCCTGGACCGACCATTGAGAAACACTGAGCTATACGCCCAAGACACGTGTCAGACGATCAAGTAACATATTATTCAAGGCAGAGACATGTCAAGTGATGGGAAAACATTCCACACGAAGACTAAACATTGCAGGGGATAGAGAACCATGTAAACAGTGGAATACATGTATTAGACAAGTGAGAAATGTTTTGTACATTAAGAGACACGACAGACGAAGCAGAGATATGAAGCGAAATTTACCTCTAATGATTCCACAAGAGATTATCCCCGCTTCTGTTGATCCGTAAAGCGAAAAGATCTCATGAGCAACAGTGTCGTAATTCAAGTAGTGAGCCTGAAACCATTACGGAAAAGTCACATTGTTCAGAACCACTCGTAATGTGACATAAACGAACAAGTATTTTGATTAGAACAGAACGTAATGTGACATACATCACAGTTTATATGTCACTTTACATTGAACATGCAAAAAACATGTATTTGTGCATTCTTCTATCTATTGTTGCTGTTAAGTGTGATTTTAAATTGACCTATTGAACAAAATATATTGTATTGCACACGAGAAGCAAAATTATGTTTAAGGACACGTGCATTAACATGCATATATACTCTATTTACGAAAGTATGTATATAAGTATATTTGTAGATCTGCAGACAACGTAACTCGCGAACCGAAACACATATCCATCTGACATTTTTATTGAACATTCTACGGTTGATTTGAAAATCTACACAGCGTATAAGTGTTGCTATGTTTTTCCCGTTTGGTTAGAGCGAGGTAGAGATGTGCGGATTGAGGAGAATTTAATCGGCTGGTTGAGGAAGGAAGTAAATTGGCTATGGTGTGTGCGATGAGGTGTGAAGAAATGGCGAGTAAAAGGATTCGTTTGTGGTGTCTTCTTCGAGTGACCTCTGATCATACATATTCATGTTTCATTACATTATCTATCAAACTGCAAATTATTGTAAATTGATGGTACATATTATGATAAATTGATTGTTTCATATTATGGTAAATTGATGGTTTCATATTTGACGACCAGATTGAGAGGTTTATTGAAATATTTCTCCGGTCTAATAAATCTCTTGATTATTTTGTTTTCTGTTGATCTACATAATCCATGATTGAGGTTGGACTGACATATTGATAACTTAGCCTTATTTTGCCAAGATTTAGTAAAATGCTCTTGGAAACTTTAAGTTAAGCTTCGTTATGTTTTGCACTAAATTCTCTACACATTCTGAGGTACTCACCTGGTATCTCGCTACACAGTAGTTGATATTCTCACCTTCTCAATTGGCTGATCTTCTATAAATAGACAAGTGTATATTATAAACCACTTGATTGGTTGACCTCTACTAATAAGAAGTAACGGAATATATTCTAACCTTTCTGATTGGCTGACCTCCAACAAAAACAATTTTCAACTTGAAATCCCCTAGACCAGTATCAGCCACCAGGCGCAGCATGTATTCCAGGTCTAGAGGCATAATGAGGCAATAGTCAGCTCTCTCCCGACATATTATGCTCCAGGTGTTGGTGCCAATCTTTGAGCCCTGAGTATCAAAAAGGTCCAGCAAGACACGCTTATCAGCGTTAGCGTATGTGCCGAAAGGGAAACCACCAAGCCACCCTAAATGGATACAAGATTACGTCCACTTCATTTTAAACAAGAGATACGTCCATACTGTCATAAATTGGAATGTGACATTGAGGATAAACTCGCAATTATAGCTTGATGTTCTTTGGTTATAAACGCTTATGTCAGACTCAGTTTTTGAATATGTGTGTTTATTTGTTCGTTTCTCTAAAATATAACACAAATTAAAAAGAAAACACTAAGTTCATTTCTTAACGGAATGGTCTGTTAGTTGTCGATTTCATTGATATTTTTTGCAATTCTTTGAATTTATCTGTTTTAGATATTTTATAATATATATATGTACGCGTGTGCGTGTGTGCGTGTGTGTATGTGTGTGTGTGTCTACACGTGTGAATGTGTATGTGCGTGTGAATGTATGAGAGCGGGTGAGAGAGACATACAGAGATTGTGAATATCTATGTATGGGCCCGAGTATGTGATGTGTGATTTAATGTGAGTATTTGTGAATGTGTGCAATCATGGCTGTGTGTGTGCGCGCGAACGTGTGTTTGTGTGTGTGTGTGTGTGTGTGTGCGCGAGTGTGTGTTGTGCGGGCGTGTGTGTGTGTGTGTGCGCGCGAGAGGGCGCGTATGTGTGTCTGTGTGAGCGTGTGAATATGTGTGTATGCACGCAAGCGTGTGTGTATGTGTGTATACGCGCAAGCATGTTTGTGTGTGTGTGCTCTTGACCGTTTGTGTGTGCGCACGGGCATGTGTGTGCATTTGCACAAGCGCGTGTGTGTGTGATATATGTGTCAATATATGTGACAGTGTGTATTTGTAAATCTCATTTATCTTAGAATGTACCAGTATATAAAGAAAGAGAAAGTTCAGGCAAACAAAAACCAAGAAATAACCAATCCAGATATAGCAAACGTCGTTTAGTAAACAATGTTAATTAAATCAAACTAGCCAAGAAATGAATCCACAGCGAACATATGTTCGCTGCCGGATCTGGTTTTTGTTGTTGTTCTGTTCTTGACATGTCGTGAAGTACGATTTGCCAAGCGGAAAATAATATTAATAATTACTATCTGACTCATGCAGAGCATCTGCCCGATGTAAATATAACTGCCATCATTCGTAGTCATATTTCCGTCCCCCGATCCCGAATCCTTCACGCCGTCTTTCAAACCATTTTTATGGTTGCTTGACTTCGAGTATTTAGGTCTGCCCTACTTCTTATACCCTGACACTTCTAGAGCAGAGACTACTTTGAGATTCTTTCAGGTGGTGTCAGTAATATCATTTTCATCTCCGGCGTCTTCTGCTGACCTACATCTGGCATCTGTCCTGTTCTTTCCTATTTTATATTAGTGATTTTATCATACCATTTTATTCCCTCAGTTTTGTTTAAGCTTCCATTGATGAAAGCCTGGACCTTGTTAGTTGTACTTGTCTTTATTCCTGGCGTCACAGAGCCCTATAATAGAGGGACATGACAATGTTTTTGAAGATCTGTATATTTTGGTGACTGACATGTCTTTTGATATCCAGAAATTAACGTACGCAATAAAAGCCTCTTTGACTTTTGTAGTATTCTAATTTTATTTCTTTTTTGCGTTCGCCTTATTTATCTATTCCCCAAGGAGGTGTGTGTTGCACTGTGGCTTTTATTTTGTGCCTGTCGGCCCAGTGCATCCTACTTCAGCAAGCATTTTATGTAAGGGTCTGCTTCCCTTCCTCCTGCATTTTCTAAGGGTTTTCAAATATTATTCACATATTCCTTAATTACAAAGAAAGCTTATTCGCAGCTTATGTACATACTTTTCAAAGTTTAAGAATATCTTCAAAAAATTTTGACAAAAATCGAGTAATTTAGAGGTTGGGTAATTCAATTTTGAGAATTTTATTTTTCTTGGTCGTCTGGCTTTATACAGAGTTGTAACCCAATGTATTTGTATTCCGCATCTCTAAGAGCCAAAGTAGTACTTATACTAAATTCACGGCAGGTTTCTTAACTTAGCTTAGCTAAACTTAACTTAGCTTAACTTAACTTAGCTAAACTTAACGTCTTCATACTGGTTTAGAAGACTCTGCATACAACCAGTTTCATTTTCATAACCTTGCTCTAAAAGCTATGCGCATCCAATAAAATTATTCTTAAATGCATTAACTGTCCCTGCCTCCTCTACCTTCCGTGGCAATGCATTCCAATCATTCACCACTTTCTAACTAAATAAATATTTCCTAATATCTAATCTGGACCGCTCTTTAGTTAAAGTGAAGCTATGCCCTCTTGTTCTTGTGGGTGGGGCTGTATTTAAAAAAATAACTTGTTATAGTCTAATGTATCCATTCCTCTGATCATCTTATAAACCTGTATTAAGTCACCTCGAATTCGTCTCTCTTCTAGACACTGTAGGCCGGTATTTCTGAGTCGTTCCTCATAACTGTAATTCTGGAATCCCACTATCATCTTTGTCGCACTTTTTTGTATTCTTTCCAGCATGTTTATATCCACTCTATGTTAAGGACGTTCCACCTGTAAACAGTACTCCAATCTAGGTTTAACTAATGCTTTATACAGTTTGACTAACACTGCCTTGCTCCTATGTTTAATATTTCTATTTATCATACACAACATTCCACTTGCCTGTTTCACTGCTACCTCAACTTGCTCACTCACCTTGCCTGTATGATCTATTATAACCTCTAGGTACCTTTCCTTATCTATCGTTCTAATATTATTCTCTCCCATTCTGTAATTATGTTCCATATTGGATCTACCCATGTGGATGACTGTACATTTACCTACATTAAACTCCATTTGCCAACTTACCGACCATTCTCCATTTTTATCTAAATCCGACCTCAATATATCCACTTCTGCTTTAGATGAGACACTACTGTATATTCTGATGGCACATATTCTCTAAGAAAATTCATTCAAAATTTACTTAAATGTTGCTTACTTGGCATTTTGAGGTTGCTGAATTTTACTTTGCCCAGTCAGTTTGGATGAAGTCATACAGTTTTGCGGTTTAAAAATCAAAAAGAAAACAAATTACAATTTCAAGGCGCTTCACCATCATCATCTAGTTTATCAGCTCTTCTACGTCTTCTCCAAACTCTCACAGGTCGACTTGACTTTGTTCAAAGAAAGCAGCGATCATTCTTAGGATATCGAAACTGTAATAGAGCTCGTCTAGTGTTGACACTGGCGATGACCACATATGCTTTCTCTGGTCTTCGTGTGTCGGGTAATTTTGCCGCAGATGTTCAGGGCTCATTTTCCCTGCCTGACTCACAGATGTAGAACCTATCTTCAATTTATTGAACATATTGTACCTCAATTGGTTGTGGCCTGTGTGGATCCTGAAAACCACCACCTTTTCTCTTCTTTTAAACTGCTGATAAGCATCAATGTTTGTGTAGCCAGTATGCCTTGTTTCCCATCTGTCAGTGTGATTTGCTATGAAACTAACTGTAACGTTATCTGAGCATGTCTCTTCATTTCGTCAATGATAAAAACAACACCATGTTTATACCTCCTAAAATATTCCGCAGAAGACATTCGTGTGTCATATTATTCCTCAGCCAACGCAATGTTCGTTCTTGTATTATTTATAATATTTGTCATTGTGCGCCGACCTAAGTGATACAAATTGTCATTGAATCTCCCTTTTGTCCAATTCAAAATGTTGCATCCTACGGTAGCATTACATTTCCCAGCTTTTTTCATCCGTATTTGAGTCCATGTTTCAGCTCCACAATAATATGTCTACATGATTAGTGATTATTCTTTTCTTCAGTTGTATCCCTATATTATTTGAGGTTAACAACATCTGTTCTTCTTGTGAAGATCTATTTTGCTTATGCAGTCCATGTTCCTAATGGTGGTCTCATTGCGGGCATTTCTGTTGTTAATCGATTAATGAACGTCTGAAAAATGGCAAATATTTGTTTTTCAATGCAGTTTGTTAATTGTTTTTGCATAACGGTAACATGCATAGGCGTACGGCCTTTTTTATAAAGTAGGCTCATCTAGTTCTTTTTAATGTTAATTTTGTATTCGTGTACTGCTTCTTTCTCTTTTTTGCTTGTGTCCAGCTTGTGCCATTTAGCGTCAGGTTATGAAGAGATTTCTTGACCCAGCCCTAGTATGTGCTTGTGCCTTTCAGTGTCAGGTAATGAAAAGGTTGCTTGACCGGGCCCTAGTTTGTTCTTCGTACACATGAAGCCTTACTGTTTCTATTATTTCTTCTTTTCATCTCTTGCGTGGTCGACACCTGGCCTTGTATCCAATGTATCGGTATAGCATTGCTTTCTGAGGGATACTATCTGCTCTTTGATATGTCATGTGCCGAACCATATGGTTTGCTGTCGCATGATGAGGTCTAGCACTGGTGTTGTACTTACTTTTTAGATATCTTCGTTTCTGATTATATCCATTATTGTTACACCAAGAATTCGTCGTAGGCATTTAATCTCTGTTGTTACAAGGTCTCTTTTGTCTTTGATTTTCAATGTTAAATTTTGGTATAAATATCGTGTTGTATAGTGTTCATTTTTGTATCTATTGTAACGTGTTTACATTATAATATCGTGGACTTTTGCCTAATGCTTTGACGTGCTTTATTATATCTGCATTTGATTTAAATGTCTTTTTTGCCTAAATATGAGATTATTTTACCCAGTTACGTGAAAATTTTCACCTGTTATAATTATGGGATTATGTATAAATATATTTCTTTGTCCTTCCTTGCAATCGTCATAACTTCTGTTTTCTCTATGTTGATTGTCATACTGTAATCCTTACATTAACATTGTTGATATGTTCCGGCAGTTGTTTCTCTGAGGTTGCTATTATTGCGTGTTCCTCAACAAAGATAAGTTCATTTAAATGATCACTGAGGATGTTTCCTTCACTAATGTTGGCTTTGTTTACATATTGCGTCTATATTTGTGATAAATAGTATAGGAGATAGTGCACAATAGTACACAATCTTGCCGAAAACCTGTCCTAAAATGACATTTTTTGGAATATATTGCTTTAATTCTAACTGTACATTTGCTACTTACAAAAAGACTTGGACATATAGTGGTTGGAAACTGAGATGCTGGCCCAATCAGGCACAGCATACTGTCCAGGACGTCGTGTCAGGGTCAATACACTGACCAAGACCACTGACCTCTCTCCCATGTAGCATTCCCTGGAAACAGACCGTTTTCAAGGCATTCTGTCTGAAGAGATGTGGATCGATGTGATTCCCGTAGTAGTGAGCACCACGCAGATGAAGCCAAGCATAGCACAACCGCATGGAGGAACGCGGTCCACCTTCATCAGCATGCTCGGGATGTGAAGAAAACTACTACAACCCGCCAGTTAACGTCTTTTCAGGGCGCACTCAAGAGTAAATTTACTCATTGTGGGAATTAAACAACAACAACATAGATTGGTCAAATGTTTATTTACTCCACAACCTTCTAATGTTGTCCCCAGTTGGTAAACGTTCTAATGTTGTCCCCAGTTGGTACCTACTCATTTGATCGAATGCCTGCTCTTGGCCGACGAAAGCAATCTGCAGTGTCTGATCCTATTCTATTGTTTTCTCCTCTAGTCTAAGTGGGATGATTGCACCTGTACAGCTCGTTTATCCTTAATCCCAACTGTGGTTCGCTAAGTTGTGGTTCTATAGCTGGTCGTAGTCTTTTTTCAGTATTTTACAGAATATCTTTCCAGTACGGCTAACCAATGACATTCTTCTGTTAGTGTACTAAATTTGTAAATTAGTTAGTTAGTTTTCTTTCCATGTGTGCCGTTTAGCAGCGTAGGGAGCTTAAGTCGTCTATCCTGCGCCAAGTGCGTTGCGTCGGTCAATTCGAGCCCTTGTTGCACAATCACTCTAATGTCCTCTATCCACCTACCTCGCGACCGCCCTCTTGCCCTGTAGCCCGATCTACCAGCGTTGTAAGCCGTCAGTGGAAGATGATGAGGGTGCATTCTCATGAGATGCCCAAACCAACTTATTTTCTGCCTGGAAATATTTTCGGCACAAGACGTAGTGCCGACCATTCTTCGAATGTCTTATTTCCGTATTCTGTCTCTTCTGGTAACACCGATGACTTTCCTCAAACACTTCATTTCACAAGTCGAAATTCTGCTCTCGCACGCCCTTGACAGAGGCCATGTTTGGCACCGGTAGCACAAAATCGACATAAATATACTGTTTATCAGCTGTTGCTTTGTTGCCAAACTAATGCTCGGATGTCAAAGCAATGGGGACAGCTGATAAGTCACGGCAGATGCTTTCTGGCAACTTGTCTCGATTTCTCTGTCGATCCTACCGTCTGCCGAAAAAAATAGAGCCCAAATACTTGAACTCATGGACCTGTTGAAGAGCAATATTATTTAGACTTATCTTGAGTGGCCCAGGAGTTCTACTGATCATCATAGTTTATGTTTTGTTCTCGCTAATTCGCATTTTTGTAAATTTAGCACCATAAGCCAACACGGCAGGTCTTTACAGTTTAAATATTGCATAATATCCTCTAACGACCGACATGGTAATTTCCATGGCTACATTTTTTAGTATGCCCAAAATGCATGTTCTAAATTGTGTGTGTAACTATGGCAAGGACAATAGAGGTAGTCTAGATTATGGATCACATTGATAGAAATTACAGAAATGTGGAATATAAAATTTATCTTATGTGCCACAGATTTCCCTTCTTACGGAAAATAATAATATAGGATAATAATAATAATAAAGAACTAAGTGAGGCAAGAGATACCATGGAAAAAAATCCCTCACTAGAAAACATAGGGAAACACAGCAAAATTAGAAACACATTCATAGAGCAAAAAGAAGGAGGAGATCCAAAGAAGTTGGGATGAAAAGACTGAACGCCTCAACATGGACACGGATACAAGTAAACTCTGGAACCTGACAAGAGTCTTAAATGAGGAACCAGAGGGAGCCATGGGAAGACGGTCATTAAGGAAAATGAGAAACATCATACAGGGAGAATGGCACCAAACATTCTAGCTGAATTTTTCAGAGACGAGAGTACCACAACATTGACACGAGAACGCAAACTAGAAGTAAAAAAAGAGATAAAAGAGAACCTGAAGACACAGAATGCAGATACCTGCTTGAAGTATCATTCAAAATGATAGAGTTAAACACTGCTATTCAGAAACTGAAAAACAAGAAAGCTCCAGGAAAAGATGGCATCACAAATGAAATGATTAGAAACCTAGACCAAGGGTTAAGAAGAAAACTCCTGAAAATCTTCAATCAATCATGGAGCAAGGGTAAGATCCCAGACCAGTGGCGGGAGGCTATCATTATCCCCATCAGAAAACTCAAAAAGGACAAGACAAGCAAGGAAAGTTATAGACCAATAAGCCTGCTCAGCTGTGTTGGAAAAGTCATGCAAAAATGGTAAACGCAAGACTAATAAAACATCTGGAAAAAAACCATTTCCTACTCAATTCACAGTCAGCCTTTAGGAAAAACCGCAACACAGAAGACTAACTTGTGTACCTAACCCAAGAAATAGAAAATGCATTTCAAGATAAGGAAAAAGTACTTGCGGTCTTTGTGGATATTGCAAAAGCTTTTAAAAAGGTATGGAGAGAAGGACTCCTCCTACAACTATTAAACAACAAAATAGAAGGGAGAATGTACAGTGTATACTAGACTTCCTCCGATACAGAACAGCAAGAGTCAAATTAGATGGATCACTGAGACATAGAATAACTCTCCAACAAGGCGTACCCCAGGGAGGAGTCATCTCTCCTACCCTCTTTATCGTGTTAATAAACGACATAGCTAGAAAACTCCCAAAGAAAGTATCCAGTGTTCTACACGCTGACGACTTCGCAATGTGGAGTGCTGCAGAAAAACTACCAACAGCTGAAAATAGAATGCAGACAGCACTGGACACTGTTGGAAAATTGGATACAGATTGGGGATTGCAGATTAACATCTCAAAGACAGTTACAACATGCTTCTCACTGTCCAACACCAAGGAAGTAACAAAACTTGTTCTAAATGGCAAAGAGCTTGTACAAGAAAATACCCCTGTGTAACTCGGAGTTAAAATGGACAAGAGACTCACATGGACTCACATGAGATAGAACAAAAAGCAACAAAAAAGCTGGGGTGCAAATAGCAACATCCTTAAAAATGTATACACTGGAACAGTCAGGCCAGTACTTGAATACGGCATAACGTCCTGGACCACAGCATCAACAACAAACACGGAACGCCTAACCAAAATTAAAAATTCAGGCTTAAGATAATAAAAAGAGGAATGAAGACTACACCAGTCCAGAAAATGGAAACATACACAAATATAAGACCTCTAAATACTAGACGAGAGGAAAGAGTGCTGACACATAGTGAAAAGATGCTACGCATTCCTGATCATCCCATACATATCAAACTAAAACACCCAGTTAAAAATAGGCTAAAGAGAACCAGCTTCTTTCACAGCAATAAGAAAGAAAAGACCAACACAGTGTCCACGAGCTGAAAATTCTAGCACAAACAATGATTGAGGAGAAACATAATACCAAGGAATGGACACAGGTGTACACAGATGTTTCAGCAGAGGGGGCAGGCCCAAACGGGGCAGGAGGCATATTCATAAGACACAAAACAGGAAATATAACAGAAGAGGCCCTCCCAACAGGAAAGTTGTCCACAAACCTCACAGCAGAATTGATGGCCCTCCTGCGAGAACTGAGAATACTTCAAACAGAAAGGCAACCTCCAACAAAAATATCTGTATTCACGGACTGCAGAGAGCTATTAGAGACAATAAAAAAAAACAACAACAAACCACTGTTATCAGAGATCGGAGCAGAACTGGGAAAACTCCAGAGATCCTCAACAATAGCGCTCCAGTGGCTACCCTCCCCTTGCGGAGTCAGGGGAAACGAGAGAGCTGATGCTCTGGCAAAAGATGGCAGCAAAAAGGCACAATTTAATTACCGAGTACCATACAGAGAAATCAAGAACATCATCAGAAATCAGTATATACACTAATGGAGAGAAGACAGAAACATACGCAGTACACCAGACCCAATTCACTGTCTCAAAAGAAATCAACAAACTACCTTATTTCGCCTGAGAACTGGACACTGCAGACTACTAGAACATCTGTACCGACTGAAGATCTCACACACCGATGAGTGCCCATGTGGAACAGGATGCCAGAACCCTGAGCATATTCTACAGGAATGCCCAATCTATAGTGAAATGAGATACCAGACCTGGCCAGAGGGTGCGGAGCTGAGACAAAAGCTGTGGGGCAGCCGCTCCGACCTGGTGAAGACTACAGACTTCATCATGGCGACTGGCCTGCAGATATAGCATGACCAGAAGATCCTGAACGCAAAGAAGAGGAAGAAGATGAAGAAGAAGAACAACAAAAATAGTAATAATAATTTAGAAAAAAAAACAATAATACACGTTTACATCTTAGTTTTACCAATGAGCCTGTCGTTATAAGTGACACTGTCCTTCCAAACTTGCTGGGATTCTTGCCTGATTCTGTCATAGACAACACGCCATGTGTCAATGATTTCTGCGTGGGTCTTCGCCACGAGCTTGCAGTATCCCGTGCTACCGGAAGTGGTAAAAACGTACATGATGTCGTCTGGCTTGATGTCATGATCCACAAAGATGTCCTCCTGGCTGTCCTTCAGGTCCTCGAGGAACGGTTGTCTGTGCCTGGGATGGAATAAATGTTCTGGTAAGGCATGTCGTCTGATAGCCTAGTGGAATGCAGATGTGTAGTTTGCTCCCTTCAAGAAACGAAACGAGCTATGAACCCTTTTACTTGCTCTGTATTGTAATTTGATTATTGTTTCTTGAGCTATCTTTAATACACGGCCGACTAGTTTCCGTAGCGCGAGGGATCAGCAAGAGTCGGAAAGTCTGCTACCTCAAGAGACTGAGAAATTAGAAATACATGTATATGGAGGTAACAAAATTAAATTGGTTATTTTATGTAGACAAGATCAAATATGGCTAGACAGGCCACTTACTCGATCCATGGTGTATAGTGACAGCAGAATGGTACCTCAGAGACAATAAGCGACCACGGGGACGATTATCAACACCGACTCCCTTGCATCCAGCAACAACACTAACAGTGGACCATGCCAGAGACCGTTGGAAGAGAAACTGGGGCCTCAACAGTGGAGAAGCCACAGTGGACCATGCCAGAGACCGTTGGAAGAGAAGCTGGGGCCTCAACAGTGGAGAAGCCACAGTGGACCATGCCAGAGACCGTTGGAAGAGAAGCTGGGACCTCAACAGTGGACCATGCCAGAGACCGTTGGAAGAGAAGCTGGGGCCTCAACAGTGGAGAAGCCACAGTGGACCATGCCAGAGACCGTTGGAAGAGAAGCTGGGACCTCAACAGTGGACCATGCCAGAGACCGTTGGAAGAGAAGCTGGGACCTCAACAGTGGACCATGCCAGAGACCGTTGGAAGAGAAGCTGGGACCTCAACAGTGGACCAAGCCAGAGACCGTTGGAAGAGAAGCTGGGGCCTCAACAGTGGAGAAGCCACAGTGGACCATGCCAGAGACCGTTGGAAGAGAAGCTGGGACCTCAACAGTGGACCATGCCAGAGACCGTTTGAAGAGAAGCTGGGACCTCAACAGTGGACCATGCCAGAGACCTTTGGAAGAGAAGCTGGGACCCTCAACAGTGGAAAAGCCAATGGATGATGGCTCATTCAATAATACAATATATTATAAATATACACACATGTACACGTACATGTTCCATTTCTTCTCACATATGCTATTATAATCAGCACATTGTGACTTTTAAACAACAATATCGTTGGTAAAAGTGTGTACGTCTCACCCCAAATCTCACCCGCGAGCATGGCTGCCAGTGTTATCAGCTGGGAAATTATCAACGATGTTATCATGCTTAACATAATTAAACTGAATGCAGACACACGCGTGATCTGTTAGCGTTGTTGTTGTGATGTGAAACTGGGTAGGTGGTCTGTTAACATTGTTGTTGTCATGTGAAACTGGGTAGGTGGTCTGTTAACATTGTTGTTGTGATGTGAACCTGGGTAGGTGGTATGTTAACATTGTTGTTGTGATGTGAACCTGGGTAGGTGGTCTGTTAACATTGTTGTTGTGATGTGAACCTGGGTATGTGATCTGTTAGCATTGTTGTTGTGATGTGAACCTGGGTACGTGATCTGTTAGCATTGTTGTTGTGATGTGAACATGGGTAGGTGGTCTGTTAACATTGTTGTTGTGATGTGAACCTGGGTAGGTGGTCTGTTAAAATTGTTTTTGTCATGTGAACCTGGGTACGTGGTCTGTTAAAATTATTGTTTTCATGTGAACCTGGGTACGTGATCTGTTAAAATTATAGTTGTCATGTGAACGTTGGGACGTGGTCTGTTAACATTGTTGTTGTAATTTGTACCTGGGTAGGTGGTCTGTTAACATTGTTTTTGTGATGTGAACCTGGGTAGGTGGTCTGTTAGCATTGTTGTTGTGATGTGAACCTGGGTAGGTGGTCTGTTAGCATTGGTGTTGTGATGTGAACCTGATCACGTGGTCTGTGAACATTGTTGTTGTGATGTGAACCTAGTCACGTGGTCTGTGAACATTATTGTTGTGATGTGAACCTAGTCACGTGGTCTGTTAACATTGGTGTTGTGATGTGAACCTGAGTGGGTGGTCTGTTAACATTGTTAACGTGATGTGAACCTAGTCACGTTGTCTGTTAACATTGTTGCCGTGGTGAGAATCTCAACACCCCCAATTCTGCAACCACTGATGGCGTGAGATCTAGTCAGGGGAAAAGCTGTGGAAGCTAACTCTGATTGCATAATCTGGAACTGGTGTCTCTAAGGCTGTCTAGTTGTGATTTGATAGCTATTCTGGCAGCTACAATGACGTGGCTGTATAGGCTTATATCTTCACCTGGATAAATTAGCTACGTTGAGAGGTTGATCGTTTATGCTGGAAACATCGTGTTCTCCATTGAACGATGCCTAAATATATGACCTGGAGAGGTCTTTCAGCTTCATTGTGCGGTGTCGACACAAGACGTGCATCAACAGTTACACTGTGATGTTGGACATGTCTATACCGACTTTCCTGCCCGATAACCCTAATGGCACAAGTGACATCAGAAAGGCAGGTGTTCATTATGACGAACTAAAAAAGACTCGATATGCACAATGCAGAACCCCAAGAAACTCAGCCAGCTGGGCATCAAAGAGTAAGAAAGACTACATGTTGATTCACCAAGCATCTTCACCTCCTGAAACATTTCAGAGAACCTCTGGATCGTTCCAGGCGGCAGTAATGGTATCCTTTTTAACCAACTTGGCGTGGCTATTATTTGAGCTTTAAGAACTATTATAAGCTTATAATGGGGCTGATATGTTCATTTGTCGATGTCGGGAAATAACACGATGATGTGATGAATCGTTTCAAAATGGATCCCACAATGGTTGGCAAGTTTTTGGGCTAATTTAGTAACTGTATTGTTTCTTCTTCCTCTTCCTCGTTCATCTTCAGACCTCAACGTCAATCACTGTAACGAAGGCAGCAGTCGACTCAAGGTGCTGTACACTTTCGTACATGAAAGAGTCCTTGAAATGTTTGACAGGACCAAATATGGTCTGCCTGTCACGCAAGAGGCCTGGCAACCATACAGACAATGGAGCTGTACGCGACCCCAGACAACCATACAGACAATGGAGCTGTACGCGACGCCAGACAACCATACAGACAATGGAGCTGTAAGCTAGGAATGGCAATCATACAGACAATGGAGCTGCAAGCCAGGTCTGCCAGCTTTACAGACAATAGATCTACAAAACACGAGCAGAGGTGGTTTATATTCCCAATTCCTTACTTGGTCCTGCGAACTCGTCGAATTTGAACTGAGCATTTTAACGCTGGAAGGGCACATTACCAAAAGTCGGAACATATCCAGACTATAGAAAAGTCACTGATCAAATACTGCACGTGCATTGCACTGTATTGTTCTTTCCAACAAACAACGTCACTTCCTTCCGCGCAAACCAGTGGGTGTTCAATGTCTCTCAGCAAATGACAAAGAGTTTGACAAAATATAATATTCCACAATTTTGCTTGTGTTCGCACTCCCAGTTAGTCCTCCCAGACTCTCCTCTCTGCTGGGCCCATGATTGATTTCAAAATTATAATCTGTGGATTGACAGCTGATCGATTTTAGTGTCAAGATCCATGAGGCGGCCATCAACCATCGTATTGATATTACCTTAATCAATATCCAATGGCCATACTTCAGTTGCCTTCGTGATCATGACGTCAGCTCGACCACATCCACAAACCAGAGCATGACCGGGACACTACCTCATCCACATCCGAAGCAATTGGTCCTCTTATCCACATCCGAAGCAATGGGCCGTCAATGTCGGATATTCGTTTACGATTAAACCAGCCCTAGTGTGCTGGGGGTCGCTGTGGTGGAGAAGTAAGACACTCGCCTCCCACAGCAATGAACGGGACGACAAAGTGAAGTTGATGAGCAGCGCACTTGTTTCTTTCATACAATCCAAATACAGCGCAAGGTACATCATCAAAACAAAGATTTTTTTTTTTTTGCTTAGATGTTTGCCTCACTAGTTTCTACTGGCGGAGGGGCGCCATTTCCCACCCCAGACCGTAGTCCATTGGGCGATATCAGGACGCATAAACCAGTGCTTGGATGCACGTGTGCGTCTGTAGTCTTCCTCTACCACAC